>JALGBA010000929.1:0-537293 GCA_023970755.1 Azemiops feae | reverse complement strand
AAGCGAATAGTTTCATTCTCCTGTTTAACAAGGAATACATCTCCATGTTTTATTCCTTTCTCTGGTTCTTGGTGTCAGCTCTCAGAAGAAGACTACTTTGCTGGTTTTATTCCCCTTTGGAGTCATCTTCCAGTTTTCTCTTTCTTTATTGTCTCTTTTTTATTATTGGAGGATAAGGATTAATTTGGTGTTTTGTAGTCATCCACACTTGATTATTTGATTACATCTCTGGATAACCATGGTACAAATATGCCTCACCAATCTCTTTTTTTCAGCCATCATATTTCCTTTAGCTCACGAGAAGTCAGGCTATGTCAATGCAAAGTATTCCACTTTTGACATAATGTTTTCCTCTTAAAGGAAACAGCAACTTAGGGCAGTTTCAAAAAAAAATCTGATATATTTCTTCAACTACTCCAATGGGGATGCTGATTAGTGTCAGGCCTATTGGCCACTTGAAGCTGACATATACCTTCCCCTCAGATTTCAAAACTCTCTTCTGCTGCCCTCCTTCTCCTTCCATCTCCTCTTCCTCTTTCTTAACTATTGTCATTGATCATGTTATTTCCTCAATTCTAAATCTATTTTCCCCTATTATTTATAGATACAAGAAAAAATAGAAGAAAAAAAAATATGTTTAGGATCCTAGCAATAGAAAGCTATTTTTCCACTCTCCGGAAAGATTATTTACAAATCAGATTATTAAAGGAAATTATTTAAAATATATTTCTAGCTAATTTATTATAAAACACAGAATAGTTAGTCCTCAATTTACAATATTTTGTTTAGTGTCCATTCAATGTTACAATTGCACTGAAAAAAGTGGCTTACGGTTATTTTTCACACTTACGGCCATTGCAGCATTCCCAGGGTCACATGAACAGAATTCAGATGCATGACAACTGACTCATATTTATGACAGTTGCAATGTCCCAGAGTCATGTGATCACTTTTTGCAATCTGACAAGCAAAGTCAATGGGGAAGCCAGATTCACTTTACAACTATGTTACTAATTTAACAACTACAATGATTCATTTAACAACTGTGGCAAGAAAGGTTGTAAAATGGGGAAATACTTAACAACTGTCTCACTTAGCAACATAAATTTCACTAGAAGGGACTCCAAGGTCTATTCTATTCTATTCTATTCTATTCTATTCTATTCTATTCTATTCTATTCTATTCTATTCTATTCTATTCTTATGACTACCTGTATTAGTGACTTATTTACTTTGAAGCTTTGGGTTACTGGATAATAGTCATCATGTTCTTCATTCTGAAATCTATATTTCTGAACCACCGTCTGGTTTTCAATGCCTGCCCTTGGGAACCATTGAAAAGCTACACTTACCAATATCTCACTGACATAAGAAGACATTAATGTGAGATAAATTGAGATTTTTACTTGGAATGTCTCCAAAACAATGATTACTTAATAATGCAAGAACTTGTCTTTTTTCATATGATTAATGCAAGTTGGGGGTCTCTTAGTAGCTATAGAAAACAATCAGTCCTATTTCCATGGCAGATTGATTGCTCAATCAATCAATCAATCAAATTTTGGGAAATAAGGCAGTCAGTAAATCACTCATTAACTTAAGATTACTTGAAGAAGCATTGCTGTATCATTAAAGAGAAAGTTTTAACAAAGTTGAGTGTAAATTGGTACAGATCTATAGTAGATAAATTAAGTGCTGTAATAACCCAGTGTCAGTTAATTTTCCTTCACATCTACTCAAAAATAAGTCTTGTTGCATTCAGTAATCTTACTCCAAGGATGCATCACATGTGGAAGAAAGACCTCACTGTGTATGTCTCTCACCATCTTTATAAATTGTGCTATTAAAAAGGGCTTGAAATAATATTCCATCCAAATCAAACTTGGAGAAATACATAAGAGACACTACAAATGGTCTTGGGACTCTTCATAGAGATGTAGAGGGGGGAAAATGAAGCATCAGTATATTTGAAGCAAGAGCCAATACATTTGACTTTGACTGGCAGATATATGGAAATACTAAGAAAAAGAAGTTTATTAGCTTACCCTGAAATTTTGGAACATCTGCTTTCATGAAGCTTTCAGGCTAAGATAGCAGCCCTAGAATTATCAATGGATCACATTATATAATAATATATAAATTAATTTATGTCTAAAGTTATAAAAAGGACAGGAAGACGAAAGGGGAGAGAAAAGTCCTTACTCAATTCCCATCTTTCTATCTTCTTTTAGTATACTGGATTGAATTGTTCCAAAGTATTCATTTTGAATGTTGTATAAACAGTTCAACAAAACCTCTCCACTGATGGACAGAAACCTTGTTGTCAGTAGTAATACCTGAGGAAAGATTATCATTATTTATTAAATTTATATGCCACCCATCTCACTACTGAGCAAGAAAACTGATGAGTGAAATCTAAAGTTTTCCATGCTTCTAATGTACCATGCATCAGCTTAGAATTGTATTAAGAACTTTCATCTCAAGATATCCATCTGAGGGTGGGGTGGAGAGAGGAAGTATAATATACACATAATCATACACATTTGTTGTTCAGTTGCTAAGTCGTGTCCAACTTGCCGCCCCCCCGTTTTCCACTGTCTCCCAGAGTTTGCCCAAATTCATGTTCAGTGTCGATGACACTGTCTAACCATCTTATCCTCTGCTATCCCCTTCTCCTTTTGCCTTCAATCTTTCCCAACATCCAGTTTTTTTCCAATAAGTCTTGTTTACTAATTAGGTGGCCAAACTATTTGAACTTCAGCTTCATATCTGTCCTTTGAAAGAATAGTCAGGGCTGATTTCCTTTAAGAACTCACACACATACATATACAATGATATCAATAATTTCTCAAATTGCCCACATGCGTTCCAGGCAGATGTTCCACAGAGGAGACTGCTTTTGGTTTTAGTGCTGGCAGACAAAGCAACTGCAGTAGTGTTTTAAAGGCCACTAAGTTTGTAAACCTCATTTTCTAATCATTTTCAGAAATAACCTATTAACCATTTTAAGCTATTACAGGCCTTCAGAAAACAAGTTTGAAAAGTTGCGAGATGAGTTTAATTTCACCTCTGAACAACAACAAAAAAATATCAGAAGAACTTAAGGAAATTGAAATAAACAGTGAAAAGCTAAACAAGATTTTGATCTAAGAAAGGATGGATTAAGGATCCATTTATATTTGGAACATTGACTTTTACTATAAGATTTGGGAATTAACTGTAAAAAAATAAATAATTTCTTATGGGAATCAGAGCTATTTTGGCTATCTTGGTCCATAAGGTATAAACAATTTTATGATTTTAGATAGTGGACACTAGAGGGGACTAAAGATTCTAAGCAGAAGGAAGAAAAAATGCAAGCCAGCTTTTTGGTTAACTACAAAATGTCAAAAAAAGTTGTTACATTGGAAGTATTAAAGATCTTTTCAGAATGAACCCAGAAATTAGTAGCTACAATATCAACAATGTCCACAATGATGTCTGCTTCTGTAAACAAATTCTGTCCAAAAGATATCAGTGAGGGAATGACAAATGTGGAACAATTTTTGTCTGACAAGACAAGGAATGTACCAAAAGTGGAACTACAATTGACAGGCTCAGATAATGTTTTAGAAAAGGATGCTTTACTGGATGAATGAAAAAAACTGGCTGATGTATTAAAAAGCAAGGAGGAAGAATAGAATAGAATAGAATAGAATAGAATAGAATAGAATAGAATAGAATAGAATAGAATAGAATAGAATAGAATAGAATAGAATAGAATAGAATAGAATAGAATAGAGAGTTGGAAGGGACAAGGTCTTCTAGTCCAACCCCCTGCTCAGGCAGGAAACTCTATACCATTTCAGACAAATGGTTGTCCAATCTCTTCTTAAAAAATTCCAGTGTTAGAGCATTCACAACTTCTGGAGGCAAGTTGTTCCACTGATTAATTGTTCTGTCAGGAAATTTCTTCTTAGTTCTAGGTTACTTCTCTCCTTGATTAGTTTTCCTTCTAGTTTCCAAGTAGAAGTAACAAACCAATGGAATGAACTGAAAAATGTTTTTATTGAATCTACAAAAGGGGCTTGATAAAGCCTTGAGGAGGTGTTTGTGTAATGGGATAAAGGAGGATTGAAAAGAAATCAAATCCTATGAGAATATTTGAATGATGAAGCCTGCTAGAAGTAAAATGAAGAAATATAACCTTGATTTATTTGATCAAGATTAAAATAAGACATTTATTTACAAAGTACCAGTAACCCTTTATAGACTTTTTGCTGACATCAGGTTTGAAAAGTTGATATTTCTGGATTTGTTTATAGATAAGGTATGAAATGTGGGATAAAGAGATATCTGGCTGTAATCTTGTCTCTAGGATTCAATCAAAGTTCTAGAATCAGGGAGGTTTCAGATTGCTTGACAGATTCTTGAATTATTGGACATTTACACATTTGGATATTTGCACATTTGTACTACTGCAATGGTTTCCACATGAGGCTATCCTTGAAAAGCATTTGGAAGCTTCAAATGGTGCAGTTTGGCTGTGTGGTAGTCTTTGGGGCCTCTTAGAGTGGCCCATGTTACACTGCTGTTCCGTGAGCTGCACTGGCTGTTGGTTTGCTTCCAGATGCAATTCAAGGTGTTGGTTATTATCTAAAAAGCCCTGCATGGCACGAGTCTAAGTTACTTGAGGAACCCTATGGGACAGGCCCACCCTACCCATGCTGGCAGAGGAAGCATGCTGTGTCAGTCCAGGAAAAGAACAAGAAAGTCAATTTGCCTTTGAAAAGCATCTTTGGGACAACTATGATCTGGATGATTGAGAATCTCCATAGACATTCAGCATGGACAAAGGTCTGGGAGTTGCAGTGTGGAGGGCTCACAGTTCAGAATGTCTGAACAAGGAGCTACTGCCTCAGCTCCAATTTCTAAAGCCTATCATCTAAAGTTAAGATGCCAAGATGTGTGGAACCTGGCTTGGGGTGAACAGAATGGGGTCTACATTTCTTTGGCTATACTATAGAATTAGAAGAGTGGCAAACACTATGGGATAGAAATATTAAATTAACTAAAGCAGTGCCATATAAAGAAAACTTGTATAAAATGTTTTACAGATGGCATATGACACCAGTGAGATTAGCGAAAATGTTTAAAAATACTTCAAATAATTGTTGGAAATGTAAACAAAGGCCAGGTACTTTTTGCCCTAAAGCAAAAAGGTTTTGGCTTAAAATACACTTATGGCTGGAGAAGATGACTAAAAAAACAGATAGATTTTAAACCAGAATTGTTTTTGTTAGGAATAATAGGAGCTAATAGGAGCGGATATCTAATGTTACATGTATTAACAGCAGCAAGAATTGTATTTGCCCAATATTGGAAAAATGAAAACTTACCAACTGAAGAAGTATTAATCAAGAAAATTCTAGAGTGTGCAGAAATGGATAGATTGACTTTAGAGATTAAAGAGAAAGAAAATTCAGTTTATTTTAGTACATGGGATAATTTTTATCAATGGCTAGAAAAGCAAATCAGAGAGAAAGGAATGTGATATGTAATTTTGAATACATATTAGTAAGAAAACGCTATGGAGTGATTAATTAATACTGCTTATGATAATTAACCATATCTATTACTGTTATCTATTACTATATCTATTACTGCTATTTAAATATATGTACCCAGACAATATGCTGTTTGCTAAATATTGAAAAGTTATTTGGGGAAATCCTAGCCCCAACCCTAACCCTAACCCCAACCTAAACCCTAATCCCAACCCTGATCCCATTCTATCCCTAACCCTATAAAAACTAATAAAACTTTTTTTTTAAAAAAAATGGGGTCTATATTTGGCCATCAGCCAAAGAAAAGTACTCTAAAACATGAGTCTCATGATAGTTGGATCTAATTTAGCCAAATTAAAAAAATAAGTAAATAAATGGAAACCTCCCTTTTTTCTACTCTCTATTTAACAGGTAAAGAAGCACGGTCCTTGAAAGTTGAACCTTGATGCTTTGTTATATTTGTGTTTGTATGAGAGAAAGAGAATAGAGATGCAATGAACTGTTGTTACAAACATGAAATATTTCAGTAGCTGGTAACCTTATGGAATACTTTTTAAAGAATTAATAATAAAGCAGGTTAATATATCATATTTCAGAATCTAAAAGCAAATGTATGCCCACTTCAGAAGCAGGAATGGGATTTGCATTGTGATAAACAAAGTTAACATCGTGGCTTTTAAGATATACAGTTGTATCATTAAGCACATTATTATGACCAAACTTTTTGTTTCAAAAAAACCCCAAATCTTTTGATATTTTTATTATATTTTTCAATATGTTTTGATACATAGCAATATTTAAATGTTCCAAATACATACATAAACAACACCAAGAAAATAGAATATGGACCATCAAATAAAGGTATGTCATTTGAATAATAAGGTCACTTTGTAATCCTCAATTTATTAAGTGCTCTTACAATGTGTGCCATTTGTGAGGAAGGGACTGGAATAAGGGGCAATATAATACTTCTTTCTTTTCATCTGAAGAATTCACAGAAGATTCACAGAAGATTGACAAGATGAAGAGTCTTTAACTTTATTCAGAACTGAATAAATTTAATCTTGAGAATGTAAGACTAAGTAGGATATTACAACACTATCACATAGAATAAAACCAAAATTATCCCAGATTGTGAGAGAATGCAGGAATTGTCTCAAAATAAAAGAAAATATATTCTGCTTGAATGTTAAGAGAAAGAGTAAGAGTACTTTGATGATTAATTATCATGAAGTAATGCACTTATATTTATTGAATATGTTTATTCAAATGGCTGGACTGCCATTTGTCAGCAATGTTTTAGTTGGAATTCTTTCACTAGGGAGTGGGTGGAACTTCATGGTCTAAATAGGCTTTTTTAACTTATGATTCTATAATTCTGTTTCATTGATTCCATGAACATGTGGTAGAATTAGCATTAGGGATGGAGGTTTCCATAGTAGATAATAGATAAGACTTGCTTCTTTATAGAAATATAAAATGCGGCTAAGATCCCCATTTGGAAACCAATATGAGAAAATTGGTTGAATGTTTCTTAAAATTATTTGGCTCCTAAGTTACGTTAGCTTTAAAAGTAAATTCAGAAAACCTGAATTTGATGCAGATACAAATGAGCAGACTAAACATATAGTTTAGTTTTAATGGTATCAGTACTCTTAAACATTGGCTTGTAGTATGTTCTAATCTTTAAAATACTTAGCTCTTGTTATTTGTTTACCCTTTAGAACTTAATCCTTTCTGGATTTACCACAAATCCTGATCTCTCCAAGGCCAAATCATCATATAAATATAAGAAGTGATGCATAAATGCTAAAAAAAACCACAATGTAACTTTGCTAGTATATCTCCCAACATGGGAGAATTACAATAAGAATTTGCCTTTTTAAAGACTTAGTGGAAACATGAATGAAAATAGATGCCAAAACATGACTGAGCTGTTTTAATTCCCATTTGCTATGGGAATGTTTCATATACAAAAAGACAGAATAACTAACTTCTATTTATATCTGTTCTATATATAAATAAAAATAATTGTATTTATAAAATCTTTATACATCTTCTGAAAAATATAATATTTATTCAGGATATTTAGCATTACACATTTTTTCAAACAGTTCTTTTAAGTATTGTAGAAAATAGCATCTATTGTAAAACCCTTATGATAGATAGGAACTAAAACTAATAATAACAATAGTATTCAATCATAATGTGGCACTTCTTTTACATAAATTCTTACATATTTTTAAGATGTGTAATTTCTATAAATATGTTTTGGGACCTGATCTTATGCAGGTTTATTCAGAAGCATAGGTAGGCATATGTAAGTAATGGCTGCCCAACTGGGCAACATTAAAATGGAATTATAAAAATCATGGAGAATAAAATTGTCAGTGATTTCTAATCACATGGGCTCTATATTACACTTTTATGCAAATAGAGAACCAAACAATTGTCAAATTACAAATCCCAAATCCCTCATCATTGGTCATGCTAGATGGGATTGCATGCAGTTGTTCTTCAGTAATATCTGGAGATTATTCCAAACTTCTGAAATATTAGATTTGAGAAACTAGACTATCTCCTGAAATCCTGCTAATGATGTATCGTTTGTTATTAATAATTTTATTATTACTTTCTATCTTACTTATTTTTCCCCTTAGGGCACCTTAGGGCAGGGATGTATTCTGTCTCCACTGTTGTTCAATATCTACTCTGAGTTAATCTTCAACGAGGCACTGGAGAACATCGATGCTGGCATCAAAGTAAAGGGTGTTTGGATCAACAACTTAAGATATGCTGACGATACAGTTCTGCTTGCCAGTAAGCATGAAGACCTTCAGCTCCTCATCAACAGAGTCACAGAAATATCTGAAAAATACGACTTGAAGCTTAACACCTCAAAAACTAAGATTGTGGTCGTCAGCAAACAACCAGTTAATTTACCACCAATAAATTCGGAAGGAATATCATTAGAAAAAGTTGAAAGGATCACGCACCTCGGTTCTAATTTACATGAAAACTGGGACATGACCACTGAAGTAAAGACAAGGATAGAGAAAGCTCGAACAGCATTCTTCAAAATGAAAAAGGTCTTCTGCAGTCACGACATAAGCATAAGATTGAAAATCAGGCTTGTCAGATGTTATATTTTTTCTATCCTGCTCTATGGAGTAGAGAGTTGGTCTCTGACAGAAGGCCAGCTGAAGAGACTAGAAGCATTTGAAATGTGGATTTACATGCAGCTGTTACGTATAAGCTGGGTTGACAAGATCAGAAATGAGGAGGTGATAAGCTACCTGGGAAAGCCAAGGGAAATCATCAAAACAATTAAAAAATGAAAATTAGAATATTTTGGACATGTGATGCGACACCCAGAAAAATATGGCATACTCCGTTTAATCTTCCAGGGAAATAATAATAATAATAATAATAAAGTTGGAAGGGACCTTGGAGGTCATCAAGTCCAACCCCCTGCTCAGGCAGGTAACCCTATACCATTTTGGACAAATGGCTGTCCAGTTTCTTCTTAAAAACTTCCAGTGTTGGAGCATTCACCGCTTCTGGAGGCAGGTTGTTCCACTGATTAATTGTTCTAACTGTCAGGAAGTTTCTCCTTAGTTCTAGGTTGCTTCTCTCCTTGATTAGTTTCCATCCGTTGCTTCTTGTCCTGCCTTCAGGCGCTTTGAAAATAGCTTGACTCCCTCTTCTCTCTGGCAGCCCCTGAGATATTGGAACACTGCTATCATGTCCCCCCTCGTCCTTCTCTTCATTAAACTAGACATACCCAATTCCATCAACCTTTCCTTATATGTTTTAACCTCCAGTCCCCTAATCATCTTTGTTGCTCTTCTCTGTACTCTTTCTACAGTCTCAACATCTTTTTACATCGTGGTGACCAAAACTGGATGCAGTATTCCAAATGTGGCCTTACCAAGGCATTGTAGAGTGGTATTAATACTTCGCGTGATCTTGATTCTATCCCTCTGTTAATGCAGCCTAGCACTGTGTTGGCTTTTTTGGCAGCTGCAGCACACTGCTGGCTCATATTTAAATGATTGTCCACTAGGACTCCGAGATCCCTCTCACAGTTACTAATATTGAGCAAGGTACCCCCTATACTATACCTATACATTTGGTTTTTCTTGCCTAAATGTAGAACCTTACTTTTTTCACCATTGAATTTCATTTTGTTAGATAGCGCCCAGTGTTCAAGTCTGTCCAGATCCTCCTGTATCTTAAGGCTGTCTTCTGGAGTGTTGGCTATTCCTGCCAGCTTGGTGTCGTCTGCAAATTTGATGAGTTTCCCATCTATCCCCTCGTCCAAATCATTGATGAAGATGTTGAAGAGCACTGGGCCCAGAACAGAGCCCTGGGGCACCCCACTACACACTTCCCTCCATGTAGATGTGGTTCCATTGAGGACCACATGCTGAGTATGGCCGGTCAGCCAGCTACGGATCCATCTGGTGGTGATGCTGTCTAACCCGCATTTTTCTATCTTATCGAGTAGTAGGTTGTGATCTACTTTGTCAAATGCCTTACTGAAGTCCAAGTAAATTATATCCACAGCATTCCTCTGGTCCACTAATTTTGTCACTTGGTCAAAGAATGCAATAAGGTTTGTCTGACATGATCTGTTTTTGAAAAACCCGTGTTGGCTTTTAGTAATGACTTGGTTTGCCTGTAGGTGTTCGCTGATTGTTGTTTGATTATCTTTTCCAGAATCTTCCCAGGTATTGAGGTCAGGCTGATAGGTCTGTAATTTCCTGGATCCATTTTCCCCCCTTTTTTGAAGATGGGAACTACATTAGCTCTTTTCCAGTCCTCTGGTAGTTCCCCAGTGCTTCAGGATCTTTGAAAAATATAGTTCAGTGGTTCTGAGATCACATCTGCCAGTTCATTGAGAACCTTGGGATGTAATCCATCTGGTCCTGGTGATTTGAACTCGTCTAGGCTGGACAGGTGCTCACTTACCATTTTCTTGCCTATCTTAACTTGTGTTTCTATTCTGTTTTTTATGGCACTATTTTTGATAGGTTGGTCTGCTTTTTCCCTTTGTGTAAAGACAGATGCGAAAAACGAGTTAAATAGTTCTGCTTTCTCCCTGTTGCTTGAAGGCAGATTGAATGCAAACGAGGTCCAGGCAGAAGAAGAACATCATGGCTTCAAAATCTAAGGGACTGGTTTGGACAAAACTCAGCAGCACTTTTTCGTGCAGCTGCTGATAAAAACAGGATCGCCAACATGATCGCCAATGTCCGATAACGGATATGGCATAACAACAAGACGAAGGGCACCATACATAATTCATTCCTGAACTTGTGAGATTTTTAGAGTAAGCAACAGCTTAAGTCATGGGTGTCAAACTGCCGGCCCGCGGGCCGGACGCGTCACCAGGAAACTGTGCCCACCCCATTGCCGGCAATGGGGAAAAAGCTCCGATACGTCACGCATAATAATAATAATAATAATAATAATAATAATAATAATAATAATAATAATAATAATAATAATAATAATAATAATAATAATAATAATAATAATAATAATAATAATAATAATAATAATAATAATAAAGTTGGAAGGGACCTTGGAGGTCATCTAGTCCAACCCCCTGCTCAGGTAGGAAACCTTATACCATTTCGGACAAATAGCTGTCCAGTCTCTCCTTAAAAACCTCCAGTGTTGGAGCATTCACCGCTTCTGGAGGCAGGTTGTTCCACTGGTTAATTGTTCTAACTGCCAGAAAGTTTCTCCTTAGTTCTAGGTTGCTTCTCTCCTTGATTAGTTTCCATCCGTTGCTTCTTGTCCTGCCTTCAGGCGCTTTGGAGAATAACTTCATGTGATGTCGCGAGTTTGACATGTCTGGCTTAAGTCATTGAGTAAATGTTATGGACTGTGGTTTTGAGTTCAGTTTATCTACTATTACTCTACCACTCTAACAGCATCACATTCTGTTTTCTCATACTTAAAAGCAATATCATCATCCATAACAATAAATCTCATTTCTGATGTTGATGAGCTTATAAAGTATCATGATGCAAAATACAGAGGGATGGGGTCCTTTTATTCATGCAGAAAAAGCACAATGACTTTCCTTTCCTCTAATATATTAGCAGTAGAAGTAGAGTGCTATTTGGGAGTTACATTTTTGTCTAAAATGCTTAAGACCCCGACTATAAATCCAGTATATGAAATCTGACTCAGAGAGCCATTATGGTTATGATGGAGTGAAATGATGTATAGATATATCTGTTTCTCCTTCAGTTGGCTAATACTGCAATGCTATACATTTCTACTCAAAAGGAAATCCCACTGAGTAAATGGATATAGGATTACAGCCTTAGGGTTCTAAATGGAGTAGCTCTATTTCTTGCTCAATAAACATCATAGACATGAGAAGCTAGCAAGCAGGTCCTAAATTATTGCTTCAATAGTTTCATCCTAATAGCCATTTGGATCATGAAGCATTTGCTGTAAAATGAATATTTCTGATATTGTTGCTATATTATGTATCACCTTTTTCTTAAAAGAACCTGGGATCATTCATAACACAAAAAAGCTAGAAACAAACAAACTGCCTAACAGGCTATACAAACAGAGAAAAGCAGCAAAATAATTAAGGAAGAAATTGGGTTATTACAGAAGATAGTCCAGAGAGGAAGGAAGTTTGGGAGACTCAGAATGATTCCACCTTAATTACATTGTAAGTTGTGTAGTACTTAGGAGGCTTTCAAAATTAATGTCAAGCCCTGCAAATTCAGGAAAGAAGAACCGCTTAGACTTCTGGAAATATCTTCATTGCTAATAGGTAATGGAACAGAATCTTTAACACCTTCCAGAGCGATTCTCCTGCAAAAAATTTCTTTAGTGTAATTAAGGCAGAGTAACTCTGAGTCTCCCTCCTCCCTCGGACTCAGAATCTCTTCTATAAGAGCCCTGTTTTATTCCTCAATTGTCTTGCTGCCTCTTTCCAAAATCTATTAGACATTCCTTCACAACTACTAACCAAAGCTTTTAAAATAAATGTTAATTATAGTGTTATAAATAAATAATATTCCATAAATAAATATGTGCTTGCTCAGGGATAAACAGCAGAGAAAAAAAAAAGATAGATTCAGAGATGTTATATATGGCCCATGGTTGGATGAACAAGGGCTGCCTTCAGATCCTCATGCTTTTTTGAAGCAAAATGACATTACAGGTTTTGCTTACCATCTCCAGATGTTTGGGCTGTGAAGTGGGGAAATATCCATTCACACTGAAAATCTGGGATCTGGAAATGTAATGAGACAGTTATGTGATCTCATCTCTATAAGTTTTGATTCAATCTATATTCTCACTCATCATCCAATTTCATAGTTCTGTGAGTCTCCTTGCTTAAATCATTAGCCAGGATGCCACTCACTGATTATTATTTTCATGATAGGAACAGGGAAAATTCAATAACTGAAATCTTGTTACAATCTGATATTTATCTGTCATACTGTATATAAACCATTTTATTCCATTGAGCATATCTTTTTGGACATGTATGTAGCAACACAGTTAAATCAGGTGTGGTAAATAATTTAAGCAGCTGTGAAAACACTTCTGAGACAAGGAAAAATGAGTTGATGTTTGCAAACAATATTTTTAATAACAATCTTTAATTTCAATTTAGTGTAACTCCTAAAGCATTAATATTTCAACCCAAGTCATAGATATCGATTAGTAGTAATGGAATTATAATTGGCATTCCCTCATAAAAGTTCCAGTAATTAGAAAACAACTTTTACTGTAGTTTCACAGATTAGTTTAAAAATGCAGCCAGAAGGTAAGTGGTAAATATTCAATATAATCAAATCTTTCTTATATAAATAGAAATTCAACTTCTGTATTAATTTTGGTCTGCTGTTTAGTTCTTATTATTCACACTATTGGATTATTTAATCTGGTTATTGGATTGTTCAGACAGTAGCCTTCAACTCCTTCAGTCAATTAAACATTTATTGTATCTGATTTGTCAGAGTCAGTATCACAGCTAATCTCTTAAATCCACCTCAGTTCAGGAGCTTTACATGTGTTTACTCTCTTGCAAAATGAGCTGGGTACATATAAGTAGACTCATAAAGAACAACCACAGATAATCACCACTGCTTTACTTTGCACATGATAGATAGAATAGTAATGTTTAAACTCACATATAGACAAATATACAAACATATTTCCACATACGCATATATATAGAACTGACATTTCACTACTGCTCTCAGGCTGTATATTCTACATATTGATCATAAGGGATACACAACCTGTATACCTTCTCATAAAGAAGAAAGGCAAACAACATATTTGGTAATCATGACTATCACAGTCATATTACTGATACAAAACTACTCCAGAATATTTTAAAAAAAAGTTTGATGTAAAATTATTCTTCTACATACAAAAGCTTTTCCATACATTTCACTGAAGGGATTAAAGTGTATACAAAAAACAGGCAGAAAACTACAGCAAGTAACTGATCAGAATTACAGATTTATTCAGAGAGTGCCAAATATTTAGCAAAATATGCATAGGCTTGTCATGCTGTTGGAATTTCACTCTGGCAGGCAGGCAGGCAGACAAGCAGGCAGGCAAGCAGGCACACGTGTTTTTCTTTCTCTTTAAAAATTAACCTTTTCATAACAAAGGCCGTATTTAAACATAACAGCAGGAGCTCCGGGATTCTAAATCTAGCTCCTTTTTCTTAGGCATCAACAGATATCCATCATCACCTTCATTTTGGAAAAGAAGATAAAAGCAGAATACTCTCTTACCACCGGAGTAGAAAAAGCAATTTGTTCAGCTGCATCCAACTGAGGCTTTGTGAATGAGGCTTTGTGCAGGCAGGCAACACAAGTGATTCTCGGGCCTCACACAAAAGCAAAATAATTGGCTCTCAATGAAGAGATGTAAACATCCATCATAATAGCACTGGAACTGAAGCTGAAAGCTACCTCAGCTGTTCTATGTACTCTGACTGTAGGATGATGTCACAAACATCAACTGGGTGTACTCTCATTGGTTTCTGTTACCTGGATTCATATCTTAACCCTAAGCTGGCAGCTGCAAATTTGAAGAGGATTGCTGTTTATTTGGGAATGGGTCTAGATCCTCAGATATCCTCCAATCTGAGAAAAGAGAGTAACAGGTGCATATTGATTAAAGAGAGAAAACAAGATGCTGGTGGGGGGTAGGAGGCAGTTAACCCTCCGAATTTGCTTATACAATTAAAGCTTTGGTAATTGCATTCCTACACTGTTTACTAAATGACAGTAGTAATCACAATCTCATAGAGAATGGATATTAAAGGAAAGATAACACATTACATACCATTGCATTTAGAGGGTTGTCTTCTCTTTTGGCATAAGCTTGCTGACAAAAACATGCTTAAAAAGAAATAGTGGGGTAAGCATGGTTTGCAAATAATTTGTAAGTATGATTATAATTAAGGTTGTTGAAGCCAGCACTGGACTTTTATATATTTTTGTCAATGTAATCAATGCTCAGATAAAATTCTCATCTGTATATGAAATAGGAATTCAAATATTTTATAGTCAAATTAAATGAAAATGTAAAGTTCAAATTGCAATTCTATGATCCTAGAATTGATCAAAATCACCATCCAAAGTCAGTCACAAGATTCTACCTTCCCAGAAGTGAATTCAACATCATATTTATTGTTCAGTCTCCCAACTGTGTTCTTGCACGTACTGTATATTACATTGCCATCAGTCTAGTTGTTATCTAAACATCTTCCTTCCCCTTATGATCAGCACACACACAAACACGCATACACACACACCCCTCTAAAACTATAATTATCATTACCTGGGTGAAACAGTGTATCATAGACCAATAATTTTTGAACTAAGATGTTCAAATGAGTTAAATTACAGAAGATGTCCAAAACCCAAGACTCATGAAGGAATGAAATTTGGGAAAGATATGGCTGATTCAGTGCTATTGATTACTCCTGTGCTATGTGGCTGTTGCTGCAATCACATGATCTTCATGTTTGACATTCTGTGACAGTTTCCCAGCCAGTCTCACAATCCCTTGCTCCATTCTCTAGCCAGGAGCAATGAATTGACTCATTATATGGCTCTTAAAGAAGCAACAATTTTAAGATGCTTGGAGAAAAGCATGTGCTCTTCTCTGACACAAAAATATGCACATCAATCTCATCATTGTTCAGGCAGATACATAATACTCCATGCATGACTTGCACAATGTAATACTTCTGCCCTAATTGTCATGCATTTCTATTCCTGGGAGAAACCATTAATTTATGCCATATAAAGGGAAAGGTCAGGATAGGCAATTTGCAACCTCTATCTAGTGAACGCCTAATTTTATATGGTAATGGTGAACCTACTGCAAACAGGTTCAGGAAGAACATCAGACAATACAACTGCCTCTTCCAAATGATATTCTTGGTGCCAAAGATGTCCTTCCAATAAGGAAAGGATGGAATCCTTCTGTGACTTTTCAAGAGCAAATTTGTCATTACATCAGACATTTTAATGCCAAATCAAAACCAACAAGCCAAATTTATTCAAATTTACCTCATGGATCCTCAAGACAATGTAGAATTAAGAATGGGTTTACTCCACAATCATGGAATTCATTACTGAGATTGTTTGTTAAGATTGTTGAATTATTGGAGAAACTACTACAACAAAGAAATTCACACATTGCATCTCTTTCACTTGCAAAAGAACAAATTTGAGACACGTCAGAAGCTTTCATTGTCACTGATCATGAGAGGAGACCACCATTTGAACATGGGAGATGATTTAATGCAGAAATTAACAATAAAGTCACCATCATTATAACAAACAATACTGGAACTGAACCAATAAAGGCACGTTATGTTCAAATACCGAGAAGATTGTTTGCAAATAATATCAGACTCTCATTCAAGTTCTTATGACAGTTTTCAATGCATACTTTTCTTTCCTCTTGGAGATGATGGCTGGCACCATCAGCTCCAAATGATGTACAACAAGAAACTAATGGCAATACATTATTATGCATATTGAATAATGAACCTTGAGAATGAGATTAATAACCTTCTAAGCAGAGGATGTCTATTCCAACAATATGTGGTTGGTATGGATTGAGATTGAAGGTGAGAGGCTGAGTTACATCCAAATGAATCAAACAACCTTGAGATCAACAACATATAGAGAGGCCTGTCTGATGTATTGAATGATGATGATGATTTTAGAAACAATCCAAAAGTGCATCATCCTCTCTTTAACATTTGTTGGGGAACCAAGATAGATGATGGAAAGATGATGGAAAGATGCTATGATGCCATGATGTATAGTAGATAGAGAGTATGGCAGTGCTTAATTTTTCACATTGACATGCAATCCAAATATGCCAGAAATACTGTACAAGAGAATCTTTTTTTGAATCAGCAGCCAATTAATCAGCCAGATTTAATCACAAAAGTATTCATCTTGAAAAGAAAGTTGTTTCTGAAGTACTTCACTGGAACACATGATCTGTTTGGTGGATGTATTGCTCACATGTTAAATGTGGCCTGTCCCAAGTGGGGTCTACCTCATTTGCACTGTCTGCTGAGCTTGATGAAGCATCTAAGTCAAGACCACAAGATTATGATACATTTGTGCAAACTGAAATGCCAATCCCAAAAAAGTCCAGAGCTACCTAAAGTGGCATTGAAGCACATGCTACATGCTACATGTTTCAGCAAAATCTCAATGTGTTGGAAAACTGGTACATGCAATAAGAGGTACTCAAATTCATTGTACCAAAGATAAACACTGGTGCATTAAAAAATGATGATTCCAAGAATTATGCAAAATGTATGAGAAGGTGGAGAGGTCCCTCTGCAGCATAAATGGTCCCCAATAAACTCATGCTTTGCTCTCACTATACATAAAACACAAGGACAAACCATGGAGAATGTGCTAATTTATTTGGAGAAACCGGTATTTCAGAAAAGGAGTTAAATGTTAGAGTATTTTTAAAGAATGGCAGATTAACCACAAATGTCATCAAAAACATTCTTTTTTAAACAAAAAGCATCTATACAACTTACTATACATATTCCTCCTTTAATAAAATGATGTTTCTTTTTTAAAATTTAAAACCAAAATAATAATGCCAGTGGTCATTTTGTTTCTCTGTTTAGATAAGGAAACAATCCTGAAAGGATGACCTATGACTTGTCTAATGCAGGGGTCCACAACTTCTGAGCCATGGCCCACTACCGGGCCATGGCCTATTTGCAACTGGGCCACGTGAATAGCGGGCTGGTGCTCACACATGTGCACACAGCTCAACTCACACAAGTGGCGGGCCTGTGTGCATGTGCACGCATTTCAACCTGCACAAGTGTGAATACCCAGATACACAGTAGACCAGTGGTCCCCAACCTTTGAGGCTTGGTGGCCCAGTTCCCCTCTCCTCCCCAGCCGGGCTGCCAAGCTGCAAAGGTTGGGGACCGCTGGTCTAGTGTGTGTCTGTATGGGTATTTACATACTCACAAATACACATATAGTCAGTGGGACCTGGGATAGGCAGATGATGTTGTCTGATCGTGTTAAAGATATTATCACAGGATATAAGCTGTTCCAAGTAAAGCCATTTTTTTCTATTGATTGATGGTTGTGTTATCAATGCTAATGGTGTTCAAATGGTACTCCAGATGCCTTGGGGTTGCACCCAAGGTGCTTTTTACAATTGGTACTAGCTTTTATTTATTTATTTTTTGCCACTGTCATTCTACTTTTATTTGCAGCTCTTGGTATTTTGTGATTTTCTCCTACCTCTTCTATTCTGCTATTTCCATCTACTTGCAGCAACCCCAATCCAGTATTGTCTTTCTTAATGATAATTGTTAAGCTTGGGGTGTTACACGACAGGTGCTTGTCTGTTTGAATCTTATTAATATTGTTATTCCAAATTAGACCATCTTAATGGCTAGATTGGTTTTGGGCTGAGAAGATCACAGATCAACTCCTCCACACCCTGTCTGTGATATGCCCTATTTTGGTGCTGGAATGTTCTCTAGCAGCTTTTTAATTTCTTTTCTCCTTACACTGTTTTGAGTCCAGCAGTGCTGAGAGGCTGTTGCTGCTTTACTTAGAATGTCTAAAAATCTTGGATTGCAACAGTGTGACACGGCTATTGTCATCCTGACCCCCTGCCTACCCTACAGACTCTGCCATTTGAACCACTTCACCTATCAACACTGAAGGATATGGATAGTGTTCTTCACTGCAAAAACAATGTGCTGCTGTTCGTATACACTAAATATACTAAAAAGGGTTTCTTTTGTTATAAAGATAATGCATGATACTATGAAAATTTGTTTTATATAAACATTGGATGGATAACTTAAGCACAATTTATGCAAAACTGAACCAGACAGAATACAGCACTGCCAATAACATTGCTAACTTTCCTTAAGTCAATTTTGATTCCTGTTATCAACTTTATAGTTCTTTCAACAATAATGCAGAAGTGGTTTGGTATTGCTTTTTCCAAGAAATTATTTTTTATTTCCCAGTATAGTCTGCAGCCCTGGTATTTTCTTAGGAATCTCATTTAAGTACTAACCAGCTCAGAATTGCTTTGCTTTTACAGATCAGCCAAAGTCAACTATATGAACCACTCTTGCTGAGCTATTTGTTCCATTCTCAGGATCTTTATGTGGTTAAACCTGAGGTTTGAGGAAATACTGCAAACACAACGTTTAGTTCTGAATTCAGGTTATCCCTTCATTTTTGTTTTGTTTTGCTTTGAAGCTAAGCATTCTCATTCTCTACAAAGAAGACACAGCTAAGTGAAAAATAGAAAAATTAGACATAAGTTCAATAAATCACTCTATCATTGCCTCATGTTTCTTTAATAGAGTTGTACAAACTTAGAACCTGAAATGCAGAAGACATAATAAACAACTGTTTTCTGTGGATGGTCTGATGCAAGCTATTTGTTAAAATGTACTTTAAGTGGAAGTGAAAACTTCTCATTTATTTCTGGCTCAAAATATGGATTTGGAGGTGGAAATATATATATATAGACAAAAAGATTCATTGCCATGCAAAATGATGTATTAGTGATCAAAAAGATTAATTTTAGACAATGGGGATGCCAACTTTGGAGGTTTCTAATGATTAATGATAAAAATAAAACACAGTCATTGTTAAGGTGATATGAGCATGATTAAAATAATTATTTATGAAATAAATAATCTGTTTAGGCACATCGTGTGCACAAATTATATTCCTCTGAAAATTTACTGCTATAAATAGTCAAGGTCAAGAAGAGAGACACTCTCAGTAGAAATCAGTGTGTGGTTGGTTCACTCAGCTACAACTTCTTTTTTCTTTCATCTGAGAAGTCCACATATTCTGTTTTTTTCTATGACATATTTCAATGTAATATCTTCCTCATCCAAACCCCATTATTCCTTGGGAAATTTTTTTAGTTCAAATGCATTAATAAGGTTTTAAGCATAAAATGGCCAGTCTCTTATTCCTAGCCCTATAAATAAATAAGCACAATTCAACCATTTTGTTTTGTTTTCCATTTAGTCGGTTGCCAATAATGATAGGGGAATATCATAAAGTGTTAGTTTGGTTTTCTTATATATATTTCTATCTGTACATCTTACCTGAATAGATTGCTCATTCTTGCCAGGAGCATTTGGCTCTTGTACAAGACCAGTTTTCCCCAGTCTAGTTCCCTGCAGTTCCATGGAGACTGCAACTTGCCTTGGAGCAGATGTTTAATGATCTGGACGTGTATAGCATAATATCTGATAATTTACTTGTCACAATAAAATTGGCTTACTCTGATCTCATGTCCATTCATATGGCCTACTTCATATGCCTTTTATGGATTCTTGTGGACTCTTGAGAATTTTTCAATGGGCAGTTGCCACTGGCAATAGGAGGGGACCCAAGCTCGTGATTGGTCTTTGATGACCTCTCTTGGTTCACAGTTTGTTTTCTCCTTGTTTTGCTGAAGACTGCCAGGAGATAGAACTGATAGAAGTTGTTCCAGATAGATGGGTTTGAGCTCACATCTAAGCCTACACTAAACCAATAAGAAAGGCTCTACTTTCCCTCCCTTATTTCATTGGGGAGGATATCTTGTTTAGGGTGTCAAATTCCTTTTGTGTCAGGAAACATCTTGCAGCTGTTATGGCTGTTATAAGGAAGCAACTTCAGAATACCAAGAAAAAAATTATTATTTAGACGATTTTCAGCTGTAATTCAGAACTATTGTGGAATAGAAACAATAATGGTCACACTTGATTAACCTCGATAAGAAAGTTTATATTTTCTGATCCTATTAGACCTCCCAGAGTTTTCAATATGATCAACAATGGTCTCCTTCTAGAATATCTCTGGGGGCTGAGATTGAGGAACTAGGATCCATTGGATCTACTCTTTTCCCAGGAGCAGTTTTAGTTGGTTAGAATTTAACCAAATAGCCTCTTACATGTAGAGTGCCACAGGACCTGGTTTTCTCCTTACTATTTTTAACATCCATATGAAATCACTGGGAGAGTTCATATGTCCATTTGAAATAATAACAGTATGTTGATGATATACACCTTGGACCATTTCAGTGACTCCACTGAAGTCTTGCACTTGGCTGTTGAGGTCTGAATGGAAAGAAACAGGCTGAACCAAGCAAGCTACATTCCAGTAAGATAGGGTTGTTATTTATTCAGCTGATTTTCTGTTCAATCTAATATTGTCTCCAAAAGATAACACCACTGCTAGGTATGTGTATTGAAGTCCATCTTCTACTGTATGGGTGGTAAGACTATGGCTAGAAGGCCTTTGTCCAGTTTCATTTAGTGCATCATAAGTCAATCAGGAAGTTGAATTAAATTGCAACATTAATTCATGCTCTTATTGCCACCAGTTAGATTAGGCAATGTGCTCTACCTGAGGCTGCCTTTATATACCTCTGAAAATTGAAGTTGGTTCAAAATGTAGCAGGTCATGTATTAACTAATACTAAATGCTATGAGCACATTACACCTGTGTTTATGAAATTGTTTTCTTGGTGCAATTTTAAGTGCTGGTTTTAACCTATCAGCTTTATATGGCCTTATAAAACTATAATTAATATGGCTTGTTGCCAAATACTTTTAGGATTGCCACCTCAAATAGATCAACCTCTCTAGTAAGACTGTAGAAAACGATTTTTGTATGTCCACAAAATGAAGTTAGAAGAGTTGAGGGCAGGATGAGAGATGCCTTAATAATGGTCTCTTTATTATGGAACACTGTCTCCTTGACAAACCTCAACATTATTTTCCTTTAGGAAGCAAGCTAATATGAAGGTCTTCCAGAAGGCTTTCTATTTATTGAGTGAATGCCACATATCTGTCTATATTGTGATAGTAGGAAATAAATATAATTTAGTGTTATACATGTAAGAGTTGGTGTATTGTGTTGTAAGAATTTTTCAAGTTTCTTTTTAGGTAATAAATGTTTCATTACCACACCAGGTAACAATAGTGCAGAAGATGTGCTAAACTGAGATTTGTTGACTGGCAAATGTTGTGCAAATGAAGTGTTGGGGCTGCATCTTGTGACACATCCATGAGCAGGATTAAATATGTATTGTATGTCTGCTAACTATTGGAGTGTCGTGGGTCTAAATATTGAATTGAATTATTTTATTTCACTTCACTTGTATGCTGCCTGTTCCTGAAGATCTGGACAGATAACTAGATCAACCTAAAATAATGAGTAAAATAATAAATCTACCCATAATATAAACAAAGTTGGCAATATCAAATAATAATAAAAATTACACACCAGATTCGTGTTTACATAAAATTCAAAATAAACAATAAAAAGCTAAGAAGGAAATAAAGACCAGAAGAGATACCCTCCAGCCAACATCTAGATAAGCAGAGATTAACAAGTAATCAAGCAGAAAATGATACTTAAATCAAGGAACTACCAAAGATGAAACCATATCCCCGCCAACACTGGCAGGGCAAGCTACTATGTGAACAGGGAATAAACATGACATTCACTAATACTGATAATGTTACCTAGTTGGGTAACAATTGTCTGCAAGCAAACAACCAAGCATCAGACAGCCTACACAATTCAACCTTGAGCTACACTTATTTTCTTCTATTGGGATATCCAGGTCTTAACTACTTTCCTTAAACTCAGGAAGGAGGAAACGACCCATGAGAAGAACATTTCAAACAATGGGAAGTGGCAATAAGAAATGTCTGCTTCTAAAGTCCTGTCAGATGGCAATTTTATACAATCAGGAGGGGAACTGACTGATTCATTTTGATTAGAGAGGTTAATGCAGAAGAAGGCAGTCCCTCCCTCTGTCCAGGACCATGCAGGTGTTTCAAGGTAATTCAAGGTGACAACCAGCACCTTCAACTAGCAACCAAATCTTCTTGCACTTTTCAACACACATGTTCTAAAATTTCCACCAGTTCCCAATTGAAATTACATCCTAGATTGTCTGTATGAAGGGAGATTAGTGCTACAATATAGCATCACATGTTTTGCCTTCTAGTTAATCCTTACAGATATTTTCAACTAATCTTCTGTCTGTATATAGTGGCATTTTTAGCCTTTGAATTTTATTTATATATAATTTCTGTTCTGTTCTTGAAAAGCAAACATCAAGACGAGGCAGGTTCACAACAAAGGATCTCTTTATTAAGTACATTCACAGAACAGAAGCAAGAACACAATGGCCACTGGCCTTTTATATTCCCCTTGCAAGGGGATGCACATCCAATCGTTGCAGGCCATTCTCCCACCTGGAGACAGCCTGTCTGGGTCTCAGGCAGACACATGGTCTGCCCGGGTCTCTGCAACCTTCCTGCAGCCTTTCTGAGCCTTGCTGAATGACTCAGCAAGGCCCAGGACATAACACCCCTCCCCCCTTGGATTAAACAATAAGTAAGCAAATTGTTTAACACTTCACATAAACACAACATGGCAGGCCGGTTAGCACGTTATACCATCCACCTTACTCCTTGCAACCTATTACCTTCAGGTCCCAATGGAATCCACGGACTTTCACTCTTTGACAATATTCGCACCGCAACCTACAATTGTTTTTGTTTACCCCTTCAGATGGTGAGGACTAATACCCCTCCTGTATAGTGAACAGGGATCTGACATATTCCCCTAAATGCTTAGGAGGACCCTTGACCCGCTCCGATCTTCGTGGAGCCAGATTAGGTGCAGGTGCGATTGTAGGTATGGGATTAGGAATAGGTGCCTGGAGTGCCTGCTCCCGGTTTGTGCAAAACAAGCCAGGACTTTGTCGCCCAGAAGACTCAGGGGTTCTCCCTGACTGCTGACTGGCTGGTTCCACCAGACCCAAACCAGAGTTCCTTGGTGGGGTTGAGTTCCCCAAGTCCCTTGGTGGGGTGGAGTTCCCCAGAATCCCATGGGACTCCTCTTGGGAGCACTGTCCCTCGAGCCGAAGACCAGCAGCAGGAGTACCCTGAGTAACCAATTTACGGCCATTTGCCCCTAGCCAGGGACCTCTGCCAGAGTCAGGAGCCACCTCCATGGCCAGACCCTCACCTGGGACATGTGTAGGAAGATTTGGATAAATGCCCTCATGGAGAGACTGTGGTCCACAATCATAATTGGGGTCCCCTCCCGCCGACAGCAGAGCCAGTAGAGGAAACGTGGCCAGGAAGCCTCCAGTGCAATTGGTCTATGTGGCGTCTAAGCACACGACCATCCTCCAAGGCCACTTTGTAGGACAGAGACCTTGCATACCACAGCCGGTACCCAGAGATGTCCATGCCCATAGTTTCTGGCCCAAACCGGATCACCCACTTGAAGTCTCCTAGGTGCCCGCGGTTGTGACACCTGTGAAGCCACCCGGTCTGGGTGCAGCCTATCCAGCTTCGTGATTAGTCTGCGACCCCAGCGGAGTTCAGCTGGGCTCTTTCCTGTAGCTGTGCAAGGTGTGGTGCGGTGTGCAAGGAGAAAATTGGCTAACCTGTGATGCCAGGGTCCTCGAGTGATTCTCTTTAATGCCTCCTTGGTGGTACGCACCATGCGTTCAGCCTGACCGTTGGTGGCAGGGTGAAATGGAGCAGACGTAGCATGCCAGATCATATTGGCTTGAAGAAAAGTCTGAAACTCAGAAGAGGTAAATTGGGGACCATTGTCTGAGACAAGGACATCAGGAAGACCATGGGAAGCGAAGATTCCTCTGAGCACCTGGATGGTCCTGGCAGTAGTAGTGGAGGATACAGTAATGACCTCTAGCCACTTGGAATGGCTATCCACAAGGAGAAGGAAGAATTGCCCCTGAAAGGGCCCAGCATAGTCAATGTGTACGCATGACCATGGAGTGAGTGTCTCCTCCCACCTATGTACAGGGGCCTGGGGCATCTCAGGCCATGACTGTTGGCACACTTGGCACCCCTGAACCTGGGCCTCGATGTCCTTATCCAGGCCACCACAGATGGCTACGTGCAAGCGCCTTCATCCTCACAATTCCCGGATGTCCCTCATGCAGAGAGAGCAAGACTCTAGTCCTCAATGAGGCCGGGATGACTACTGTGCTTCCCCACAGGATACACCCTTTGAATGTAGAAAATTCATGTTTCCTACACCAGAAACTTTGGAACTCTGTACCAGGACATGTGTCAGGCCAGCCTGACAACACCCATGTCAGCACGCGTGCAAGTGTGTGGTCAGTGGCAATTTCAGCAGCCACATCCCTAGCATTGAGGGGAGATTCAGGCAATTCCTGAATGGAAAGAATGTGTACAGCAGGAGCAGGGTCTGCCTCTATTTGCTTTAGAGGTAACCTACTAAGGCTATCAGCGTGGCCCATCTCTGTCCCTGGTTTGTGAATCAGGGTGTAGTCATAAGCTGACAAGAAAATTGACCATCTCAGCATTCTGGGTGAGATGATATGTGGGGTTTGTTTGTTTGTTGTAAACAAACCCAGCAAGGGCTTGTGGTCAGTGTAGACCGTGAAATGGCAGCCATACAAGAATTCATGAAATTTCTTGATGCCTGAGATTATTGCCAAGGCTTCTCTGTCAATCTGCGCGTAATTACGCTCTGCAGATGAGAGAGTTCTAGAGTAGTAGGCCACAGGGACCTGAGTCACATCAGCCTTGAGATGACTTAACACTGCTCCTACCCCATAAGGGGAGGCATCACATGCGATACACACAGGCAATTGCTCATTGAAATGCGCCAGTACCGCATTAGAAGATAGCAAGGCCTTGACTTCTTTGAAAGCCCTTTCATGGACCTTTGTTCATTTCCATGGAGTCTGCTTGTCCAAGAGCTGGTGTAACGGCTCAGCCACCGCAGCCTTGTGGGGGAGAAATGAATGATAAAAATTAAGTAGGCCCAGAAAAGCCTGGAGTTCAGCTTTTGACTGGGGACTAGGGGCCAGTTGAATGGCCTGGAATTTAGACTCTGCAGGGTGGAGGCCTTCAGCATCAAAACGAAACCCTAGAAATTTGGTGGATGTTACACCAATTTTACATTTGTCTTGCTGTAACTTCAGCCCAGCTTGGTGGAAACACAGTAAGACAGCTCTCAGCCTTTCAGCCAAGTTCCCAGATGACTCTCCTGCAATGAGGATGTCATCGAAATAAGGGCAGACCCCAGGAATACCACGGAGCATTCGCTCCATCACCCCTTGGAGAATGCCAGGGGCTACATTGACCCCAAACTGCAGCCTTTTTATTTTAAAAGCCCCTCTGTGAGTAACTATAGTTTGGGCCTCAGCTGTTGCCTCATCAACAGGTAACTGTTGGTAGGCCTGAGCTAAATCAAGCTTAGCAAAGACCTTTCCCCCTTTCAGTGAGGCCAGAATGTGGCTCACCACAGGAACTGGATATGCATGCTGCTGCAAGGCTTTGTTTAGAGTGCATTTATAGTCCGCACAAATTCGGACTTCACCATTGGCTTTTAATGGTGTCACTATGGGGGTTTCCCATGGACTAGAATCCACAGGTTCTAGAATGCCTTGTTGGAGCAGTTTGTCCAACTCAGCATCTATTTTACTTTTGAGGGCAAAAGGCACCCTCCTTGGTTTAACCCTGATGGGTGTGATGGCTGGATCTAACCTTAAAGCAATGGGAGGCCCCTTGTATGAGCCAAGCTCTGGGCTGAACACATCAGCAAACTCCTTACAGACTCCTGCAAGGCTGGCAGTTTGTAGATGATTAAGACCAGTCACTTGGATCCCAAGTGCCTCGAACCAATCGAGTCCGATAAGACTCGTGCGATCACCCCCAACTACCACCACATCTAACAACCCATCAAATTCCTTACGCTGAACTCTAAGCGTGGCCTCCCCCTTCACACTGACTCGTGAATGTTGGAAGTCAGTGTGGATGAGATTGGAGGGCCTGAGTTTGACTCATGATCCACTCCTGGAACAAACCTTTTTAAAGGTGTCTGCAGAAATAATAGAAAGAGCGGACCCTTGTCCAGCTCCATAGCCAGGGGAACTCCCTGCACTCTTACATCAACGCGAAGCTTTTTCTTAAGGGGCCGGTGAACCCCAGTCTTGAATACCCCCCTATGGGACGCGCAGAAACCCACCCTGTGTTGGCTGGGGACCTTGGTACCTTTCAGAGGCAATTCTTCGGGGGACCTGTTTTTCTGGCGATCCATGCAGGCTGATGCGATGTGGCCTTGTCTGCCACATGCCCGGCAAACAGCAGAACAAAAACGGCAGTCAGCTCTCCTGTGGCGACCCCCACAGCTGAAACACCGAAGGGATGCAGGCGTCTGTCCTCTGTGTTCTTGCAGTCTTCTCTCCGCTGACTGTTGAAGTTTGTCCACCTCTTCTTCCTCGGATTCTTCTCCGGATGCCTCTCGCACGACCTCCTGATGGACGGGAACTGCTGCTGGAGGGTTCTTGGTCGACCGCAAAGCCTTCCCCGTGCCGCTGGCTGCTTCTTCAGCTGCAACTTCTTTCAGGGCATCTTGGAAGGAGACATCAGCTCTAGCAAACAACTTTTGTTGCATCTCACGGCTTCACAATCCGCAGACGAGTTGATCTCGGAGCCTCTCTTCCAAATCTTGGAACGCACATTGCCTAGCAGCCTGCCTCAGAGCCGCGATGAAGTTTGCAGCTGATTCTCCAGGCCGCTGATCCCGCTGCTCGAATTGGTGCCTCCAAGCTATTACAGACAGCTTGGGCTCAAAATGCTCATGCAGCATTTTCTTTAGATCGGAATATGTGATCGATTCCAGTGGTGTTGGGGCTACAAGGTTCTCAGCAATGTCAAAAGTCTCTTGCCCACAGACACAAAACAAAGTAGCAGCTTTCAGTTCATCTTCTTGGATCTTGTTCACCCTGAAGTAATTCTCGACGCGAGCCGCGTAAGAGCTCCATCGTTCTGGGTGCGCAGTATCAAACTCGACAAGACAGCCCAGCTTGGACATCGTTGTGACCGATAGCCTCGTTGACGTCTCTCGCCGCAAGGAAGGAGAAGGGGTCCCACGAAGCCAAGCCCACCTCCAGTGTCTTCGTACTGGCAGGCAGTTGCTTCTCCTGGACGCCGCACTTCTCTTTGCTTCAGGCCTTCAGGTGAGTTGGCCCTAGCTTCTTTTCCTTTGGCTTCCTATGCGGCGAATCCCACCTTCATCGCCAATGTTCTGTTCTTGCAAAGCAGACATCGAGACGAGGCAGGTTCACAACAAAGGATCTCTTTATTAAGTACATTCACAGAACAGAAGCAAGAACACAATGGCCACTGGCCTTTTATATTCCCCTTGCAAGGGGATGCACATCCAATCGTTGCAGGCCATTCTCCCGCCTTGCGCATGCGCGCAAGGCTGGAGACAGCCTGTCTGGGTCCTGGGCAGACACATAGTCTGTCCGGGTCTCTGCAACCTTCCTGCAGCCTTTCTGAGCCTTGCTGAATGACTCAGAAGGCCCAGGACATAACAATTTCTATTTTGTTTTCATTTAGTATTAGGTATTTGGATTTGCACATAATGGTTTCTGTGCTATAGATATTCAGAATAGTTAGAGTAACTTCTTGAATTAGAATATCGATGTATAGGAGGGTTGTTCTTTTATGGCTATTTATTTGGTAAATAAATAGATGTTAGTTCTATGGCAGTTGGATGGGTGTGTCTTTTTGGATGAAGTTGTATGAAGATTGGTTGAGTTGGGCTTTGTCTTATAGATAATTTGTTTCTGTATGATCTGATATACTGTAATGGATTATGTCTGATCTCTTTATCTATATGAAAAGTTTTCAACTACAGATAAGGTTAGCTACTGTACAGAAAGGAAGGAAAGGAAGGAAAGGAAGGAAGGAAGGAAGGAAGGAAGGAAGGAAGGAAGGAAGGAAGGAAGGAAGGAAGGAAGGAAGGAAGGGGAGGTGGAAGGGGATGGGGAAGGGGAAGGGGAAGGGGAAGGATGCAACCTATTTGCAGAATTAATATTAACAGTACAATTTCAAATTACAAGAGTGTACACTGAATCTTTACAAGGACAAATCAACCCAAACCAACATAGAATCTTTTCATTTAAGAAGAGCAAATGAATCTCAAATTTGAAAGATTTAAGGGAATACATAGACTGCTGTTCCATACTAAAACTTAACCAACCAATAGAAATACCTTTTACACAGTCCTAACATATTAGCATTATTTGTATGAAGTGCACCCTTCGCATTACTTGTCAGGAAATATACTACAAAAATACACACTGACAATCCACCATCTACCCACATGAACTCTGACTTTCTCATGGGGAACAAAAGACGAAAGTAATTTAATGGGCAAGCTATCATGTAGCAACTGTGGAAAGTCTCTCTGGCCATGTGCTTAACTGCTTCTGTCCTCCTGAGCTTCTCAGATTCATCACTCCATTCAGCCAAAACTAAAAATAGAAAGGACATGACTGGTTACTGTTGTTCTGTTGGTTAGGCTTGAAGTTCTATTGGCTTTGTAAAAAAAAAAAGGGTCAGTAATAAGCCACAACAGTCCATTTTCAGTGCTTAAAATAGCTGTAATACTCCAAAGATGCCTTTTGAAATAACCATGGTGGTGATTGTGGTGGTGGTCATGGTGATTATATTAACTTCTTGAAGCACTCATATTTTTGTTTCATGCTTGAATTACTCAAAACAGTGGTTCTGAGATTGGAACATTTTAAAATTGTTTTGGTATCTTTTGTCTAATTTTAGGTGAAGCCTAAATAATTGGAACAGGCCTCCTGAATTTCCTTTAATGTACACCTATTATTATCTACCACAACACTGGTTGTCTTTGGATTTATCAGCCAAAGCATAGCTTCCCTTTCCCTATGCCAATTCACTTATCAAGCTGTTTTATCAATGGGCAAACTTTATAGCCATTCATTACTGTGATTCTCAAAACACAGAAGAGGAAAAAAGTTTCCATTTGGTTATAAGCACAATTAAAAAGCTAACTCATCTTAAAAATTCTAAATTATAGATGAGTATGTTTCTTTCTTCCTGTGAATTATTTCTGATTAATCCTGCTTTATGTCTGGTAAAATAAATCTTTTTATATTGCTTTGCCTAGTTTTGCTTCAGTCCTGCCATCTTAAAGCAATGCATAATAGAAAGCACATCTTAAAAAAAAAAACCTGCTACCCATAGCCAAAAACTGTTATAGGACTGAATGACAAAATCTCTTGGCATTTAAAGAAATGACAGTTTATGTTTAAAATTATGGAAATATTAAGGTTTCAGAAAGAAATGGTAGGATAAAACTAAACAAAGCAGACAATAACAATCAACACACTGAGGAATCTACGCTGCACGATTCCATGACATATAAGAGATTTAGAAAGATTTCAGTTGCCTCAGATGGGAGAAAAGTATGTGTCAGTATACATACACACACACTGTAGACTACACATTTAGTTGTTGAAGTTGTATTATTCTATATACCACAAATGAACATTAAATTGCAAAACCTCCTACAGCTATTTTCAATGACTGATTGAGTAAAAGTTAACTAGTGGAAGATTTAAGTAATTGAAATATTTTTGCTTTATTATCCCAGTTCTTAATGTGACAAAAATCAGAACAACTTGATATCTTGTATTAAATAGACAGACAGACAGACAGACAGACAGATAGACAGACAGAAGGCCATACAATAGTAATGCGGTATTCGAATGCATAAAAAACAAATCTATAATATGTAATGGTGGCTTTCACTGATTGAGTAGCATTTATCTTTGGGACAGGCTTCACTTTCCCCTTTCTCACCTCTTGCACAAAAACATTTCTCAAATTTTGGAAGACCAGTTTTGATTATTTAGAGGGAAAAACTCAGGAGAGCAAGAAGAAAGGGAGAGAAGACTAAAAAATTTGGAGGTTTTTAAAAAGAGATTGGATAACTATTTGTCTGAAATTTCCTAATGGTGAGAGCAACTAACCAATGGAATAGCTTGCCTTCAGAAATCGTGGGTGCTCTATCACTGGAGGTTTTCAAAAAGAGACTGGACAATCATTTGTTTGAAATGGTATAAGGTTTTCTGCTTGAGCAGGAGATCAGACTAGAAGACCTGTAAGATCCCTTCCAAATTTGTTATTCTGTTAAAGAAAGCCCCAGAGTTCAAACAAAAGTCACCTAATACTGATTATAATTCAGTGAGTATGGGAACCAGAACTTAAAATTTAATAAAGAAAAAAATAGGATTATTTATTTTATTTATTAATACATCCATGGTATTCTATTCTTAGAAAGGTGTTGTACATGAGGCTGCCTTCCATTCTATTTCCATATGAGCTGCAAACTCTTTGGCTAAAACAAAAACTGTCCCAAGGTCATTCAGCTTTGGAGACTTGAATTTGGATGTCCTTGTCCAACTCATAATCACTGCATTACCCTGATTTACAATACAACAATATAAAACTTTAATTCCTTGTTTGGGGAATTATTTGCTTTAATATCCCAATCAAGAAGCAAACAATACCCCAATCAATGAATTGCCAAACAAGCCAACAGTAAACCAAAGAACCAAAACCAATCCGATCAACACTGACAAGGGAAGCCACTAGAATGTAAAATGAGAGCAAACCCAACTCCCTATTAGCACTGGTGATGTTATGTAATTTAAGTAATGAAATGTCTGCATGAAAACAACCAAGTTCAGAGAGCACCAAGGACCCCTCATTTCAACTCTGAGCTAAAAATTCTCTTCTAGGTTCCTATACAGAAAAGCTGGGTTAATACAAAATATTGGGCTAAAATAAAATTGGATTATGTAAGATGTGGCTCTAGCACAGGCGTCCCCAACCTGCGTGAGTGGCTGGCTGGTGCGCGCACACACACAGCCCCACTCATACAAGCGTTGCTGGCATTCACAGCCCCACTCATGGAAGCATCACTGCGAGCATTGTGGGTGTTTGTGGCCCCATGCGTGAGTGCTCACATCACCAAGAGTGTTGCAGGCATTCATAGCCCCATTCGTATGAGCATTGCCACGAGCATTGCAGGTATTTGCAGCTCCATACGTGAGCACTCACGTCACCACAAGCATCACAGGCACTTGTAGCCCTACTCGTGCAAGCACTCACAGCCCCACTTACATGAGCAACGGGTGTTCCTGTACACGCCACGCATGCGTTTACCCCTCACAAAATTGTTCCTTCTTTTCCCCCTCCCCCCGGTCTGGGCCGCCAATTGCAAAAGGTTGGGGAACTCTGCTCTAGCATGTTAGGTGAACCAGACTAACAAATTCAGTCATAATACATTTTACAAAAAATATTAAAATGTAAGGTGAATACAGCAAGTGTATTTGTAGACCGAGCTTTAGATTTAATATGTGGGAACTTAGGCAAAAGTTTTGCATGAATCAGTGTCCTATTAAAGGAAGAACAGTTCTTGCAGTTGTAAACACACCTTCATCTTCAATTACTAATGTTACTGTATATTGCAACTAGGATTTAAGAGACCTTGAGATAGAAAGTGGGATGTGGTAAGAAAAAAACCCCAAAATGAATACATTGGGGAATAATGATGTATGCAGTTTGTTGGATAAAACAAATCTTTCTTTCTCCTGATTTTCCTGCATTTAAATTGTTCTGATATGATAATACTGCAAATGAGGCATCATGTTCTGAATTAGAAGTTGAACCACATAAGTAGCATAAGTATAAGGACCTCATTGTTTCCATCTAAATAAGGGCCTAACCCTCAGTTTTTGATTTGTCACATTGAACCAAAGTGAAATACATTTTTGACTGACCATTAAGCTAGTCATAATAATTGAATGTGCAGTAAAATGTTCCAGTTTACAACAATTAAATGAAAAGTCTGAGAGGTAGACATGTACAATTATTAACATATTTATGATTTTGGTTTATTATCCATAAATTCACAAGATCTGTTTAGACAATTACTTTCAGCTCTAATAATTGTAACATTCAATATCTTCTAATACATTTTTAAAAAATATTTCTAACGTCAAAAGCAGCTATAAAATAATAAACCACTGAAGTACTGAAGTGGGATCCATAACTATAGATTCTAGAAATCAATGAGAGTTAGTTTAGTTGTGATTTAATTAATTCCTCTTGGTTTGGTTTTTAAAATTTTATTGCCATAACACAGAGAAATAAGAGGGGAAAAGATGCATTAAAGAAAACAAAATTCAGTGAATTATAAGGAGGAAATATAGCCCAGTCAGTCCTGTAAGGCTGGTATAGGGCGTACTAGATGGACCAGACATGGAAATCAAATCCACAAGGAGGCTAAAACTGCTTTATTGAGTTTGGCTATTGTAACAGGACTTCTGGGAAAGTAGTGTTGGACTAAACATTACTTTAGTGACCATAGTGATAAGAGCAGCCAATGAATGGATTGGCTTCTTGAAACTCCTCTCCGGATCAATGGGAGGACTATGATCACTCACAAGTTTGCTCCCTACAGGTCTGCAATGAAAAGGTTGTAAAATAGCAATCTCCAGTGGGCTTGAGAGATCTAGGAACTAGGGTAAAATCATCCTGTCTAAGCAGCAATTTGGTGCCTTCCAATGGACTCTGGGTTCACCCACTTCCTCTCTTAATTTTTTTATTGAATTTATTTGCCACACATCTTATAGCAAATGACTCTTTAGGACTACTTACTTTAGGAAGTTGCTTAATATTAATTTTCTAGAAGTTAAGAACCTTCTAAAAGACAAATTTCATCACACATTCTACCCTGCATGAAAGAAATTTTATGTAAACTTAAGGATTAAAAATAAAAACTTTAATTTTTGGAAAACAGAAAAAAGGGGACTAGAATATTGATATAGGAAAATTAAAGACTAATTTAAAAAGTTAGTTGGACTTGAAAGAATATCTCCTGTTGGGTATTTAAAATTTTATAAAAGAATATAAGAAGATTTTGAAATTAACTATAAAAACTCCTCCTGTGGGAAAGTTTTGTTGATTGGAAAATAAATGTATGACAAGAGGGGACTTTGAAATTTGACCAGAAGGCATCAGAAAGAACTAAGGACTACAATTAAAGGAGAAGAGTCCCATTAACACAATGGCGCAATAGTTTTTGAGTATAGAAAAAAATAAGGTTGTTTGGGAACAATGTACTCAGAGATTACTGGCAAAATTCTCTAATACTACCACATGGATTTAACGGACAAAATAAAAAAAGAACAGATGTTACTTAATAAAATAAAGAGTGATGCTGAATTGAATGTGGATTCGAAAATGGATTTTTTTTAAAATGACTACAAGAGTGATATTGAAAAATGTGCTGTGGATTTGAAAATGGATTTTTAAAAAACCAGGCTATAAGAATAATATGAAAAGGGGTGATACAATTGATTTACATTTGATACAGGCTGATGTCTTAATAACTAAAGAGGGCATATGAATAATAAATCAGAAGAGCCATTTGGAAAGCTTGAATATTTTAGATTTTCAAATGGGTCATGTTAAACTAGTGAAGTTGTTCTTGAAAGGAGACAAAAAGAAAATTATAATAAATTAACTTGGGGACATTATTTAATAGGATTAATGATCAAGCTATTTAAAAAATAAAAGGAGAAATATAAAGTAAACTTATTTGACCAGTTAAAATATATGTGTTGTGGTTTCTGGCAACTATAATGGATGTTTTTTTAACTAGGATTGAATGCTGAGGGATTAAAGATCTGTTTATAAATGGGAAGAAATTTATTTTGTTTCTTATAGAAAGTAACAAATTGAAATATGAAATTGTTTTATTTGATTAAGGTTAAAATATGTATGCATTAGTTGATAGCTGGTAGCTTTTAAAAGGAAGGACCGGTGAACTTTTATAATTTGATTACTGATAAAGAATGAGATATAGAAAGAAGAGATTTTTTAAACTAAAATATTAGAGAAGGTGTTAAGTTACTGAAATTGTTTATACTTGTCTAGAGGAAGTATGTTTTCTTTTTTCTTTTCCTTTTTTCTAGCTCTTCACACTTCTTTTTTTCCCTTTTCTTTATTTTGTACATTTTTTCTTAATTTGTATTCATTTTTTATCTTTATATTTGTAAACCTTTACAGGTAGTCCCCAACTCATGACTGTCCTGTCCATTATGGTTGCAAGTGGTGACATTGTGAGACAGCCTCGCTTAATGACCCTACTCCCTGCTTTCCCTAATGCCACCATTAAACAAACCTGAGGATTGTTAAGTGAGCATGGGATACATCATGGATGGGGGAGACCCTGGGAGGCTTACCACCCATCTGGGTCCCTAAAGGAGGAGACAAGCAAAGATTTCCAAGCTTTTTGCTGTCTATCTGACTTTAGGACCCAGATTCTGCTATAACCATTTTCTGCAAGTTTATGGTTTAACTGTTTTTTTCTTTTGAGCTAAACTTTTTCTTCAGCTCTTCAATACAAACAAGCTGCAGAAAATTTTTCTTTGCTTGCTTTCTTCCTTTCTTCTATTTTTCACCCTGGCAGTCACTCATCATAGTAAATAATTTAGAGATTTTGTCACCATCTTTCCAAGAATGCAGTAAATTTAGTAAATGAGGCAGTTAAAAAGGACTGAGGTTGGAAGCTAGAGGTAAAGAGTTCAGTTTCAGCCTCTAATGGGAGGGAGAGGAGAGAAAGATCAACAAGTCTATTCCCTCCCAGATTTTTTATTTTTTTTATTAAAGAAATGTGGGTTTCTGGGGAAGAGAAGGGGTTAAACAAGGGAAGGGTTTCAGGAAGCTTGTATTGAAGCTGCCTAGTAGCTGGCTTTCCCAAAGACTAGCAAAAGCCAGTCTCCAGATGGCCAGCTGATTGGGGCAGAAAGCTCTGAAAGCAGCCTCCAATTCCACAAGGAATTTTGGGAGCACTGAAAATGGCAGCTGGTTCCAGGAGGCATGGAAAGTAGGCCCAAGCAAAGCAGGGACCAGTCGGGTCAAGATGGGGGGAGAGAGGAGGGGGCCACTACAGTGTCCCTGTAGTCAGTTGTAAGAGGTGAATGACTGTGAGGGTGCTGCAGTCACATAACTTTGAAACAGGGACATATGTAACTTTTGAAGGTCTGACTTAACTTTGAACAACAATTGAGTCATATCTCAAGGACTACTGGATTTACAAATTATTTTATTTATTTTTTTAAAAAAAATATCGACTGTCATAGAATGTTGAAAGCCTGTACGACCACCACCACCACCTCCTCCTCCTCCTCCACTTATGAATGTTTGGATTATGAAAATTATTTAGCCCCTTTTGCCTAGGCAAGAGTTCTGCATCATTCTGTCAGGGTCATCTTCCTTAATGCTTCCCTCCCTAGAGCTTCATTTTGGCACAAAGTAATTGAGGGATTGATCTGATGAAGTAGAGTTTTGTAGTACTGCATTATGAGTTCAGTGGAAAATGGCTATGATGGTAGCAGATATCAAAATGTTTTCCACAATGAACTCTGTGAGGTTAGTATAGCCAACAGATGCTTCTAGAATATTTTAATATTTATATTTATTCAATGGCTTGCCCATTTATTTGTCATCTGTGTTCATGGCTACTTGGAGAAAGCTAAAACTTTAGAGTTAGAGTAATTTATCAGTAGTTTTTTCTCCTTGCATAATTCCACTAGGGATTGTAATGCTTGGACGTCCCAAAGCACTTTAGCATCATTTTTGATTATTTTATCTATGTTGTGATCTCAACATTCTTGTTTGCAGGCAAATGATATTTCTTGCAGATATTCCAGTTGTTGCTACTTTGTCATGATGTTGTTTGTAATCAATCTGTGTGACTTTCTAGCAGCACTGTTTCTTCAGCTTCTTTGCAGAGGCAGCATTTGCTATATGTTGTTTTCTCAATTCTGGCTTTGTATGCATAATTGCATACAGATATAGTATATATGCATAATTATTATTTCAATCTTATCTTGATTTGGCCTTTCTTGATACCCATGAGAGATTCATAGAAATTATTACAGTCAATCTCTTGTAAGTTTTGGAAAGTGGAAGCCAGTTTCATGAAGCAAAACAATCTTGTTGCCTTGGAAATGTTGAAAAAAAAGAAGAAAGATATACTAAAGGAAACTTTCCTTCTGCAATGATCAATAGATTACTGCACTAAATGACAGGAACATTTATGTAGTTTCTTTTAAAAGCATATAATTTTTTTAAGGCCTTTGTTTTTAAAGAACTTTCACATTAACATTTTCTGTCCTTCTTTTCATTAATGTGGCTACTAATATTTGACAATATCAGAGAGTCCAAACTTGATACTCCTAATCTGATTTTTTCAACAGCAAATTTTATTGCTTGCTGCCATGTAATGACCTACATGACCCCATGCCTGTTTGTTAAGTTGTTTTATCCTGTCTTTAAGATTTTCCAATAGCTTTCACTGTCCTTACCATGCAAAGGAAGCATCAGATGCCATAGCTGCTGCCTAGTTAATTGAGTAACTCTTTATAGCTACTAATAGATTATCTTATTTTGACTCTGTAAACAATTACACATAAATAATAAGTAGTTGTGTCAATTTCTGCTCATTTAGGAATTAGGAATTACACCAGTTTGTTTAATAAATAAATTTTACTGGCACTGTGGCTTGGCAGTTCAATTTTCAGTAGCTTTCAGACTGTTTTCTTAACACCGCCCTTGTTAGTTAATATAAACTGATCTTTTCCAATACTTTGGCTGCTTCTATTCCTGCTTACAAACTATATTCAGCATTTTCACTGCACCATGTTGTAAGTGTTTAAATAGTTTTTCTGGTATGTCTTCAATTTCTGCAGATTTGTTAACAACTTTTTCTAAGGCCCATTTAATTATATAAAACATACTCACACTGTTTTATATGTTCTCTTTCTTTACTTATTTTTCTACTTTTTGGATTAGAAGGTTCTCTTTCTACATTTTTTAAAAAATAAATATCTTATTATTTCTATTTTATTATTATTCTCTGCACTACATTTAGAAATACCTTCTGGTCTTTTCTTGCTGTTTTCTGAACTCAGCATTTAGTTGAGAAAATGTATTTCTGTCTTCTTTGCTTTTAACTTTCTGCCTTTCTATGGATATTTTCAGCACATCAACAAAGAACTATTTCTCCTTCTTTTGCTCTTTGTATTTCAGGATGTTTTTAATTGCTTCATCTTTAATGATGACATGAATTTCAATCCATACCCTTCTTTTAACTAACTATCCATATCAGAAAGCCATATAGTCTAAAAATAGAATATGTTACATATGAACATATATTTTGACAACAAAATATGTCTGCATGTGCATGGATATGTCTATGCATTTTGTCAACAACAAAACAGATTAATTTTCTGAGAAAAAATAGGCCAACCTTATTCAAAATGCATTGATACTGATAGGCCCTGTTTTGTGTATCTTTCCCCATTGAAAACAAAGAGAAAACAAATAAAGAGTTATATAGCTCTGATTCTAAATAAGGAAAAGAAAAAAGATCACCTTGAAATAATTAATAATGAAGACTGCAGAAGGTATCATGAGTACATAGGATACCTTCAAATGAATCTTAGTTTATATTTCAAATGTGCTTTTTTCTTCTATTTTACAAAAGCTGCTGTTGCATTCTGTTTGACCTTAATTAGTATAATTGATAATAGCTTCAGAACTGCATGCTGTTTATTATGTAGTTACATCTTTCCTGACAGAAGAAGAATGAAGGAACAGCTGGGAGTCATCTATTAATACTTACGAAAGGGAAAGCTCTTTTTTGTTGTTGTTGAAAGCTTGGGTCTCCCATGGGATGGCTAATGACAAAATAACATATTTTCAAGTGGATCACAGTGATCTGTCTCAGAATATGAAGGACAAAAAAAAAAGGAAGACCAAGGCATAGTGGAAATCTGGCATATTAGACAAATCTAGGGCTAGCAAAAAAATATACTTGCACAAATAAACATGCTAACAGATAATGAAATCATGAAGTTTTTTATTCCCCAAATTTCAGGTCTTTGCCATCAGCTCTTAGGAAACTGCAAAGCTCAGTCAACATGTAATATTCAGAATCATATATTTGTTTCCTTCAATGATATTTATGCTTAAGCCAGTAATTTGTTCTTATCCAAAGCATATAATTTAGCATGTTTTTCTGGTTAATCCTAAAAACTATCAAAACCCTTGGATAGTCTTCTATCAAAAATTCAAGAAAATGATGGCATTTGGTAGAAGAAAGAAAGTGAAGACCTTCAGAGCAGGGAAAAACAATATAAACACAAAATTTCAGTGCCTACATTTCCTTTAACCATTATCTTCTTGAAGGTTTCAAATGCTGCTTTCCTAGGATTTTTTTCCATTTTATGGTAACAAAGGGAAATTCTTGCTCACCAGGTGGGTTTTTGCCATTCTCATTGTTCTAACAAAAACAAACAACAAACAAACAAAAACAACAACACTGCCATGTTCCTGAGAGAAAGAGGAAGCATCCCGATTTGCCAGATAATTCTGTTACTTCCCAAATTTCCTCTACTATTACACATTTTAAAACTTAATAGCAAATTAAAATCTACTCCCCTCCATGGGAGACAAAATATCTCTAAATATATTTTGCTTCATTGTTGCATTCATATACTTATTGCTTAGTATATTGGGAAGCTGTGACTTAACGTTAATTTAATAACTACTTGTATTGTTAGCTATTGTTAGCTATTTTAAATCTTAGTATGATTCTTTAGGTGTAGATGAAATCTGTAGTGGACCTTTATTAAGCTGCCTATAAATGACCTTTCCCACCTCAATTTCCTTTGAGCCTGGACTTCAAGAACAAGTAAATTACAAATGGCAAATAGGCCAAAGGAGAAACAAAGTTCCCCATACCTCCCCTGGAAGACTTGGAAGTGTCATTTTGTAGCGTAAAGAAATGAGCCCTCAAAATAATATACATATACTGTATAAAGATAAGAGCTATGTCATAAATTTCAGGAAAGTGTGAAAGTCTGATCAATACTTTGTCCAGGAGATACAGAACAACATGCATAAATCCAAGTGATAATTACTGCAATTTCAATTTTACTTTCCCAAATTTTATTTTTTAGCTCATTTTCCCCCATTCTTTTACTAGCATGAACATAGTTTTACTTTATATTAACTAAGATGTTATTTCCCAGCACATTCCACCCCTTGCCAATAGGTCTAGGACCTGGTTTTCTCTGGCAATATTTTTCTAAACTCCCATTTTTGTTTAAGCAATCCATCTATCCCTTTCAAGGAGTACAACTATATTTCTCTTGTGCCTTGTTTATTTTTCAATAAGAATACTGTGTGGCAGTGGGGAGCATGCCATTTCCAGTAAGAACTACCCTTGTAAGACCTTATAAGACCACTTAAATTTAAAGCCAAAGGAGGCATTCATCATAAGCACGAATGTTTGTGGCATTTCTATGATTTAGTATACAGTGTATAAATTAACCGGATCTCGGCTGCAAAATTCCAAATGATTTCTAACAAACTCCTCACTATAAAGTCAGCCTCACATTTTCTGCAGGTGACCTAAAAGGATACCATGGTAGAAGGAATTGAATGCTGCCAAAAGTTGTAATAGGATCAAGAGGGGTTGATTACCATGCAAGATGTCACCTCACTCATCAACAGTAGATTCATCTTAGAGTGGATACAAGTGACATTATCTGCAATAAATCATTCAAAATTATCTGACTTGACTGCAGGCAATTAATCGCATGCAGTCTTCCCCCAAAACAGTCAAGACTATTCAGTCAGGACTCTGTGGATGCAAAAATTGTGGAGAAGAATTTATCGCTCTTATCACCATGAAGATTTGAATGTGAGTTCTTACTAATACTTATTCAGTTCTTCTTCCAATTTTCCCCATTTCCACCCTAGGTTCCTTTTCAGTCTCTTCATTTCTCTTCGCAACTCAGTAAGAATAGAAGTTTTTAAACTTTGGTTTTTACATGAACATATTTATGTCTTTAGACGAGCACAAATGTGAATTTATACACAGGTAACATTTGTAACCTGTACCATTTCTACTTGCCACTAAGTAAAACTAGGAAATAAATTAAACATAGTGCATTGTTACCTTTATAAAGTACATTTTATTGCATTTATCAAGAGACAATCCTCAGAAAAAAAGTTTTAATATTTAAAGAAAATGGGAAAGGATGGCAGAAACTAAAGCCTTCTTAAGTGATAAATGTATTACCAAAATTGTAATTTAGTATCATTAGGAGAAAGAATACAACTGGTATATGCATGAAAAGTATGCACTTACTCTGTCTATAGATATTGAAAAGAATGCACTTTATCTATAGTATAAATAGATATCTATTATCTATGGTGGTGAATTTTAATTGTTAAGGAGAGCAGAAGGAGATACCATGGATGTAGCTGTTATTTGTTATCTGTTATTTGTTATCATTCCATCCTCTGATTTTTTTCCTACAGAATATTAATATTTAGTCCCACACAACCCTTAGTTCAAAATTTTGTTCTTTCATGTCTGTCTGTCTGTCTGTCTCTGTCTCTCTCTCTGTCTCTCTCTCTGTGTCTCTGTCTCTGTCTCTGTCTCTCTCTCCCTCTCTCTCTCTCTCTCTCTCTGGTTTGTTTTTAATTTTCAGACTCATGGTACCTTTGCTTTTAAAATTATTTTAATGAATTGATTCCTTAAAGCCACTTTTTGTTAACCCTGTGAAGAAGTTTGAAAGGAGACATTGCTACTTTAATTACTAACTGTGTCTTTTGTTTTGTTTTGCTGGTCAGTGACCAGAATAAAATGATTGACTGACTTACTATGAGTAATATTATGTGTTCTCATGAAAAATACAGCACCTCTGAAGGATTCACACACACACTTTCACACACAATCTTAAATTTATATTTATTTATAAACCAAACAAATCCATCAAGGGTAGAACAGGACAACTAGAGAAGGGCTCAAGAAGTAATTATTTCTGAAGAAGTAATGAAGTAATAAAAAAATGAAACATGGCACCCAGCCTGATATTTTATCTATTATTTCATCACAATGTCTTTGAGTTGGTGTTGACACCTAGCTACTGCCTGGACTAATCCCTGCAGTTTTCTTGGCAAGATGTTTTTGGAACATATTTGCCCCTGTCTTTTTCTATGGTTGAAAGAGAGTGACTGGATCATATTCACCCTCTGGCTTCATGCTTAAGGTAGGCTTGTAGTCAGGTGCCTTAACTACTGCACCAAACTAGCTCTCAGGTACAGCATAGAAAAGAAAAATAATATTCTATGAAGCTATTTTGACAGAATTGTGTTGAGTTTCCCAAGGTAGGATGAACTAGGCAGTAGCTCGCCATGGATTTGGACTCACACAACTATGAACTAAATCTTTGTTGTTTACTGGAATTTCAGCCATAGCATAAACTGACAGTGAATAAGCAGTCAACGTGGAATAGACAGGGCAGAATTTATAGGTAACCACACTTCAAATTCAGGCACCAACCCTATAGAATAGGATATTTAAATTCTTTTCCCTACACTGCCATGTCTGTTCATTGGAAACTGTTGCATTTTACCCTCTCTGCCTACCATGACCGATCATTGGTCAAGATAATTCCTATAAGTAAGCTGAAAGTAGCAGTCAGAAATGAGGCTCTGACAGTTTTGATGGTTCTTTAGAGATAATTCAAGATATTTGTGTCCAATGTCAAATGAATTAAAATTAGGGCACTCTATTAATTGTAATAACATAAATCTTTCATTTCTGTTTCAGAATCCCAATGTTAATGTACTTGTGATATATTAATTAAAACATATGGCATTTATTCTAATGTTAACATTTATATCCCATTTCCCTCTCCCACAAAAATATTCTAGCATTTTATAGAAAATATTTTCTTTTGGATCAATGCTAAAGACAAAAAAAGAGCACACTAAAATGCATGTCTCTTGAGATGAAGAAGTAAATCCACTTCAGCATGTCTTTGCCAAGTCCATTGAATTCTATTTGAATTCTATTCCATTTTTATATCAATATGCAATAAAAAAGCAAAACCACAGAAAAATGGCATTATTTTAAATATATTTTTCATAAAATCCACATTCATTTGTTATATTTAAATATTTTAAAATAAGCCAGCACAATCTATATTGTATTAGAAAGTAGAGTTATGTGAATATTTGATTGAGAGATGCAATTCAAAGGTTTTTCCAGTGTAATTATATATTCAATACATACTGGTGAAGCAGGATTCATTAATTATAGACCGGGTCGATAATCTAGAATTAATAGTAAATCTTTGAGCTTCTATAGTAACAGTGGTCATTGTTATAGCTTTTTTTCAATGAATGCAGAATTGGACTTTGATAAAATTATTGAAATGTCTATTCTTTCTTTTAATGTTGTCTTTTCAAGAATCATGAGAGAATATAAAAGAAACTTTATGCCTTTTTCATTGCAGAATGTGTAGAATAGGGTTGTCTGATTTTTTCATATCCATTGATGTGTATAGAACCTTTAACATGCATGTTTAAGCAGAATAGTGATTGGATACAAGTCATCAAATGTGTTTGAAATTATGTGTTGATATATATATATTTCTATATATAATGGTTTGCAGCCACTTGATATATTAATTGATCTCAATTATAATTGCCAGACTCTGTTTTCTTTATGCAATTCCTTTGATGCCCAGAAGCAACAATGTATTGGACTGAAAATCCCCATATATCTCAAATTATCAAACTGAATTTAAATATGTTGCTATCAGAAATAGCAATAAAAATGGATATGTGAGCTATAGTTAAATTGAATATTTGGCATAAAATCAGTACTTTAAAAATGAATTTCTTCTGAATCATAAGTGGCAGTCTTATGTCACTTAAATATTTTGAAACCTTTGCATGTGCTTGAATTCCCATGAGTTGCATTTCTTTTAGATTTTTTCAGCTGAAACCACTTTTGCCAAGTAGTCTTTAGCACTGAATGTTTTCTCTATCAGTCACCACAGGATAAGAACTCTAAGTCACAACTCTGTATCACTGCTAGTTAAACTGCAGGGGTAAGAAAGGAAAGAGTAGGCATGGCATCCTATCTAGAAGCAGATATGCATAGACTGACAGAAAAAAATAAATATAGAAAGATTAAGGGAGAGGTTAAAAATAGAATAGCCATGTGAAAGCTACCCAGTATAACACCATGAACAGCATGTGGTTTCCAATATTGTACAATTGTTAGTATTACCTAGTTTTCAGGGTATTTCTTTTAAAGATTAAATCAGAAATATTTAGTTGTTTCTCATACATTCAAGTTGGCATGCTTCTAATAATCATAGCAGATAATTAACAAATTGAGAAAACTGAAAAAAAGCTTCACTGCTATTCTGAACAAAACTACTAAACATAGACAATGGCCTCATATGTATGTGAAAATGTATCATTATATGCATATGTATTTGTGTGTACGTGTATGTATGTGTACACACACACACACATGCAGGCATGCTTTCATGGATGCATACTAAGACACAGATGGATAATACCCTAATCCTGAGGTTTAATTGAAGGCGGAATAGAGACTGGTGAAATTTCTCCAAAAGCCAGATAATTCTTTGTTAAGTAATTCAGCAGTATAAACTGTGATAGAAAAGTTTGTTCTGGTGATTAGCTCAAAGGATGGAGCACACCTGAATTTTTGGAGACCTAAATAGCATTATCTTTTCCTGAGATATTCTTGAACCATAGTAGAATCCTTCTATATTACCTTCTATTGACTCCAGATTGCTGGAATGCAAAGAAATTGAAGAGAACTATATTGTTATGGAGATGACTTTATTATTGCTTAAGGAACTTGTATAGCTAAGAGATATAGTCAAAATGGATGAAGGATAAAAGTAGACACTTTTGACTGACCTTTTACTTGTACTCTACAACAAATAAAGATCATAATTACTTTGCAAGCATTACCATGACCACAATTCAAAGCTAGTATATTCCTCTTTTTATATTGTACATTTTCACTAAGAGCATTCTGTAAACTGCTCTCAGATTATTCAGATTATTCAAAGTAGTCTGTAAAATACACATCAATAAAAATGTGTTTAAGGAGTACTGAATAATCCCCTACTTTTGGTATGGCACTCCTGAGGATGCCAAGAAGTCAAGCCTAACACAATTTCTTTTTATTGGGGGAAGAAAGAATTTGCTGGGGAGATTTAAAATTATCTCTCTCACCCTGTTCATTTATAATCTATGCTTGTCAAAATCATTTGTAATTAGTTAACCTTAATACTGGGGCATGAATCTAGCATATGCCTTAAGCTGCTTACAACATATCATGTTACTGCCTGTACAAATGTTGAAAGTATACACGTATGAGACACAGAGAAATTAAGTTCTCTCACACAAAGTTGCTGATCAAAGTTGTTGATCTATACTCTGCATTTCTACAAGTGACCTTGATCCCATCTAGATTCCTAATGGACTGTTATCTGAAAATTAAATGAAGAAAAGGTACTTCCTGAGCATGAAATAAGCCATTACTCAGAGACTGAAGATAATCAAATAATTAACTGCATATTGGATAATTTGCATTCTATCAGTTCAATAAATAAGCTAAGTACACTGAATGGTTGTCAGCCTCCCCAGGTAACACAGGAAACACTTTATAGTTGCTGAGTGAGAATATACTTGGTGAAGGTAGGAATGTACTTCTAAGCCCCTGGCATTTCACCAAATGAATAAGATATTGACAAGAACATAAAATCTTGCTTGATCATGAGAAGAGGAAAAAAGGAGCCCTAAACTTGCAAATGGTGAATTTGCTGCTTCTGGGGGCATCAAATGTAATAATTTCTCAGTCCCAGAGAATATACAAGTTGTAATGCTGGATCCAGTGTTTGGGGGACTTGTAAAGGAAAAGTTAAATAGGGTTGTAGTATTGCCAAAAACTGTGATTTGAAGAAAAGTGTACATTCAGAAACTGATCCTAAGAGCAAGGTTAACCCCAAGCCGCATGTTTCTGGCATATTAATCTACCCTTTGGGGCTATGAATGGTTGCCTTCATCTTTATTATTTTGTAGCTCCCTGACTATCCTTGCTTGCTTATCTGAAAAAAGCTCCAGAAGACCAATTTCCTCATGATGATGTTTCCTTTTTTCCCTCGATACCTGGAAAAAGTAGGGAAGTAGATCACCACATTAAAAAAAAATACAGAAAGAAATTCAAACACATGTACATATCTCTGAAGGTTGGGTGTGGAAATCAGTGAAAGAAACCTCAGCCCATTCATTAGGATGTTCTCAATTTCCTTCCCACCCCCAGAAGATAAATTGCCACCTTTTTTTTGTTACTAACATATTAACTGTTTTAAAGATTACTCAACAGACAACTATAGCAAGCCTTCTGCATACTGGGAATATCTGCACTCCTTGAAATTTACTGATGTAGGATGGTTATTTACTTTCCTTCTGAAATGAGCTTGCCACAATTCTCAGATTTCTATTTCTAAGTCTCAGATTTAGACATAAGCACTGTCTAAAAATGTATGAAAGGGTAATGGGCAGTTATTCCATTCCATTTGTGCATCCAATCCTTATATCAGATCCAAGGACAGTAATTTTTAAGCTCTTGAAACCATCGATAAAATGTAAAAAATATTTAAAATGGTTTTAGGAACAGGTGAAAGTACAAATCATATATTCATGAGAAAAAGATTTTTTTTGAAGTCATTAGCACACTGCTACACTTTTAATTAGGTATGTTAACTTTAGTCCATAGAACTGATGATAACAAACAATTTCTTTTGTAGTGAAAATTACAATAACAATATCACATACTCATATAAAAATCTCTTGGGCTGACATTATTCTTCACCACTGTACAGATTGGCAGGTTACTGTCTAATTTCTTATTTATCACACAGAGTTCTTCATGTGAAAATAATGAGCCTCCTGTTAGTTTGTGCAGTCTAAGACCTCAGAAACAAATAGTTGAATCTCCTCTAGTGTCAAAGATCACAAATATTTGTATGGTGAAACTTGATGGGGTCACTTAGTTTAGATACAGAGGAAAAGCTTTCCAAGAGTTGATAGATTTTAACTTGGCCTCTCTATCAGCATCTCCCACCTCTCCACCTTAGATAGGTGGCATCATCTCAGTTTAATCAACATGTATATTTCAAATAATATGCAGTATCTTATTTGAAAACTTTTATTCCTCCTCCATTTCCCTTTTCCTTTCTTGTTATTCAGTTCTGACTGCTGTTGATTTTTTGGGGGCTTTGATTTCCAATTCCTGTTTTTTTATTTATATTTAATATAAATGTTTATATGTTCAAACAATGACTGTATAAATAAAAAACCACACAAATGTATTGTTGCTGAAACAAATATGTTTAAATGAATAACTAATAATTTTCAAATATTAAACAGTAGAAATAGACATGGATTCAATCAGAAATCAATGAATGTACTGTCAAAAGGCATCTACAAATATTCATCAACATTTCCAACATTTTATATGCCATATCTTTTTGTACTTGCAAATATTTAAATTATTTGAATGATGATCACGCACCTGTCCTCATTTACCATCTATTAGCTGCCCTCGCAGTGATTCCCATATTAATCTATGTTTCATCAAAACTGAAAAGAGGACACGTGATATTCTCTTTTGTTTTCTTTGATCTTCTGCCTATAGACTTTTCTTATGTTTTTATTTGTAATATTTCTTACCCAAAAGAGGCTGATGTATGTTGGAAAGTAGAAAGAACTACCTGACATTTTGATATGTAAAGATTAAAAACTAATGCAAAATAATATAGAATAAGGAAGAAAAAAATAAAGAAATCAAAGAGCTAAAAGTGAAAGAAAGAAAACATAAAAGAATAATAGAAAAGGAAGAAAAAGGATACAAAGAATGGCTTCCAATATTCTCTACAGCAATTATAAGTACAATTATAAATTCACTTTTTCCCCAGAAATTACATCATGACTCTCTTCTGTCTATAATCTTATTTAAGCATCAAAACCACAAATCGTAAGAGGTTTTTTTTTTTATGCAAAAGTCCATAAGGGACTTCCAGTCAACAATAAAAGTACATGTTGTTTTTTTCTCTAATCAAGCAAGTCAATTTGGTCACCTCAACAAGTTCTAGCATCTTCATCAACCATTCCTTCATTGTAGATATTGCCAAATCTTTATGCCTACATTAATTATGCTGTGGTTATTATATACGAAAACAAAGCTCCAATTGTTTGTCCATCGGTCCCAAGAGGAAGAGGCCTGGTCTCCTTTGTATACCAGACAACCTGTGCCCTGTTGGATCATTGTTTTAGAGATATTTCCTTACCTAAACAGGCGAATAGAATGACTCAAGGTCGGCCAAAAAGCAGTAGGAATGGGAGCAGTTTCCAACTTCCTGCCAGCTTCCCCATTAAGGATTTTTTTTTACAAAAGGGTGGCAGGGAACATCAGAAATCTTTCTTTCTTTCTTTCTTTCTTTCTTTCTTTCTTTCTTTCTTTCTTTCTTTCTTTCTTTCTTTCTTTCTTTCTTTTTCTTTCTTTCTTTCTTTCTTTCTTTCTTTCTTTCTTTCTTTCTTTCTTTCTTTCTTTCTTTCTTCCTTCCTTCCTTCCTTCCTTCCTTCCTTCCTTCCTTCCTTCCTTCCTTCCATCCATCCATCCATCCATCCATCCATCCATCCATCTCATATTTTAGATGCATTCTGTTAGCCCATTTGAAGTACCTTGTTTCAAAAAACCGTTGCCCTATGATGCACTGCTTTGTCCAGGTAAAGATCATAGAAATGAGAGTTTTTGTGATATATAGTCTTTAAAATCCTCTATGTATTTGAATCCAAAGTTATCCAGCATTTTGTATGCATACCAAAGATGATAAAATTATCCTTCTTGTTTTTATATTTTAGGAAGCTGATCGTGAGAATCCACTCTGAATTATGTGATTCAGAACATTTTTTTTGAACATTTTTTGCTTCCTCTCCTAGGAAACAGTTTCTCTTCTTCTGGAAAAACTTCTTCAGTAAAAATAAACATTCACAAAATTTTGATAAAAGACCATAAATGAAACATTCAGATTATAGTTTCCTAGTTTATCAGTACTTCAACATTTTGAAGCATCAGCAGATATAGAAATCATCATATTTGGAGATTTGAAGAAATGACAGTTTCTCCCTGGATACCTTTGTTGAATTAAATGCAGATATTCTGGAATGGGTTTAGAACTAAGAAACTAGCTATCATAGGGTGCTCTTACTCTGTAGTATTGACTCTGGTTTACCAGCCATTACCTGGTTACTTCAACCTCATATTAATTCAGTATTTATTTAAAAAGATTAAGCTGTCTATTCTGAATCTTGCTCTATATCAATGTTGTGTAATGGCCTGTGGCTGCACATATAATAAACTGACACACATAATAAAATAAAAAGACCAACATGGTGATCAAATCTTTTTACTCCCTAGCAATCTCATCAAAGCAAAATCATCTTTCTCCCCTTCTTTCAACTAAAGACTGGCACTTGGAAATATGTGTTGAATAATATATAAATAGAAGAGGGGACATGGTATTGGAAAAATCTTCTGGGTCTTCTGAATACTTCTCTATACATGTAGACAAAAATGCTCTGAGCGACAATCTGGGAAAAGTATGATTTACCAGCCCTTTCTCAAATGGATGCATTTCTGAAGCTGGTAAATAACTACATTTTCCTGTTGGAGATCCTGTCCTGGTTTGTAAAGCTGTCACCACTTATAGTTGGTTGATAGAATTGGGGAAATGACCACTCACAACACAACAAGAATGCAAATGAAATTGCTTTGACTATAAATGCCTGGGGAGTTTGCTAAACATTTTACACAGCAGTCACATCCTGTCACTTTTCTCAACAGCCAGAAAAACTTGCTGTTATATAGATCTCATGCTGTCCATTTTTCAGAGTCCTAATACTGGGTGTAGTCAGGCCAAAATCTTCTTAAGGATAGGCAGCTGCTTCCCAATTCCTTTTCCTTATGCAGGATTATTTCACATTATTTTTGTTGCCTCAGGGGTGAAAAACAGATTTTAGGTGTGCAGAATATGCATCATTATAATCATGATCATTAGCATTAGCATTAGCATGATCATCAATCATCATCATTCATCATCATCATCTTCTTCTTCATCATCATCATCATCATCAGGTTAAATAGAATCATGAGTTTTACCAGCCTTCAAGAATGGTTCAGAAGTATGAACATGTGGAATAAATTAAGAGCAGATTTCTAAATCATATAGAGTAGCTACTCTTCTCTTCTAATGACATACTGTATATATGAAGGAAATGAGAATAGAAATAGCATGGTCTACTACTCCCTCTCTGTTTAACCAGACACTGTATTCCGTCTCATCTCCAGAACAGTAATGCAAACTATTTGCAAATTAATATCACCAAAGTATCTGGGTATTTCCTTCTAGTTCTTTCATGTAGATATTGAGTAGGAAACAAAATAGAATTTTGTGTGAAATCACAGATAAACAATGATGACATTTACCACCATCTTCTGTGCACATTTTTCAGGAAGCATAAGAATCACCTGAAATGGAGCACCCAAAATTTGTCTCAGCAAAGAAGTCTGGGAGAGATTGTTACTGAAAACTTATCTGGACTTAATACCGTATTATTTTTTCATATTTCATGATGGTGAGTTTTAAGGTGTGCAGGGAGCATGTTTTGCCTCAAAAAAAGTTTAAGGAATCACTTTCCACCTATATTTTTGGAAAACAACAAATAAACAAAGTAAAAACTGATATAACTTCAAAACTGTTATTTTGCCACTGAATACCAGTGGCATGAATCTAAGGAGCTCAGAAAACTTCAAAAAGGCACTGGAACTGTCTGCATCCCACCAGTAACCAGTTGTTCACTCCTACTTTAGTCTGTAACACTCCGTGGTTATTTTTTTCCCCAGCTGTATCTCCCCACACAAAGAAGACCACTAACTTTTAAAAATATATTAAATCTGTTGATTAATGTTACATTATATTATAATACAGTAGGTGTTAATGAGGGAGAAAAATAAATATTTGTGGAATGGAATGCAAAATACTTTAGATTTTTACAGCAGTCAAAATATGGAAATGGATCAGTGCATGAGAAAACTCAAAAATCAATTTTAAATGATCCATGAATTTTCTCCTCCACTAAAGCTCACTTCAGCAGTAAATTGAAACTGTAAATATACTATGGTAGTCTCATTAACATTACTTTGTCACTTGTTTTTATCTAAAACAAAGTTAGTCGAATGATAAATATTGCTAATTCATCTCTCTTTGATTAGTGGACTGCATAAATAAATAGAATGAAGTGATCAAGGACTAAATTAATTCTGGCAATAGATCAACATTCTGAATTCTCAAATAATATAGAGCAACTTTCCATATTGATCGTAGACCACTTTGTTAGTTAATGTCTCATAATTAATTTGGATGAAACAGCCCAATCATTTGATGCCAAGTGGTCAGTTTTATTACAACTCTGTATGGCCAGATTCTTTCTGCAAAGTGGCTCTTTTTGAACCTATTCTCAAGAACTGCTTAGGTTAAGGTATCAACTGTATTTCTGTGAAATATCTGCAGTAATTGTGTGCTACTTTTTACTTGAGGTATCACTCTGCTTTAACTGATTCTTGTAAAAATTCAGACCTTGTAGAAATATTGGTAAATTCAGTTTGGAATTCTGTGTCCAGAATCCTTTGCTTAAGCCTTGCCATGGTCTGTTCATTAGTAAATGTCCCCTGTAATTCCAATGTAATATCTACAGTTTAATATCAATAATTTGATATTAATAATATTTATAAATTTTGCCTGGACATAGATGACAAACAATTGCCTGACTAGGCACTAGTCATGCTTATCAATCCAGGTCTCATTCTTTTTTTACTAATCTATATGGTTGTCCAATACAAAAATGAAATTTTATATATCTAATATCAGGTTTAAAATTACAAATGTATCAAGCAGAGAAAAAAAACCCAGAAAAACATGTGCCTGTGGGCACTCATCTTCCTACCTGTCCCTTAAAGAGGAGCTGTCAAAATATCCAAATGGCTAAGGGAAAACAAGGTCCTTGGTGTCTTACAAAGACCAGAAGGTCAGGAATATGCAGTGGTGAGATTCAGATGGTTTGCACCAGTTCTGCAGAACTGATACCTAATTTTTGGTTGAGTTTGGTAAACCAGTTATGATAAATCTGAGTCTCCACTCCTGGCCTTCCCGTCTCTGGTTTTTCCAAGTTTTTTTTCAATCTGACGCTGAGGTTTTCTTTCTCGGCTCCTCCCTTCAGCTGTTTGGGTCCTCAGGGTGATGGAGGAGGTTCTCCAAAGCACTGACTGAAGTTGATGCTCTGTTCCATGCCCAAGGGAGACCTCCTCAATCACTCTGCAAGTGGAGGCAGAGGGGGGGGGGGAAGGCAGGTGTTCCAGACATGCTGCACAGTGGCAGCAAGCAACGGCAGGCAGGGGAAGGCTTCCCCCCCCGCCTCTGCTTGCTGCTGCCATGCAGCATGTCTGGATTGCCTGCCTTCCCCCCTGCTCTGCCTTTATTTGCAGGGTGATAGAGAAGGTCTCCCTTGGGCTTCTCCCACTTTCTCCTTCCTCCTCCTTTGAACAGCCCTTCTCTCCCATTGCTGCTTTTTCAGTCCCAGATCTCAGTTTGTCTGGAGCCTGTGCAGAGGTCTTTGGAAACCAAGCTCTGCAGTGATTGAGTGGGATGGGAACCGTTTCCTTCGCTTTTGGACCGGCTCCAAAATGGGCTGGAAGGAGCAGCCCGAGGACTCCAATCTGGCTTTGCGGATTTGCATTCTGCATCAAGTAAACTTTAAAGAAAGTTAAACAGTATGGCAGTGAAAATCTAACATGGGTGAAAAAAACTCCAGTTTTTTGAGACCCCCGACTAGTGTGCATTCACATGCCTCCAATCCCCTTGCTTGCTGCAAAGCCAGATTGGAGTCCTTGGGCCACTCCTTCCAGCCCATTTCAGAGCCAATCCAAAAGCAAAGGGAATGGTTCCCACCTCACCCGATCACTCCAGGGCTTCGTTTCCAAAGACCCTCTGCACAGGTTCCAGACAAAACTCCAGGACTGAAAAAGCAGCAACGGGAGTGAAGGGCTATTCAAAGGAGAAGGAAGGAGAAAATGGGAGAAATCACTACCGAACAAGTGAGGCACGACAGGTGTCAGGACGTGGTAGGCCTGGCTGCGGAGGCCCTTCAGCACAGTAAGCAGCTGCGGGGTGTGTGGGGCAGCTCCCCCTCCCCCACCTGCCTCAGAGCAGTGCCCCCAGCCTCCCCCCTGACAAAAACCGGTTGTTAAATTATTTGAATCCCACCACTGGGAATATGCCCTTCTTGCCAGGGCACTGAACCAAGAAGGCACTTCTCATTCCCATCAAAGGAAAGACAATACCCATCTTATATTGATGGGAAAGCTTATATACACAAGGTGAATTTTGGACATAATTGACTACATTGTCATGAAAGGCAAGACAGATGACTCAGTTTACTTTAATCCTATCAGCCTATTACTAGCATGTTCTATGTCAGATATCTGTATTATAAATGACTGTTTTGGTTGAAATAAGAGAACACATTGGCAGGCAAATAAACAAAATTTAGTCAAGTCATCCAAACTGACTCCAGACTTTCTTCTTTACCATTAATTGCTTAAGACAGATTTGTATGCTTCCTTTATAAAGTGCAAGTATCAATATTTAGGAAAATCCTTTGGCATAAATTCATACTCTCCTCAACGTATCATCACCTCCTTGCCCTCATATGCATTTTATATAAAAACACCAGACTAATATTAAGGTGCCATATTATATAAACAGTTTAATTAGAAAGAGGGTAGAATAAACTATCTATCCTAATGCCATTCAGTTTTCACTTCAACTTGATAATGGGGTATTTAATCAAAGGAATCCTATCTTCTAAAGTTAATTCAGTAAGCCATTCTTTGAATTCTTGTGATCACATAGATTTTCCGCATGATCATCTATCTCTATCCTATTTTTGCAAGTCTTTCAATGGTGTACTCATTGCCATGATAACTGAATCCATCTACTTTGCTACTAACCATCCTCTTCTCTTTCCTTCCACTTTTCCCAGTATTAGAGCCTTCTCCAGAGAGCTGTTGTCAACGCTGTTAATATAGGATATTATTGCTTTGACAAGATATGCAGAACTGTCTGGTATTTTTAGAGTTAATTCAGAAGACAGAAAAGGAGGAGCTTCTTGAGGAAAGCCCGGGAAAGAAAAGGAAGTAAATCTTTGGCCTCCAGCCTAATTGGAAGACGTAATTCATGACTGTAAAATAAGGGAGGGGTATAGCAATGAAAAGGAAGATGCAAGCCAGAGAAATTCAGTTTCTGGCATCCGTCCATGTAAGTGCCAAGGTTATTTTTGCAATAAATGGATTCTAGAGGTAAAGGCCTCATGTTTCTCATTAAAGGCAATCTTCCTTTGGAACCATAACAGCTGTGTCTTCGCATGTGATAATTTGAGCCTGGTTATTTGTTCCTTGAGAGAAAACTCTGGGATGATTACTTCAATGATCAATTAGTTTGTTTTCTTTGCTGTCCACAACTTTAGCTTCATCTGTATATAAATCACCATTAGGACTAAAAATGGAAACTCTGTCATACTTTTAAAGCAGGCATGTCAAACTCATGATGTCACATGACATCGTGCGATGTATTGCGACTTTTTCTCCATTGCCGGCAATGGGGTGGGTGTGGTTTCATCATGACGCATCCAGCCTGCGGGCTGGAAATTTGACCTGCCTGTTTTAAAGGGATCACTTACTCTGTATCACCTTTAACAAAATTAAGACTATCGATAGCGGTGGTAGTTGTTGTTTTAATGACCTGGAATATTGATGGGCATGGCATAAAACAGATGACATGCTTTAAATATTTATGTTACTTATTCCAATGTACAGGGAAGTAAAATATTCATCCTACTCATATCTAACTAAGCATCTGAAGAATCTCATTGATTATCACTTATTTCTTTCTAGGTATTATTTTTCAACATTTCTAAAATTATTTGAGGGTATGGCTACTTATGGGATCAAGTAAGCTCATGCATTGCTTTTGCTAAATAAATTGTTTCAGGTTGCTTGGTGCAATCCTAATAGGTACTCTGCATAAAAGCAGGGACTTATTAAGTAGAGATGAGATTATAGATAAGAAACTTTACTTATTGGCTAAACAAACACTTCTACTAATAATATTAGGCGCTCTTACCTCTGTTTGGAAATTCAGATCCCAACAAAAGTACTAATATATCGGGATGACACCAGCTTGGGGTACGTTGACAAATAATTGATAAAGCTCTGCAGACTGGTGGGGAGAGGGCGGAATCATTGATCTGAAAGGAGTGCTGTTAATAGAATTGCCAAAACAAACAACTCGCCATCACCCAAGATTTTCTTTGGTAATTTTTTAGTCAGCATGATTGATAACTATTGGCAAGAGGATTTTTCTAAGGCTCTTAAATATTCCTGAGCCCTAGATGTTTATAGTTGTACTAATACTTAGAAAGAAAAACAACCTTTTTCATTCTTCCATGATCGACAATAATCTTCTACTGCATCTTAGGTAGGCAAATATAAGCACAGCAGCAGTGGACAACCAAGCACATAAATGTGCAGTAGTGCAGGTCATCTCTTTCTACAACAATGATGAGTTTTGCTATAAATCTGAGCGTTATGCTATTCTACCCATCTGGGCTTGTTGAGTAGGTCTGTCTGTTACCATGTGATAAGATTGTTTATCCTGGATTTTGTAAAGACAGGCCTGAAAAAACAGCAATGCAGAGGCCAAATCAAGGTAAAAAGAATAAAACCTCATAGGACCAAACGCTTGATGCAATAAACTTCAATTTAGCAAACAAAAATATACACAACTAATGAGATTTGGCTTCAATACCCATTGCACTGAATTATAGTCAATATTATAGAACAAATTTCTTCTGCCATAACTCCATTTGTTTCATTGTTTATACATAAAGATTTCATAAGCTTGTATTTAATGAATCTTCAACTGGCTGAATGAAAGCAATGTTCCAGCTGGATGAAAATCTGCAAATCTGTTTAACCAGAAACAAGCAAAACAAAACAAAACCTCCAACCTACTGCTTTATTCAACAAGATTTTAGCATAAGAAAGGATAAATGCTCAGGATTTTGAATGAAAGGAATATACCATAATGGAAGGGAGACTATGGTACTTAATGGAATTCAGAGGGTTCATGAGTTTCTTAAAAAAGAAAAGTACATGTTAGTTACATACATGGGCACCTATAATAATTCATTCAACTTCATTACTGTTCCAGATTTTCCTTCTTTTGTCTTTCAATGAACTTTCTTCTTAGGCATTGGTTGCGTAAAGTAAATATTAACAATAATATATTCTTCAAAACCCTTTTTTGAATCTTTTGCTGTCTGCTTGCAGGTTTTTATAAACCTTTCCCTTCTTTTTTTCCTCCCCTTTTCCAGCAAGATTTCAATTTTGTGATCTGGCTTCCTTTTTTAATAGTTCCCAACACTGATTGTCTGTGAAATGAATTTTAGCTCTGCTGCTATTACTGTGGTTTTAAAGGTCTTCCAGACTAGATAAATTTGACACTTCACTTTCTTTTTCTGTTTCTTTTCTTTTTACCAGTACTGTTATTCTGAAAACAGGTTTTTATTGGACTCTCTAGATAAAATTAATTTATATATAAATTATATAGTGAGGTAGACACTGTTTCCAATCAGTACAATATCTCTAGCCCAGGATGTTAGGATTAATTTGATAGCCATCTACCTTCTGGTCAGTTCCAACTGCTCTTGGAAAAGGGTCTTTTTGAAAAAGATATTTTACACTGTGCTATCCAATTTACAGTAATGAGATTTGTAAAAGAATGGCATGTATCTTCCTTGTACTTCTCTGATCCCATATTGTAATCTGACAATTATGAGCTAAGTACCCTTTAATAACAGAACCATAATTCAGGGATACATCATTTTCATGTCCAATAAAGAGACAGCATATAATGAGAAAATTCTGTGTTTAAAAGGCACTAAATACTACATCCTGAGGTAAAACCAACAGCAGAGTTTGTATCAATAAGAGTAGATAAGAGTAAATATTGGGGTAGATGCTCTTGTTGTTCAGGTGTTTAATTGCTACCAACATTCCATCGTCCAATGGACATTAGTTTACCTGGATTGTCTCTCAGTAGTGGCTTCTTTAAATTTTTATAAGCTTCTGCTTGTAATGTTAGTAATAGCATCTGACCACTTTGTCTAGCAAAATCTGAGATACTTCCTAGGCCTGGTTGGCAAACATGCCATAGGAAGTATCTCAGACCTTGCTAGACAAAATCATATATATAAATTAGCCCAATTCTTTTCACATTTGTGCACAATCCTAAAAAAGAAGAAGCCAGTGCTTTAAAAAAATCCACTCATTAAAGTTAATGCAACTCTTAATGCAATTGTATTTTTTTTCAACTGTGAAAAACTGTGGAAAAAAAGGTTTATTGACTCACAGACAAGTGCTGTACAACTCCTTAAATGTCTCTTCCAAATATTTTCAGAGTAGGCACAGCTGTGATAGGCATCTATATTATGATCTACAAGCTGCATATCCTTATGGATACCTGAATGGAAGAATGGCAGAATGGGTAGGAGAAGAAAATCATTATCGGCCATGTATATATCGCGCTATCAGTGTAAACTGATTTTGTGAATTGGATGAATGCATGACATTTACTTATTACTGGGAAAGAATTTCTTATATTCCATTACAAAATGGCTTCCTCATTACCCAAACAATTAATGTAGGGATTAAAATGTATTAGAAGTTTGTATTATCCACACATTAGTGTAATGAAGGCTGCCTTCATTGTTAGATTATTCCTTGTGACATTTTGCACTGTTAAACACTATGTCTACTGTTGACAGTCTAGTAGCTAATTTTAATAATTCAGAAAGATATTTAAGTCCCTGGAAGAGCACACTACAGTATGGATGAAACTGAATAAGGTTGTTCTGGGGATGGAAGAATTTTCATCAGCTGAATTAAGATGGGGAAACATAATTTATCCCCTTCAGCTTCTATTTCTTAAAAGTTGCAATGAACATAAGATAATCTTTGAAAGCCAATCTGAAGCTTCACTGGGGATTTAAGAACAGAAGAGAGAGAAAAAATCCATTGAAAAGCATTATACTTTACCATAGGAAACAATATTAATGAGATAAAGCTTCACACTTGAAGTATTAAAGAGTAATATGTTTTTAATAATGTTTGCACATGTGAATAACAGTGATTCTCTAAAACACTTTTTTGTAACTTTATATCTCACAGACACCAACACTAATTTAGAATTACTTTAATGAGGCTTTCATTTATGCATTACAATTCACTCTGTGACCTTATAATGCCTACTACATCTAAAAGTGAATATTGGCAAATGAGATTTACAGATTTTTTTATTTATTATTTATCACATTTACAAACTGCCTCTGAGTGTTGTATGGGGAAAATGTTAAAACCATAAAAACTGAATATAAAAAAATTAAAATGGTGGCAAAAGTGTTTAAAATTCAATATTAAATATTAATTAAAGGTGTGGGAGGGGCTTGAGGATGCTAACGAGCTGCATGGCTGCATGCTCTGCAGCAAGCCCCAAATGAGGTGGCAGAGTTAGGTTTTTAAATATGCTCAAAAGGGAACCCACTTCGCCTCTAGAGGGGGAATGTTCCCAAGGGTGGGGGCAGCAGCAGAGAAGGATCTCTTCCTGGATCCCACCGATTGGAATTCTTTAACTGATGTCACCCTGCCTGTGTTCTGTTCCAGCCTACGTGAGTCCTTGTTGTACTCACAAGGAGAAACCCCTCTTCCAAGAAACAGGCAGGAACCGCAAGAAAAAAACAATCCCTTTTATTTTCACAGATCCGAGTCAATGTCCAAGGCAAACAAACACAGTCCACAGAAACCAGCACCTCCCACACTTTCCCCTTTTATAATTCAGCCAAGGCGTGGCTTCCTAGTGCCTTCTCCTTTGCCTTTGGAGCCTCCCCATTGCATTCCTCTGTCCTACTCACTTCTCCTGCCTGCGCATTCGTGCATCTGGGATTTGTCCCAGCTGTTCCTCATTGCTGTCCAACTCCGGCTCCCAGCACAGCTGTGTCTCAGCCCGAGCGCAAGTGGAGGGGCCAGGCTCCTCGTCTGACTGTAAGTCTTGGAGCTCCTCAGAGCCTTCCTCTGACTCTAATGTCACTCCAGGCCCTTCCTCCTCATCTGAGTCCTCAGACTCAGCTGCCAGATCTACTGGCTGGTCAGGAATCACAACAGCCTGATCAGGTGGGATGGGCTGATGTGAAGACAGTTCCTTGGGTAAGATGTATATAATATAAGGTATAATGTATTACATTACTATATTATAGTGTAAATAAATGTGGAAAGTGAGATTACAATAAGATATATGCATCTTCTTAGTCAATAACATCATGCTTTTCAAATCAGCATTTAAAATATTAGTTTGTTTTTACACTAGTCTTAACATGAGAGGACTATGAGTGCACAAAACTGGATACTATGAATAAAAAATCTATTTTGTAATCCAATAATTAGGTTCTTATCAGTAGTGGATATAACATGTCTTGTTTACATGTTAATTCATACTCCACATTAATGTTCAAAACATGTTGTGCTTATATATTATACATATATCTGCATATACTTTTTGAAAGAACAACACACAGTGTATGCCACAAGTGTGCATTCATGACTATTATGCATCACAAAATGCACGTTTTTAATACATTTTGATGCAGAGAACTACACTAAGAGCAAAATCTCAAAGTTCCTTATACTCGGATATATGCCTCAGACCAGGAAGCCAGTCTGCACTGGAGTTGGCAATGATTCAACATGAATCCTTAATACTCAGCTGTGACAAAAATGACAATTCCCATGTTAAAATATCCATGCTACAGTTCAAATATCCATGCTAAAATATTAATTCAAAGATAAAATATACAATAGTAATACCAACAATAAAAACAGCAACAACAACAACAACAATAATACTAATAATTTTGCTGAATAGAGGATATGGCAGGACCTTGAGACAGCAGAAAAGAAGAGAAAGAACTGGAGAAAATAATAAAATACAAAGACTTGCAAATAAAATGTGAACAACAACAAGCGCCAACAGTGATAGGCGCTTTAGGGTCCAATCCAAAAACATCTGGAGCACCCCTGGCTTAGACAAAATCACCACCAGTCAACCAGTCAGATATGACTACAGAACAATATACAAAGCACCTTCATGCCAGCCATCCTGAATTAATTGCATTTCAACTGTACATAAGAGAGAATATTAAACTTTACTTAAGAGAACATAATGAAGGATATTAATTAATATTCCATTTGTATTATTATTTGATGATTATACCTTTGAAAATTGAAATCTATCTCTTTTCACTGCATAACCTGATGCTGTAATGTTAGAGATGAAACTGGTTCTAATTTCAGATTTGCAACTGATAACATTTAAAAAAAAAAAAAAAAAAACCAGTTGTAATGGTGAAAAAAACATTGACATTCCAATAAGCAACAGACAGAATGCTAAGTGTATAAAAGTTCAATACCTTTTTCCAGTAGGTTTTGCTGTATTATTACACTTCTATGATAAAGCACATGTCCCTGATTTCAAACATACAACTCTATTCTCAATATAGCTGATAATTAAAAAATCCATAATGTGCATATTTTATCTACATCAAAGTATTTGCCTTTTATAACAGAACCTGGACAATAAACACAGCAGTTGCTTCAAAGTGAATATCAATTTGGGACTTGTGGATGACAGAAACAGCTGGAATGTTTTTGAATTCAGCCAGAAGCACTTTTATTCCTAGTTTCTGTATTGGAGTTCTAAAATGCCCTTCCTAATACAATAACCACTGCCTGCAGTGTGCATGCACCATCATATTCATTAGCCTAGAAAAAAAAATATTTTAGCATAATACAAAGTTAACATGTATTAAAAGTATGGGCAAAACTAAGCTTGATTTGATTGACTAAGATTGATTTGATTTATTTGAACCAAAGCTTTTGCATTTTTTTAAAAAAAATAAACAATTATTTACTGATAGAATTCAAATTTTATTTTTTTAGAAGTTATGAGTGCCCAGTTGACACTTCTATAGGAATAAGAATTTAAAAGCATTCAAGGTGACAATTGAAAAGTTTCCATTCAGGATGCTGTATTTGACATCTAGATTAGTTATTCATCTCTCAGCTGTAAAACTATAGCATTCAAGCAGAAAATAAGAGGAACATATTGGAAAAGAAACATATATCCTTGGTAAATCTTAAAACACATTCCAACTTGGTCTTACTGGACTTCTTACTGAAAACTTGATCTGGGACAGCCAAAGTCAAATATGACTACTTGTGTTTATGGGATCTGCTGAATATTCAGATGCATTTCTGCAAAAGAATACAAATAAGAAAAAAATGAAGTTTTAAATAAGAGGAGTATTATAAAATATAGAGGAGGAGGGAAAGTTACTTTATATACACATATTTCAGCTCAGGACCTGGAAAAAGATGACTGCTAGAGGAATCACTTGCTATCTACTAAAATGGAAAAGCTGCATACATAAAATTATTAATAACCTTGAGCTTTTTACTATCGAGCTTTTTACTTTTTGTTTTAAGACTAATTATTGTCAAGAAAAGTTTGAATAAAAAAACTTATTTATTTGAATTAATATCTGAATGTTTGCATTTTCCCGATATATACCAAAGGTGGAGGGAATGAGCAGCATCTGAAACAAACACAACAACCTAAAAATGATGATGGGTATATGGTAACATTAAAATAAAGTGCTTTTGTTATAGACTGTACAAAGTTATATTCATAAGCCATGACATTTGATGCAAGTTCATAAGTCACACTGTTTCTATAATGATGTCATCAAGTATGTGTTGTTATTTGCCCCTTCTTTCTCTCTCTGTCTTTAGAACTAACATCTAAAGTTATATGCTTTGATACATATCAGGAGCAGCCAAGCTTTTTTCAGTAAAAGGCCTCTGAATAACTTGCTAAGATGGAAATACTTAAAAAAAAAATCAGCCAAGCAGGACAAATAGTTTTTTCACATTAAAAATTACACTTCACTGGCAATTTCAGAGGACTCCGAGGATCTTATTCAAGGCTTTGGGAAATTGCATTCAACCCCAAGAGTATATGGGGTTCTATATGGAAAAATATCAGAAAGCTTTTGTTAAAGTAGTTTATCAATTATTCACATGCTTTTGGACTAACTTTCCTGATTATGCAATACTTTTTGTTATGTTTGAATGCACATCAAAGCAACTTTTACTTTGATGGAGGCCGGGTGTATTTGTTTTAACCTAAAAAATTGTATTTTTGCTTGCCACCCAAGCCTTCATTTAGTAACAATGGACACCGGGCAGCTAAAATAATTCAGACCCATATTATTGATGGTAACGATAAAGTCTTGAAAATGCAGGGCCTCTGATACCTTTATTGCACAAAATCCAAAACGGACATCTAATCATAAAATAGGCTTGAAAAATATGTTAAAACATTGATGATAGGCAAATTATTCAGAGCTAATTAACGTCAGTAAAAAATTGTGTTTCAATGGCATTCGGATGCTTAAATTCTTAAAAGTATAAGTGAAGTAGGGCCAAATTTCTTACTGTTAAATAAGAACTGTTCATATTGCTATTTTATTTACTTAATTATTTATTTATCTATTTTCTACAGTGCCCATCTCACCTAGGTGAATCTGGGTGGTTTATAATAAAAAAGTAAATACAAAGCAAATACAAAGAAGTATCAAGGGATAATAACAAAAGATGGAGGTTGGAACTCATATAACTTTCTACTTCATGAGTTTTCTATACAAGTCTATCTATGATTACTCAGCATTAACTTTGTGCAAGGGTACTTATTCCCAAATAAATGTGTAGAGAAGTACTGCATTGATAGATGAATTATTTTTCCAGTGTTCTTAATTTTTTTCAAATTTTGCTTACAAATTACCAGAAAAAAAATGAGTAAATACATAAATATGCGCACACACACACACACACACACACAAATACTCATTGACACTTTTTAAACTTAAAGAAAAAAAAAAGAGAAAGCAAGAAATGTGGGTTAGGAGAAAGCCAGTCCAAGGGAGAAAAATGTAGACTACAGTCCACATGTAATAAATTATAAAATCATGAAACACTCATTAAAGGGATTTCTATCCTAGTGCCATCTTGAGCTCTTCTGCATCTCAAGGAAAGAAATCATGGGTTAGCTTCTCTGATGGAGCCATCATGGGCAGCCGGCAGCCAAGATTGCAAAGTGACTGAGAAATGTAAAATAAATGAAACCAGTTAATACCCATATCCTCTGTCATCACATATTGTACTCTCTGTACAATAAAATGACTGAAGAATGTGCTAAAATCTAAATAAGTAAATAAATAAAATGTAAATCAACCTAGAAAGGAAGGAGAAAAACAGATATTTTTTTTTATAGAAGAAAAGTTTCAGGAAACTGAAATATTGATTTGAGCATAATATTGTAACTCAAGTTCTTTAGGCTTGTTCTGAATGTTGTTTTGTTTAGTATTTAAAATCTCAATATTCCAGTGCAGGCTTCTATATGTTTCCATAAAAACTTGACATTTTGCATGTTATTTAATATCTATAATTTATCAATAATGTGAATAAGCCCTAATGTTACATTTGTACTATTGATAACATGCTTACACACACACACACACACACATATACATATACACATATATACATATATACATATACATATATATAAAAACTGGTCTCCCTTCCCTGACCTTTTTGATATATTGCTCATTTTTTTAATAATAATAATAATAATAAAGTTGGAAGGGACCTTGGAGGTCATCTAGTCCAACCCCCTGCTCAGGCAGGAAACCCTATACCATTTCAGACAAATGGCTGTCCAGTCTCTTCTTAAAAACTTCCAGTGTTGGAGCATTCACAGCAGGTTGTTCCACTGGTTAATTGTTCTAACTGTCAGGAAGTTTCTCCTTAGTTCCAGGTTGCTTCTCTCCTTGATTAGTTTCCATCCATTGCTTCTTGTCCTGCCTTCAGGCACTTTGGAAAATAGCTTGACTCCCTCTTCTTTGTGGCAGCCCCTGAGATATTGGAACACTGCTATCATGTCCCCCCTTGTCCTTCTCTTCATTAAACTAGACATACCCAATTCCAGCAGCCGTCCCTTATATGCTTTAGCCTCCAGTCCCCTAATCATCTTTGTTGCTCTTCTCTGTACTCTTTCTAGAGTCTCAACATCTTTTTTACATCGTGGTGACCAAAACTGGATGCAGTATTCCAAGTGTGGCCTTACCAAGGCATTGTAAAGTGGTATTAATACTTCACGTGATCTTGATTCTATCCCTCTGTTAATGCAGCCTAGCACTGTGTTGGCCTTTTTGGCAGCTGCAGCACACTGCTGGCTCATATTTAAGTGATTGTCCACTAGGACTCCGAGGTCCCTTATGTTTATTCCTGCTTCCTGATCTCCCTTTTGTCTTTCTTTAGGTTCAGTGGGTCTTGTCTGTCCTCAGTGATCATAATTGCTACTTGAGGAAAATATCCTAATGCTATTTTCTTCCATTAGAACTGGCAGATATTGGTCTCTATTTGCAAATCATACAAGTTCCTCATGCAGTGAATTTCAGGTCATTCTGCCTTGCTTGTCTCATCACTCAAGTTGGAATTTGGCAAACTAAAGTAGCAGCTTGCTTTCTACAAATGAAATTTAAGTTCTTGTATGAATATGTATTAGTAAGAGCACCAACTGCACGGGCTATTTAAATAAGAATTAACACAAGTGGTGTTTTCTTATGAGGTCATGGTATCCAATTATGTGGCAGTCTCGGTAACTGCTGGATGTTCTATTCAAGTACATCTACATTCTGATAAAGTACTATATAGTTAACATTATACTCCTTTCAAGTTATGAGCAATTCTAGAAGAAATGCTGTTTTATGACTTCAACGGGGCATAAATAAATGCTACTGTACAATGGATGGCCAGCAGCTATAAGGGAAAAGCATATAAATGCGAAAGCACTATTCAGAAACTCACATTTTTATTTCCAGGCAAAGAATAAAAATTCATATTTGAATCTCTGGAAAGTACTGTAGCAGGGTGGGGTAGGATTAAGATATGAGACTGAGAACAGTGAACTCTTAATGTTTTTCACATCCCATTTAAAGATTTTATTCCCAAGAAGGAAAACGTGGATCATATCTGCCCTGCAAAGACTCTTTGAGAGAAATACTGAGGCAATTCAAATGCAGTATTGCAGGCTAATTCTGCTGACTGTCAGCAATTCAGTTCTGACCAGCTCAAGGTTGATTCAGCCTTCCATCCTTCCGAGGTTGGTAAAATGAGGATCCAGATGGTTGGGGGCAATATGCTGACTCTGTAAGCCACTTAGAGAGGGCTATAAAGCACTGTGAAGTGGTATATAAATCTAAGTGCTTTTGCTATTACTGTTGCTAATACTGGTACTGAAATACAATAACTTTTATGCATTTATTTACTTATGCACATGTTGATATATCACATACTCCATAAACTCTGGAGGGATGGATGGGTCTTTTCGTCTCATTTGTTGCTTGCTTTTTAATACTGTAGGTCATTTATGTATTTTCCCTGATGTTTGGAAAAAAGCCCTGTCTTTGATTGAATATTGAGAAGAGATCACACTCTGTCCTTATTGGTTGCTTGAACTGTCTAAAGCAGGGGTGTCAAACTGCCGGCCCACGAGCCGGATGCGTCATGCCGAAACCACGTCCACCCCATTTCTGGCAATGGAGAAAAAGTCACGATATGTCACGACACGTCACATGACATTGCAAGTTTGACACCCCTGGTCTAAAGCAATTATTGTCATCATATGTCATTTGACACCTTGTCTCACCATGCATCTGAGACCACCAGATGAATGGAATCAATTACAATGGGATGAATGCACAATTGGAGAACATGAAGGGCAAGATTGGGGACAGATCATTCTGTAGTTGTGGTCCCTAGGAGGGATCCTCAACTTAATGGCAATAATAATGTTTAATACATGTTTTCTCACAGCATTATTATAGAGTTCTTTGTTTACAAATCTTCATCCATTGGAGTTATCTTGTCATTCATTCCCTTAAAGTGTTCATATGATTATTGACTCTTCTCCCTCCAAAGATTTTAATGTTCATATTTGTCCCAGTCTGTCTACCCATTAAATATACTTTAGTCTATTACAATAAAACTGATCAGAAAAAAAATCAATATTATTTTCCAAGTGGACAATTTCATAACCACACATCATTTTCTTATAATTCAAATGACCAACTTTCAGATACTGCATTTGTTGCAATTGTCCATTCACATGGTTAAAAAAATGGAATAAACTCTGATTTGTTTCCTCTAAGTTTATATTTCACAGTAGAGAGTAGCATTTAACAGTGAAAGGCCTAGCCCCTCTCAGTGAATATTCTTCTGATGAATTCAATTTTTTAAAGAAGGATAAGATGGCTCCCCATCTTGTCCATCAAGAATAAAGAAGATGGAAATTCCTTGTGACCATCTAAAAAGAAATTTAGCTAAATTAAAAGTGTCTTTGCAGGCATTTTATGTGGTGTTTGAAAACCTGTTTTTGACTCTCTTTGGGGACTGTTTGGAGAGTTGAGATAGAACCACTCTGATGGCTTTTTCAGGAAGAACATCTATAAGTCACAATCTCTTTGTCTCTTTCTGAACTTCAGGAAAAATACAGACAGATAAACTTGCCACACTTGCCAATCACATTAGCAGGCACTCCAGCTGCGTTCCTGCAAGATCAGTTGTGGTGATTTCAGCCACCCTGTGTTTTTCCACATTAGGAAATCAACCATATCTAAATAAGCAGTCACATTCCTCTGAAGTCTATGGTACATAGCTTTATATACAGCTATATGCCAATTTCCTAGCAGACCTTTGCTATAGTGTGCATTCATAAAATTCCTCTTTCAAAAAGTTTCTATCATTCATGTATTTCAGTTTAAGGGCAGATGAGACTCTTCAAAAGGAATTACATTCACAAATCCTCTACTTTCATAAAATGAATGGAATAGCTGTCAGAAATTTAAGTAACTGGAATGGTGCTAATGTTGGTGATTGTGTTTGTTATTTGTTTTGCTTCATTCTTTGGATAAAAATCTTTGGTATTTTTTTTTAAATTTTGCAGTCAGATAAATATAGAGAGCACAGAGAAACCTGTTAAATTGCAGGTGTGAACTTTAAGTGAATGCATGATGTGTGTTAATTTGATTCAGTTACTTCCATTTCAATTCAGCTTCCTTTTAAGGAGAAAATGATATTTAAAGCAAGCGCTCTCTCTCAGGAAGTGTTATCTTTCCAATTAAACATTGTGAAATGTACTTACTGCATTTGGAGCCACTATTTATTAGACAACCTCACAAAGTTTTAAAGTCACTGACTAATTTACACATGACAAACTGTGAAGTACTTCTCTTTTAAATGTTGTGAATTCTAATGATTGGTCTTCTTTTTCCATCTTTTTTTCTCTAGCCCCATCCCCACCTCCCAAATGTTATCTGTGGCCTGTGAGCTGAAGAAACATTGCTAATCCATACTCTCTTCAATCTCTATAGAAATTTAAAAGGTCTTTTAATGTTCCTTAATAGAACAAGGTTGCACCTTTACTGTTGGCTTGGCATCATGCCAGCTTAGGATGCCTCATTGGCTCAGTGTGGAAGGATGTCATAAAATAAGTTAAAATAAAAATTGCCATTAACTGAATCTAATTAATGTTTAGAATATATGCCAAAGAGTGGAGTTTAATTAAATGCAAATGTTAGTGCCCATGAAGTAACTGATGAAAAAGAAATTATACATATGCTGGAGAACTGTGACTGGAGAAAAGTCTGAATATGGATGGAGTTCAATGGTAGGATTCAAATATGTGAACAACCGGTTCTCTGTGTGGATGCCACTTCCGGAAGTCCATTCTGGGCCTGGGCAACAAAAAATTATCTACTGGTTCTGCCAAAGTGGTGAGAACTGGCTGAATCCCACCACTGATGGAGTTAGCCTATGCAGCAGGCTGGGCAGTTTGTTTAACATATGCGTACAAATTATCTCCTATGCCTATCAATAGTGTAAGGTTTTAAAGGCATACTATAGAGGCATACTTCCAAAGGGAAAGATAACAAGAGGGAATACAGAAACTACAGGAAGATTAGTTTTTTACATTCCCCTGTAAAGATATTTAGCAGAATTCTGCTCTACAGGATACAAATGATAAAAATGAAATAAACAACATTTTGGAAGTGCAGTGTGGTTTTCTATCAGGCAATGATGCACAGAGTATATTTTTGCTCTGTAGCAGGTCATTTAGAAATGTTTGAATGTGAGAAAAAAAGGTCTTCTATGTATGTGATTTAAATAAAGCATGTTGTGAAATAAGAGGGTTGAATTATAGAATGTTTTATGAGAATATGCAGTTGATGGTTGTTTGCTGAATGCAAGAAAAACAACATATGATGGAAATAAACTTAGAGAAAGGTTCAGCAATGAGCAAAAGTAAGACAAAGACCTTTGATATTGACTTCATTATTTAAAGCATTTATGTATGAATGTGCAACATTTGGCTGACAATCCAAATTTACAGTACATGCTAGATAGATTGTGTTCTGTTCTTGCAAAGCAGACATCGAGACGAGGCAGGTTCACAACAAAGGATCTCTTTATTAAGTACATTCACAGAACAGAAGCAAGAACACAATGGCAACTGGCCTTTTAATACTCCCCTTGCAAGGGGATGCACAGCCAATCATTGCAGGCCATTCTCCCACCTTGCGCATGCACGCAAGGCCAGAGACAGCCTGTCTGGGTCCTGGGCAGACACGTGGTCTGTCCGGGTCTCTGCAACCTTCCTGCAGCCTTTCTGAGCCTTGCTGAATGACTCAGCAAGGCCCAGGACATAACATCCCTCCCCCCTTGGATTAAACAATAAGTAAGCAAATTGTTTAACACTTCACATAAACACACATGGCAGGCCGGTTAGCACGTTATACCATCCACCTTACTCCTTGCAACCTATTACTTTCAGGTCCCAATGGAATCCACGGACCGTCACTCTTTGACAATATTCGCACCGCAACCTACACTTGTTTTTGTTTACCCCCTCAGATGGCGAGGACTAATACCCCTCCTGTATAGAGAACAGGGATCTGACATATTCCCCTAAATGCTTAGGAGGACCCTTGACCCGCTCTGATCTTCGTGGAGCCAGATTAGGTGCAGGTGCGATTCTAGGTGTGGGATTAGGAATAGGTGCCTGGAGTGCCTGCTCCTGGTTTGCGCAAAACAAACCAGGACTTTGTCGCCCAGAAGACTCAGGGGTTCCACCTGACTGCTGACTGGCTGGATCCACCAGACCCAAACCAGAGTTCCTTGGTGGGGTTGAGTTCCCCAAGTCCCTTGGTGGGGTGGAGTTCCCCAGAATTCCATGGGACTCCTCTTGGGAGCACTGTCCCTTGAGCCCAAGACCAGCAACAGGATTACCTTGAGTAGCCGATTTATGGCCATTTGCCCCTAGCCAGGGACCTCTGCCAGAGTCAGGAGCTGCCTCCATGGCAAGACCCCTGGAGCCTGTGCCAGAGTCAGGAGCCACCTCCATGGCAAGACCCCCACCTGAAACATGTGTAGGAACATTTGGATAAGCGCCCTCGTGGAGAGACTGTGGTCCACAATCGTAATTGGGGTTCCCCTCCCCCCGAGAGCAGAGCCAGGAGCGGAACCATGGCCAGGAAACCTCCAGCGCACTTGGTCAATGTGGCATCTAAGCACACGACCATCCTCTAAGGCCACTTTGTAGGACAGTGGTCCAGAGACCTTGCATACCACAGCAGGTACCCAGATATGTCCATGCCCATAGTTTCAGGCCCATACCAGATCACCCACTTGGAGTCTCCTAGGTGCCCACGGTTGTGACACCTGTGAAGCCACCCAGTCTGGGTGCAGCCTGTCCAGCTTCGTGATGAGTCTGTGACCCCAGCGGAGTTCAGCTGGGCCCTTTCCGGTAGCTGTGCAAGGTGTGGTGCAGTGTGCAAGGAGAAAATCGGCTAACCTGTGATGCCAGGGTCCTCGAGTGATTCTCTTTAATGCCTCCTTGGTGGTACGCTCCATGCGTTCAGCCTGACCGTTGGTGGCAGGGTGAAATGGAGCAGACGTAGCATGCCGGATCATGTTGGCTTGAAGAAAAGCCTGAAACTCAGAAGAGGTAAATTGGGGACCATTGTCTGAAACAAGGACATCAGGAAGACTATGGGCAGCGAAGATTCCTCTGAGCACCTGGATGGTCCTGGCAGTAGTGGTGGAGGATACAGGAACGACCTCTAGCCACTTGGAATGGCTATCCACGAGGAGAAGGAAGAATTGCCCCTGAAAGTGCCCAGCATAGTCAATGTGTACGCATGACCATGGAGTGAGTGTCTCCTCCCATCTATGTACAGGGGCCTGGGGCATCTCAGGCCGTGACTGTTGGCACACTTGGCACCCCTGAACCTGGGCCTCGATGTCCTTATCGAGTCCAGGCCACCACAGATGGCTACGTGCAAGCACCTTCATCCTCACAATTCCCGGATGTCCCTCATGCAGAGAGAGCAAGACTCTACTCCTCAATGAGGCCGGGATGACTACTGTGCTTCCCCACAGGATACACCCTTTGAATGTAGAAAATTCATGTTTCCTACGCCAGAAACTTTGGAACTCTGTACCAGGACACGTGTCAGGCCATCCTGACAACACTCATGTCAGCACGCATGCAAGCGTGTGATCAGTGGCAGTTTCAGCAGCCACATCCCTAGCATTGAGGGGAGATTCAGGCAATTCCTGAATGGAAAGAATGTGTACAGCAGGAGCAGGGTCTGCCTCTATTTGCTTTAGAGGTAACCTACTAAGGCTATCAGCGTGGCCCATCTCTGTCCCTGGTTTGTGAATCAGGGTGTAGTCATAAGCTGACAAGAAAATTGACCATCTCAGCATTCTGGGTGAGATGATATGTGGGGTTTGTTTGTTTGTTGTAAACAAACCCAGCAAAGGCTTGTGGTCAGTGTAGACCATGAAATGGCGGCCATACAAGAATTCATGAAATTTCTTGATGCCTGAGATTATTGCCAAGGCTTCTCTGTCAGTCTGCGCGTAATTACGCTCTGCAGATGACAGAGTTCTAGAGTAGTAGGCCACAGGGACCTGAGTCCCATCAGCCTTGAGATGACTTAACACTGCTCCTACCCCATAAGGGGAGGCATCACATGCGATGCACACAGGCAATTGCTCATTGAAATGTGCCAGTACCGCATTAGAAGATAGCAAGGCCTTGACTTCTTTGAAAGCCCTTTCATGGACCTTTGTCCATTTCCATGGAGTCTGCTTGTCCAAGAGCCGGTGTAACGGCTCAGCCACCGCAGCCTTGTGGGGGAGAAATGAATGATAAAAATTAAGTAGGCCCAGAAAAGCCTGGAGTTCAGCTTTTGACTGGGGACTAGGGGCCAGTTGAATGGCCTGGAATTTAGACTCTGCAGGGTGGATGCCTTCAGCATCAATACGAAACCCTAGAAATTTGGTGGATGTTACACCAATTTTACATTTGTCTTGATGCAACTTCAGCTCAGCTTGGCAGAAACGCAGCAAGACAGCTCTCAGCCAAGTTCCCAGATGACTCTCCTGCAATGAGGACATCATCGAAATAGGGGCAGACCCCAGGAATACCACGGACCGTTCGCTCCATCACCCCTTGGAAAATGCCAGGGGCTACATTGACCCCAAACTGCAGTCTTTTTACTTTAAAAGCCCCTCTGTGAGTAACTATCGTTTGGGCCTCAGCTGTTGCCTCATCAACAGGTAACTGTTGGTAGGCCTGAGCTAAGTCAAGCTTAGCAAAGACTTTTCCCCCTTTCAGTGAGGCCAGAATGTGGCTCACCACAGGAACTGGATATGCATGCTGCTGCAAGGCTTTGTTTAGAGTGCATTTATAGTCCGCACAAATTCGGACTTCACCATTGGCTTTTAATGGTGTCACTATGGGGTTTCCCATGGACTAGAATCCACAGGTTCTAGAATGCCTTGTTGGAGCAGTTTGTCCAACTCAGCATCTATTTTACTTTTGAGAGCAAAAGGCACCCTCCTTGGTTTAACCCTGATGGGTGTGATGGCTGGATCTAACCTTAAAGCAATGGGAGGCCCCTTGTATGAGCCAAGCTCTGGGCTGAACACATCTGCAAACTCCTTACAGACTCCTGCAAGGCTGGCAGTTTGTAGATGATTAAGACCAGTCACTTGGATCCCAAGTGCCTCGAACCAATCGAGTCCGATAAGACTCGTGCGATCACCCCCAACTACCACCACATCTAACAACCCATCAAATTCCTTACGCTGAACTCTAAGCGTGGCCTCCCCCTTCACACTGACTCGTGAATTCTGGAAGTCAGTGAGGATGAGATTGGAGGGCCTGAGTTTGACTCGTGAGCCACTCCTGGAACAAACCTTTTTAAAGGTGTCTGCAGAAATAATAGAAAGAGCGGACCCTGTGTCCAGCTCCATAGCCAGGGGAACTCCCTGCACTCTTACATCAACGTGAAGCTTTTTCTTAAGGGGCTGGTGAACCCCAGTTTTGAATACCCCCCTACGGGATGCGCAGAAACCCACCCTGTGTTGGCTGGGGACCTTGGTACCTTTCAGAGGCAATTCTTCAGGGGACCTGTTTTTCTGGCGACCCATGCAGGCTGATGCGATGTGGCCTTGCCTGCCACATGCCAGGCAAACAGCAGAATGAAAACGGCAGTCGGCTCTCCTGTGGTGACCCCCACAGCCAAAACACCGAAGGGATGCAGGCATCTGTCCTCTGCGTTCTTGCAGTCTTCTCTCCGCCAACTGTTGAAGTTTGTCCACCTCTTCTTCCTCAGATTCTTCTCCGGATGCCTCTCGCACGACCTCCTGATGGATGGGAACTGCTGCTGGAGGGTTCTTGGTTGACCACAAAGCCTTCACCGTGCCGCTGGCTGCTTCTTCAGCTGCAACTTCTTTCAGGGCATCTTGGAAGGAGACATCAGCTCTAGCAAACAACTTTTGTTGCATCTCACGGCTTCACAATCCGCAGATGAGTTGATCTCGGAGCCTCTCTTCCAAGTCTTGGAACGCACATGGCCTAGTCGCCTGCCTCAGAGCCGCAACGAAGTCTGCAGCTGATTCTCCTGGCTGCTGATCCCGCTGCTCGAATTGGTGCCTCCAAGCTATTACAGAAAGCTTAGGCTTAAAATGCTCATGCAGCATTTTCTTTAGATCTGAATAGGCGATCGACTCCAATGGTGCTGGGGCTACAAGGTTCTCAGCAATGTCAAAAGTCTCTTGCCCACAGACACACAGCAAAGTAGCAGCTTTCAATTCATCTTCTTGGATCTTATTCACCCTGAAGTAGTTCTCAACGCGAGCTATGTAAGAGCTCCATCGTTCTGGGTGCGAAGTATCGAATTCGACAAGACGGCCCAGCTTGAACATCGTTGTGACTGATAGCCTCTTCGATGTCTCTCGCCGCAAGGAAGGAGAAGGGGTCCCACGAAGCCAAGCCCACCTCCAGCATCTTCGTACTGGCAGGCGGTTGCTTCTCCTGGACGCCGCGCTTCTCTTCGCTTCAGGCCTTCAGGTGAGTTGGCCCTAGCTTCTTTTCCTTTGGCTTCCTATGCGGCGTATCCCACCTTCATCGCCAATGTTCTGTTCTTGCAAAGCAGACATCGAGACGAGGCAGGTTCACAACAAAGGATCTCTTTATTAAGTACATTCACAGAACAGAAGCAAGAACACAATGGCAACTGGCCTTTTTATACTCCCCTTGCAAGGGGATGCACAGCCAATCATTGCAGGCCATTCTCCCACCTTGCGCATGCACGCAAGGCCAGAGACAGCCTGTCTGGGTCCCGGGCAGACACGTGGTCTGTCCGGGTCTCTGCAACCTTCCTGCAGCCTTTCTGAGCCTTGCTGAATGACTCAGCAAGGCCCAGGACATAACAGATTGTATGATGTAATGAGGAATAAAAACCTGAAAATTAATATTTGGAAGACCAAGATAATTGCATTTGATAAGAAAAATTGAATGAATAAATGCAAGTTACACATATATAATGAAAATTTCAATGCAGGAGGACTTTAACTGATTATGTCAGATAAGATAGAGAAGTAGATTTCTTGCATTTATAAGGTTTGGCTAGAAGGACAAACATACTTAGCAAATTTAAGATTATAAACTCTGAACAACTTGGAGATGTTAGTACTGTATTCTTATGCCTTTTTCAACATGTTAACTGTGATATATCAGCAAAACCTTAGTGGATATAACTAAAAAGAATTGTCACCATTTTACTCATTGTTAATTTCAGATCAGTTTTGTACCTTATTTCTAATTGCAATTTCATCATTCTAGAATATTCTATTAAACCTGAAAGTAGAAATCTCTATTTGCAATATAATTTTTAGAAGGGGCCGAAATGTGTTTATCTTCCAACAGGAAGAGGTTACAAATCATTTCCCCCATTTTGCCTTTCTTTTGATATTCTAATATTTACTATGCAATTTAAATTCTCATAACTATCACCCAGAATAAGCTAGAACTGTGGGCAGCATTCAGCCCATTAATCACATTCTAGGAAATTCAAATAGAAACCATATTTCCATTTGGTAAAGTATATAATCTGCCGTTACACACCATTAAAAAAGATGCAAATAAAAGCTGGATCTTTTTTTTAAAAAAAAAATCACTATACTTTTTGCTTTGCCACACATCACATAAATGGCATTGTATTCACTCTAAAAAATTGCTTCATGTTTATCTCTATTATATTAAAATTTTATCAGCTTTTCCTGGAAAATTGAAGGCAACATCATTTAATTAAATTAAATGTATTCTGAATTAGACTATTTCAGGCCTGCTTATTTGAGAGCTATCCAATTTTGCTCCCCCTTTATTTAAAAGCTATAGCCAAATGACAAACAGCCTCATCAGGGTATTATCAAGTACCCCTTCTTGTTTGTCTACCAGCCAAGAATGCTTCCTATTATTTAAGAAAAGGTGACATCAAGAAAGGCAAATAAAATGCTATCTGCCAGCAGAAAATTCATCAGAACATTAAGAAGCTTTGTGCCTTTGGACATTTTTTCAAGGTTTTTCTGTTTTCCATTTCTACTTCCTGACAGCTCCAATACGTTAAGGTAGCAGTCATGGTAAAGTTCAAGAATGTCACAGTAGGACTTTACACCAAGGAACATTTGAAGGGATGAGAGAGAGAGAGAGAGAGAGAGAGAGAACCTGTCAAACCTGAGCAAATATACTACAAAGCAAAGAATGAAAGCTGGTGATTTCAACAGTCTTATCTCCTTAGCTCTTTTATTGGAAAGTATTCCAAGCAGGTTGGTTGTTTTCCAATTAGCGGCATGAGAAAAGCTTATTACCAAATTTCTTGGCAAATTATTACAGTCCTAACCAGGTGGCAAGTGGCCAATATATTTTGACATAGAATTGTCAGCAAGGGGGGGGGGAGATTGATGCATAATCATGTAAAGGGAAAATGACCCTGAATTAAATGAACTCTCATCTGTTTTCATTCCCATTTTAGCTCATCTAAGATTATACTCTCCTTTTAAAGTTAAATTACTGGGGGAATGAATCTAATCTTCATGTCACAAAAATATAAAATTACAAGGCTACAATATTGTAATATTAGAGCAGAAAATAATTTTAATAATATTGAAATAGGAGTCATTTCTAGGACAACTATCTACCCTGTAATTGACTACTGAACAAGGATCCATACAGTGCTGAAGAATGCACTAATGAACCACCAAAAACACATGTAATATTTTTGTTTAAATGAGGCTATAATTATGGGTTGTGTTTGGTGCATTAATTATGAGACACTAGAGTTCTGCAATTACTCAGGATAGGCCCTGGAGGATTCAAAAGGTAGTAGGCACAAGGTTTTACATCCAGGTGTAGAACTGCTTTTAAAGAAATGTATATATTATATAGGAATAGAAACCATCACCTGTCTCAGCTCAACAAACCAATACATATTATGTGAAAGATTCTAAACATGTCCAGAATGGGCAAATATCTTTATCAGGAAAGATTGCCTGGGGAAAAGGCTTGGATGCACATTTCTACTTCCCCCTTCAAATATCTGTATTTTATTTTGAAAATAACTAAAACTTCAAAATAATATTTCAAATTAATATACATTTACAATATATTTTTCTAGTGTTTAAGCAATTTAAACACTAGAAAAAATAAAAACCACAAAACAAAACATGACTTACCTTTGTCTCCTTTCACATTTAGTGCAGATCCATCATGTTAAATGTGACTAGCAGAAATGATAACATTTACAATGTTAGGTTCTGTAAATCCAAAACAAAACAGATACGTATCAGAAAAAGACAGAAACAAATATGTATCAGAAGATAGAAGCCAAATATTTTCAGCAAGCATATATTGTCAAACAAATATGAAAAGTAAATCTGAAAATAAGATTTAGTATTTTTTGTACATTCATCATCTTCAATCTGTTTTTCCCTCTTGTTGTCCCTTTGCTATTCTACATTTCCCCTGAGTCTCATGCAGCCTACTTCTGCTTGACCTATGTCATTTCTTTTGATTACAGCATTCCCAGCACTACTGACTCTTTTCCTTGACCCCAATATTTTACTACCCGAGGCATGAAATTAACATGAAGCCAAGAAATATATAAATATTTCTAGCACAATTTTAAACTTAGAGGTTTGTGACAGTAGTCCTATACTGTATACACCTGGGTTTCTCAACCTTGATAACTTCAAGCACTGGCTAGGGAATTCTGGGAGTTGACATCCATGCATCTTAAAGTTGTCAAGGTTGAGAAGTATGGGTATACACAAAGGGTCTGCAAAGTTTCATAGTTTGTTCTCTCAAAAGATGGATTAAAGCTCTCTCTCAAAATGCCTCAATAAAGAGAAGCATTTTTCAAGGCAGCTAGTTAACAGAGATATGGCAAACCCAATCAAAGTTTGCAGCAATTAGAAAAATAATATTTTAATTTCAGTAATGAAGTGGAAATACCGTATGTGCAGATATTTTTGTAAAGGAATTACTGAGCTAATGTTATTAAATACAAGATTCACTGAGGCATTATGGTTTAAGTATTACACTTGGATTGGGGAGAACTGGATTAAAATCTATCTCAAGTCATGGAAATACTTACTGATTTTGGGGCAAACTTATTATCTCAATTCAATTTACCTTATAAGGTTACCATGGTGATAAAACAAAGAAAGGTCTTTATTCAAAATGTGGCTATTCCCCAGGTGGAAGATAGGCATTAACAATTTTGTTTACAGAGATCCTCAGAAAATTAGTATTACAGATACTGTCACAGTATCTGGATGCTATTAGTGTCTGAATGACAACGAACAGGTTTAGTCTTAACCCTAAGCAAGATCTTTGATGGATGGGCCATAACCAGAGATTTTCCATTTTTAGTTCTCAATATGAATGCACATTACTAGCTAGAATTGATACAAATTTGGGGGTCCTTCTGAATTCCAAGCTTTTGATGGAAGACAAGTGACAGTTGTGGCTAAGAGGGATTTTGCAATGATCCATCTTGTATTGAATTGCAACCTTTTCTTGAGCAGCAGACATTTCTCATAATCACTTGTGTGCTAGTCACTTTCATTTTGGACTAATGGAATCCTCTTTACTAAGGGCTGCTTTTAAAACTACCCATAAACTACAGGTGGTCACTAATGCCTCTATGCAAATAATGGGTATAGAGTACATTCGTGTGACATCTCTACAACACATTCTGCACTGGTTGGTCTCTGGATATTTATGGAACTGCCTTTCTCTTCTTACTGTATTTGATCCCTTGTCATTTTTTTTTTATTTAATAATGTTTTTAAGTCATAGTATACCATATACCATATATATATGAGTGTAGGTATATATATGGGTGTAGGTATATGTGTGGGTGTAGGTATATGTGTGGGTATGTGGGTGTGTGTATAATGTGTATATGTGTGTTATGTATGAGTATGGGTAGATATATACTTTCTTTTGAGAGCAGGCAACAGAATTTCATTTTTAAGGTGTGCCAGTGTGATCACAATAAAAAATGACAATAAAGGTTATCTTAATCTTAAATCTTAATCTACTGAATCATTTTGTTAGGAAATTATATGAATTGAATAAATACAGTTTCAAACCATCATTGCTTCTACCACATCCCTAAAGTACATTTTTATTTATGAAGTTTATCACCTTTCTATGAATATCTCATCAGCCAATCAAGCCATAACTCCCTTAGTTTTCTTCTTAACACATTCTTGCTTCCTTCATACATGTATTTGTGCTGCAATTCAATCCTGTTCTTTTTCTATATATGAACAAGTCATACTTTTTTAAAAAATGGTCATTTTTTTAAAAAAATAGTCATTTTATATGCAATCTACATGTTCCATACCCATTTATTTTGACCCTTTTTACTGTACACATTTCTTGCACCACATTCTTTCTGAATTCAATTTATTTTTCTATTTTCTTGACATACTCAGCGAGTTGTTAAAGAACATTCTATATTTAGTACATAAATTTCACATCTTTCAGTAAACTTTTATTACAACAGACATTGTCCACTACTTTTATATCAGAATTTGTAGACTCAATAGAGATTTGATAGGATATTTCCATCCATTGTCTTTTCTTACATAGCTTTCTATTAAGTTTCTTAAATTCCTCTTCTTGCTCTAGGTATTATTATTATTATTATTATTATTATTATTATTATTATTATTATTATTATTATTATTATTATTATTATTATTATTATTATTATTATTATTACTATTACTATTACTATTATTATTATTATTATTATTATTATTATTATTATTATTATTATTATTATTATTATTATTATTATTATTATTATTATTATTATTATTATTATTTACAGTTTGCAGTTATTTATTACATTTTCCTAATTAAGTAATTATTAATTATTTTGTCCTCCAGAAATTGTAGATGCTCCAACACTGGAAGTTTTTAAGAAGAGATTGGACAACTATTTCTCTGAAATGGTTTAAATTTTCCTGCCTGAACAGCGGGTTGGACTAGAAGACCTCCAAGGTCCCTTCCAAGTCTGTTATTCTGTTATATTCATTTTCAGATTCATATTCCTCATTTGCATCATACAACTTACCAATACAAATCATTCAATACCATGGCTAACTATACAGCAGCACCTACATACAAAAATATACACACACTAATGGGCCCAAGTAATACACTTTTCAAAGATCACCCAAAGTATTGCTTATATATTTGTCAATAAATACATTAAACAACCAAGGGACATCAGCCTACCATTCCGAAGGACCGGCTAAAGAAAAACATCTATTCTGCCAAAAACCCTTCCAACCAGAGTTAATGAATTAATTCCTCCCAAATTATTATTTTTTCATTCATTTTTTTCCCTTTGGGTACAAGATTAATAACAACCCTCCACCAATCTGTAAGTACTGATGCAGTCTTCACACAAGGCAAATAAATTGCACAAACATTCTAGAAGCAAACTGCATTCATACTTTAATATTTTCCAAGTTCACTTATAACACTTGCAGCCTTAATATTCTTCAATATTTCCTCAGTACATGTGGCTTCCTTTTCTTTATTGTTTTTCTTGAACATTAAAATTTATTTCAATTCCATTCTTCATATGTAGGATTTAAATTAATATCTCACATTTCTCTAGCAGTAACCAACAATTGCACAGTTTTAAAGTCAAGATCCTCATAATCAAAAATCAATTACAGAGGTGAAAGGGAGGAGCACAAAGAGTGGGAAATTGTTTTATCGGCTTCTTTGCAATATGGAATTAAAATTCTTATCTAGGTGGATCTTCAGAAGCCACGTTTAACCCTGGAGGCCAGTCAAGCCATGGGAAATGAAAATTTCTTCCAAAGTGTTGTCAGCAGTCCTGACATCAATGTTATAATTGTAAATCTCAAACAAATCTCTAAAAGATTCTTCCCAGCATTCCCTCACTTCCCTTTCACACCAAATTGTTTTACCACTTTAATTCTTAATTCCATTTGCCCTGCTGACACATCCTTTTTTATCCCTGCTCATCCCTGCTCAAAAGTTTAGGACTTCTTTGGAGGGAGAATATTCATGCCAAAACCCTTGAATGTTATCTTTCTAAATAACAGAGTTAATTAGATAACAGTTTCTAGTTCCTTCTTGTTGTTTTTACTATATTCTTTGCAATTATTTTTCTTATTTTTATATACAATATATACTTTCTTTCTCACATCTCTGTTTTTTCCCAACAATTATTCTTTTATATGCTTTTTCCTCATCCATAGCCATTTTCACTTCATCAGTCTACCTTCTTTTAACACGTTTGTTAGCATAGTTTCGCATACTTCTATGGGATTATTTAATGTAATAATTTTTACTCTGTTCTAAAAGCTTTCACAGCATCTTTTCTTAAATCTATTTCCCATGATTCTGTTCCGAGATTAATCTGTTCAGCTCATACAGGATTCATACTTTTCAATTGTGCAGTTATTCATTTTTATTCTATTTTCTTTCAGCATTATCAAAGATTATCCATAGTCTTCCATGATAAAGATTGCCAATGGTCTTGAATGATATAATATGTATATTTATAAAAATACTTTTATTCAGATAAAATTGATATTTTATCTATTCCTTTTGTATAATATATTCAGAAGTCATAGGATTGCCATTTATAATTATATCTCTACTTCCTAAAGCTTCTACCTTATAATTCCTTGTACTGATACAAATTTATCCCAATACTTGAAACATGAACAATAAAGGAATAGAGGAAGTTGTTTCTATATTCTCCAAACATATAATGAGAGTTTTAAATATGTATTTAAAACATCAGCAATTAACTTATTACTGTCAGGAAGAAATGACATAGCTCTGTCTAAAGCAAATTCCTAAATTCTTAGTTGGAAAACATTACGGTATTAAATTTAGTATGCCAGACTTCCATCAGAACATTGGCAATATTATATAGATTTTTTGATATTGAAGAGATAATTTTGGGACACTTGACAGGCAAAGGAATAATAATAATAATAATAATAATAATAATAAAGTTGGAAGGGACCTTGGAGGTCATCGAGTCCAACCCCCTGCTCAGGCAGGAAACCCTATACCATTTCGGACAAATGGCTGTCCAGTCTCTTCTTTAAAACTTCCAGTGTTGGAGCATTCACCACTTCTGGAGGCAGGTTGTTCCACTGGTTAATTGTTCTAACTGTCAGGAAGTTCTCCTCAGTTCCAGGTTGCTTCTTTCCTTGACTAGTTCCATCCATTACTTCTTGTCCTGCCCTCAGGCGCCTTGGAGAATAGCTTGACTCCCTTCTTTGTGGCAGCCCCTGAGATATTGGAATACTGCTATCATGTCACCCCTAGTCCTTCTTTTCATTAAACTAGACATACCCAATTCCAGCAAACGTTCTTGATATGCTTTAGCCTCCAGTCCCCTAATCATCTTTGTTGCCCTTCTCTGCACTCTTTCTAGAGTCTCAACATCTTTTTTACATCGTGGTGACCAAAACTGGATGCAGTATTCCAAGTGTGCCTTACCAAGGCATTGTAAAGTGGTATTAATACTTCACGTGATCTTGATTCTATCCCTCTGTTAATGCAGCCCAGCACTGTGTTGGTTTTTTGGCAGCTGCAGCACACTGCTGGCTCATATTTAAGTGATTGTCCACTAGGACTCGAGATCCCTCTCACAGTTACTACTATTGAGCAAGGTACCCCTATACTATACCTGTACATTTGGTTTTTCTTGCCTAAATGTAGAACCTTACTTTTTCACCATTGAATTTCATTTTGTTAGATAGCGCCCAATCTTCAAGTCTGTCCAGGTCCTCCTGTATCTTAAGCCTGTCTTCTGGAGTGTTGGCTATTCCTGCCAGCTTGGTGTCATCGCAAATTTGATGAGTTCCCCATCTATCCCCTCGTCCAAATCGTTGATGAAGATGTTGAAGAGCACTGGCCCCAGACAGAGCCCTGGGGCACCCCACTGCACACTTCCCTCCATGTAGATGCGGTTCCATTGAGGACCACATGCTGAGTACGGCCGGTCAGCCAGCTACGAATCCATGGTGGTGATGCTGTCTAACCCACATTTTTCTATTTTATCAAGTAGTAGGTTGTGATCTACTTTATCAAATGCCTTACTGAAGTCCAAGTAAATTATATCCACAGCATTCCTCTGATCCACTAATTTGTCACTTGGTCAAAGAATGCAATAAAGTTTGTCTGGCATGATCTGTTTTTGACAAAACCCATGTGGCTTTTAGTAGTGATTTGTTTGCCTCTAGGTGTTCGCTGATTCGTTGTTGATTATCTTTTCCAGAATCTTCCAGGTATTGAGGTCAGGCTGATAGGTCTGTAATTTCCTGGGTCCATTTTTTTCCCTTTTTGAAGATGGGAACTACATCAGCTTTTTCCAGTCCTCCGGTATTCCCAGTGCTCCAGATCTTTGAAAAATATAGTTCAATGGTTCTGAGATCACATCTGCCAGTTCCTTGAGAACCCTGGGTGTAATCCATCTGGTCCTGGTGATTTGAACTCGTCTAGGCTGGACAGGTGCTCACTTACCGTTTTCTTGCCTTATCTTAACTTGCATTTCTATTCTGTTTTTTATGGCACTATTTTTGGTAGGTGGTCTGTTTTTTCCCTTTGTGTAAAGACAGATGCAAAAAATGAGTTAAATAGTTCTGCTTTCCCCCTGTTGCTTGTCACTTTTTGCCACTTTCAACCACTAGTGGACCATCATTTCCTTCACTTTTTTCTTGTTTTTTACATGTTGAAAGAAGCTTTTTTTGTTATTTTTGACTTTGGTCGCAAGCCTTAGTTCATTATGAGCCTTAGCTTTCCTCACTTCATCTTTGCAGGCTCGGGCTATTTGCTGATATTCTGTCTTAGTTATGTGCCCCTCTTTCCACTTTCTATATTTGTCCCTTTTATCTTTCAATTTATCAGAGAGTTCTTTATGCAGCCATGCATAAATAACAGAATAACACAGTTGGAAGGGACTTGGAGGTCTTCTAGTCCAACCCCCTACTCAAGCAGGATAGACTATAGCATTTCAGACAAATATTTGTCCAATCTCTTTTTAAAAACCTCTAGTGTTGGAGCACCCACAATTTCTGGAAGCAAGTCATTCTATTGATTAATTGTTCTAACTGTCAGGACATTTCTTCATAGTTCTAGGTTGCTTCTCTCCTTGATTAGTTTCCATCCATTGCTTCTTGTTCTGCCCTCAGGTGCTTTGGAGAATAGCTTGACTTTGTGGCAACCCCTGAGATATTGAAACACTGTTATCATGTCACCCTTGGTCCTTCTCTTAAACTAGACATACCCAATTCTTGCAACCGTTCTTTGTATGTTTGATCCTGCAGTTCCCTAATCATCTTTGTTGCTCTTCTCTGCACTTTTTCTAAAGTCTCAAAAGAATTAGAAATGTTTTAATAAAAACTTCATTTTTATAGAATAATTTCAATTTTGCTAAGCAATGTTACTGAAAAAGATTGCCAAGACTTGAGTTCCATTTCAATCTAGCTCAGAATATTATAATTCCATTTTCTTTGTAATCTTTACAAAGATTACACTGCTTTTGATTTGAATTTTTGATGTGGATTTTTGTCATTCTTAATTTAATGTTAATTTTATCAATTATATTTGATTATATTATATTGAGAAAATGTGAGTTTATTTGCATTTTTTGTTCTTTAATTCCCCTTATTCTTTCACCTTTTGCACCAAACACAAGTTTTTTTAAAATAATAATTTTAAAAATGGCTGTATCTTATGTTCTAGAAATAATATTAGAGTTTGTGGAAAAAAATGGCTGCTTCTGATGCCCTTTTGTCTTATGTTTGTGGAGATAGTATCTCTCTACATTCAGAGTTATATTTGTCTGATTCTTACTAACCATCACTAAGGTCTATATCAAAGTTTAGGCCAAGGAGAATTTTTTGGTCAGTTTTAAATGCAACTCAGGTGAATAAACCTTTTTGAAAACAATGGGAGCTCAGTTGTTTGCAAGTTATATTATTGCTTGGGAAAAAAAAGATGTAAAGATCTAATGAAATGAGTCTATTCAATAGGATTATTTCATGAAGGTGTAATTAGAATGAACCATTGGGGAAATTCTCTGCATGCTTTCTTGTAGTAAGTTTCATTAAATACTTTGTGATTTATTTCTGGTCAAACATGCATAGAGCTGGCTATAAAGCACAACCAATTTAACCCAGATGAATTCTTGTTTCTTGGGAAACTCCAGAAGCTTGATCCAAACAACTAAGAACCTGTGAAGCATAAGACTATAAGCATAAGATTGTAACAAAAGCCCACTTATGTTTAATAGGAAAGGTTTGTGAAGTTTTTACAAAACTCTTCACAAACTGAAGTTAATGGAATTTAAAAGTGCTTAACTTTGCTGAAGAATGCCTTTTTTTGTTAAGAAATCCATATGATGAATGCACCATAGTTTATTTCAGAAAGCTATGCTTTGCTAACACTGCCAGCATATATTGGTGCCCTTACACAGTTTATTATTTCAAAGATATGTAAATTTGTGGATTGAATCACTTTTTCTTCATGCTTTCTGTCATGATGCATTGGAATAACTAAGATCTCTTAGAGTACCATGCTGTAAATTATGTGCAGACAGAAAAAATATGAATTCTAAGTGGTTACTATAATCAGATTTATTTCTCTTTTTGTATTGCTCTACAAAATGTATTAAATTGTTATGTATGACTACCATTAAACTGTTTGAGTATCATGGATAGACTATGATATCATTGTTATTCTGCATTATGATAATAAAACAATTGTATACTTAAACTTCAACAATCTCAATGGGATAGATTTAAGTATTTGCGCCTAATTCTATGAGTTGGGAAAAATTCTGTGAACCTTTGTAAAAACAGTTGGTGTAATTATAGAGATTATGAGTATGCATATCTATCTAACCGCTGCATTGTTTTTCCTTGTCCTCTTTATTTGTCTCACTCCAGAAATCAACAAATCAAGTGTTAGTTTATATCCAAATTATTGTCACTTTTCTTTTCACATAGAAAAACACCAAAATTTGCCCTACTTAGCAGTTACTAATGAAGATAGGAGTAAGGATGACAGAAACAGAAAACAAATTATGCAAATTTGCTTACTTAAGCAAAACAAAATATAGGAAAAAAACACTCCATATGGTTATTCAACATTTCTGTACATTCTTATAGTTGCTGTGGCAAAATATATATCAAGGGTTGAAGAAAAAATATGGATGGGTATCTATTCAAGTAATAGTCAATATGGATGGACATCTATTTAAGTAATAGTCAATATTTTTTCCTTAATTCACATGGGATTTTTACATCAAATTTGACCCCAAATATTGAAAAATCTATCTTCTAATCCAGGGGTCCTCAACCTTGGCAACTTTAAGACTTGTGGATTTCAACTCCCAGAGTTCCTCAGCCAGCTTGCCAGTCTTAAAGTTGCCAAGGTTGAAGACCCCTGTTCTAATCTATTATACCCCTTACCTGTAAGCACAATTAGAAACATCAATTTATTTCAGTTTCCATAATGGTTGTTTCCAACACCAATTTAATCATTGTTTACTTGAACAAAAGTAAACTTTATCCTTTTGGATAAAGTATTTTTAGATTTTCTATTGTATTAATTTGCATTCAAGAATATCTCCAAAATTCCTTAGCTGATATATTCTGCCCAGAGCACCATCACCTACAGACGATTGATGTTTGCATTAAATACTGTATCATATCTGTGCCTCCAGCAGGATGTGTGAAAAAGTACTCCTAGCTTATACACAACCATTAAATCCAAGCAGAAAGGGAGTATTCACAATGATTCCCATCATATTTCAAGATCATACATGCATCTATTGGATTGCATTGAATATCATAGAACAAGCCATTCTCAGGATGTCACGTACATATAATTCCCAAATTAACATACTAGAGTAGATTTAAACTGAAGCAGCAATATTAACGTGCTTCATTTGTCCTCAATAGACCATTGTTATACTTAGGTATTCAAATGCTCTCTATCATCTCAACCCAAATAGGAGACCCAAATGTTTAATCATCTTACGTTCACTCAAGAAAGTCCTACTATAATAAATGAGGCCTTGTGTGTAATACTGTACAGATAAAAAAATATCAAATATACGCTAATCTTTCCCCGCCTAGTACTCTTTCCATATATAGGGTTGAAATCTGAGCATGTTAAGAGCTACATTTTCAGTTTAGTTGAAAGATGCCAGGTTGAGGACAAGAAGGGTCTATTTAATACCAAGTTTCAGGCTATATTTTAGTATAAACAATTTAAGCATAAGACTTAAGTAATAGAAATATTAATATCAATCCATAACTCAAAACTAATACATACATCAAATAAATATTCTGGGAATTAAGATATGATTCTACCTAGAAAGGCTGATTGTTCAGAAAAATATAATTTCCAAAATATATTTAAAAAAGGATGCTCTGTTTAAAACAAGATTTGTTTTGTGTGTGGTGCTATGATATTTGTGAAGCACAAATCTACAGTTCATGCAATTTAAACTCATCATGTAATTTGGGAACCATATTAAATGACTGTATACTGCTAAGTCATCCTCTTTTGAAAGTAACTCTTTTTTATTATTATAATATGTTGTTATTAACTTATTAACTTCACACATGTGGCTTAGTTTGAGAATCATGCAAATGCAATTTACATAGCCTTTTTTCAATTACTGGATAAGAAGATTAATTTCAGTTTATCACTACTAAGAAAAAAGGCTTATATCCACAAATAAATTTTGATGAAGGTCTTGATTATTTGGAAATGAGGTGTCAGAGCAATTTTAAAAATGTAAGATGACCAAAGTCCACGAAGAACATATTTCATTTTACCATACTATGTCATTTCCACTATCTTTTTCCCCTTATATATATTTACTAGAAAAAGCAATATAAGGCAAATATTTCTCAGACTAAAGCAAATCATTATATTGTTCTGCATAACTCTAAATTTTCCAATACCTTATACAGATAGTCCTCGACTTACAACAGTTCATTTAGTGACTGTTCGAAGTTACAACGGCACTGAAAAAAGTGACTTATGATAGTTTATCACACAACTGTTGCAGTATCCCCATGGTCACATGACCAAAATTCAGATGCTTGACAACTGACTCCTATTTATGACAGTTGCAGTGTCCCAGGGTAACGTGGTCACCCATTACAACCTTCTGACAAGCAAGTTTATGAGGAAACTCGATTCACTTAACAATAGGGTTACTAACTTAACAACAGCAGTGATTCACTTAACAACTGTGGCAAGAAAGGTAATGATAAAATGGGGTAAAATTCACTTGTCTCCCTTAGCAACAGAAATTTTGGGCTCAATTGTGGTTGATTTGTACATATACAAATCATGTAGTATGATTTGTAAACAGCATATAGCATCTTTTAGAATTTGACAGCCCTGCTGTCCTCCCTTGGCCTTCAAAGTTCAATGTAATCTAGAAAGATTTTATTCTACAAAGGCATTAAGTCTGGATTGAAAACTATGAGCTTTTATAAAGTTCTTGTCTATGTTCTTGAGCATCAATACCATTAATGAGGTAGAAAATTGCAACAGTTGAGCAGTGCTTGAACTTTTTGGTGTGTATTCCCTAAAAGTAATGCACAGTTCTTTTTTAAAAAGAAAGAAATTAAGATGTGAATTTGTCAGCTTAATCCACTGATCACAGCCTGCTATTTCCTAAATTCTGTAAAAAAAGTTTTTTGTTCTTACCAAACAAAATTCATTAATCATTTGAGTATAAGTACTACCCAGCTACAACATGCAAGTTTTATTTTGGTAACATGCTTCAGGCTGCTCCTGAGGGAGGAAGGGCAAGTTCAGGTTAAACCCTCCGTTATCAAGAGTCTGTGTGTCTGTGTCTTGTAAAAACACTATCTTCACAACTCTTCATGACTCTTCAGGAAAAGATACATTTCAAGCTTTTATAGAATCTTATATATATTTAATATATTCAGTTAGGTTATGGAACAACTGCAAATTATCAAAACTCCTAAATATCTTAATTGGTCAGAACTGTAGATCAGGAAGGAAGGAAGGAAGGAAGGAAGGAAAGAAGGAAAGAAGGAAAGAAGGAAAGAAGGAAAGAAGGAAAGAAGGAAAGAAGGAAAGAAGGAAGGAAATTATCATAATTCTTACAAGATATCCTTCTAACAAATTTCTAGCAAATTGCATTTATAGCATTGACAGAGAAAACAACAGAAGAGGCATAACCTTTTTGTTTCCTGATCCTAACATCAGTTTCTAGAGAGACAATCAAATGAGCTTCTGCTTCTTTCTTAATAAGATGTCAGCACCAAGAACATGATAAACACTTACAAATGCCAACCCCACATCCCCATAAGACACAATGTTACAATGCCATACTGTAATTAGAATTGCTACTGAGTTTGGAGAGGAGTAAACTTTTTTCTCACAATGGATCTATAATACGTGTCAAGAAGCTCCCTGCTTCAGAAGTTTACTATCTTTGAAATACTGTAGCTTAAAAGGACAGGAAAAGTTAGACTGTTTATGCTAAGTTATGGAAGAAGATTAAGAAAGCCTCCAGTAGGCTAGCAAGAAGCCAGGTCCCTAAACTTTTAAATGCATTCATTTCATAGATGGAAACAATTTTGAAGATTAAAAGGATTAATAGTAATTACAGTTTAACAGATTCAGATTAGGTGTCATCATTTATTGTAACATATTGTCTCACATTAAATGTCATGCTTCTAAACCTAAAACAAGTACTAGCTTCTTAGTATTCTGTCATTTTAACATGTTGTCTATGTCCTAAATTTTACATCATTACTGCTTGTCTCCCATAGCAGCTGCCTGGCCAGTTTGATTTGGCAGGTCTGGCATGCTCAGATCGTAATGATTAAACAATCCCATCTTTGGGGATCACAGAAATAGTTTCTCTCCAGCAGCACCTGCCCTCTAAAAAGAGTTTCCCCCTGAAATTCAAATGCTTGGCTATTGGGATTTTGAAGGACCCTTTAATGGAGACAGCTGACCTTCTCTTCTCTTCTCTTCTCTTCTCTTCTCTTCTCTTCTCTTCTCTTCTCTTCTCTTCTCTTCTCTTCTCTTCTCTTCTCTTCTCTTCTCTTCTCTTCTCTTCTCTTCTCTTCTCTTCATTTGGGGTCACCTCAGGGGTCACCTGAGTAGTGCAAATGTGTGTGGAGGATGTTTTCTGCCCTGTGTCCCTTCACTGTTGAAGACAGGAATAGGCTGTTGGGGATGCATCTGTGTTGTCTGCATCTCAAACTGAAGCTCAAATGGTTCCTGTAGTCTGCAATGTTTTCTAGAAATCCATTCATACTCCTGCACCATTCGAAGGGTGTTCATCCCAAAGTGCATAGCTAAATGTCTATGGAGATTCTCAGTCATCCAGATCATGGTTGTCCCAAAGGTGCCTTTTCAGGAGACAACTGGACTTTCTTGTTTTTCTTTGAAGACATTTCACTTCTCATCCAAGAAGCTTCTTCAGTAAATCCTTCCATTTCTCACCATCTAGTCAGATCTGAAGAAGCTTTTTGGAGGAGAAGCAAAATATCTTCAAATAAAAAACAAGAAAGTCCAGTTGCCTCCTGAAAAAGCACCTTTGGGACATAAGTCAGTGTCCAAAATTAAGGATATATATTTTGTTGAATATTTTATTTAAGACTATGTCATGATGTTATATAAATTTTTAAGGCTTTAGCTTTTGTTACTTATTTGTAGATTGTTTTACTAAGATCAAAAGCTATATATAGTATATTTGTGGGACAATCTGGCATTTTGTGCCCTTTATATTTGGATTCAGATCATTGGATTGTTTCCCTATTTGTAGAAATACAGTATGCCTTGGGAATTATATTTTAGAAACAACCGAAAGGCCACAGGGTCATCATTATGACTGAGCAGAGAAGAAGACATATAGTTGAAGGAGAAACTGAAGAAATCAATAATCATTTTTTTATAAAGATGATTAAAAAATTCATACAGAGTAAATCAACCCCACATTACAGAAAAGGGCTCCTTTGTTTGCTGTTTAACAATACCTTCCTGAAATTTCGACCAAGGAATACCATGGTTCCTAGTATATTATGATATGTATTTGATTTAAGTGGCTACAGTTTAGCATGCTTTAGAAGAAAACTATTCTTAATTCACTATTTAATGTATGTATAGACAGGTTAATAAATATACAGCATGAGCAAAAGGTGAGGTGGTGGGTCTTGCCAGTGTTAATGATGCCACAAGCATAAGGTTGACAAGTAAGGGGGGTCTCTCTTTTTTTAGAGCAGTGTAATCAAGCATCACATATATGGTAAGCAGATACCCAATGGTCACCAGAGACTTGACAGCTTGAATTACTTAGTTCTAATGAAGATAAATAGTGTTCCAGACATGGACATTTATTGCACCCTGAAGAAAAATTGACAATGAGCTTGTTGCTAGGCAACTCCTGTTCAGCACAGGAGTTGTGATTTGATTGCTATCAATACTTAAAAGTAAGGAGGGAAAATACATTTTCTGTTTGCGTATTTTGCAAAAATATGGTAATGCTAACTTAATAGAAAGCTACAATTTTATTTCCACAGCCCCCCCTCACCCATGTACCCCACCCTTATTAAAGAGTCTTTGCAGTAGGCAGGAATGACTTGGCCAGGGGGCGGGATTATAGCATGTATCACTGAAACATGATTGGGGGAGGATGGAAGGGTTAGTTAATTTGCATGTGGATGCAGCAACCAAAACACTAAATTTGGAAAGGAAGAATTATCTGCAAGTGACTGCAAGTGAATATTTGAAGGGCTTTATGAACAATCATTATACTTGTACTGCTAATCAACTGCTGTCTAATAAATAGTACGTCTTCCTGAACTTCTTCACCTGATCTCTGAGCTGGTGGCTGATCCTTGCAGACTGATAGTACCAGAGGAATTAATTCACCATGCTCTCAGAACTGAACCCAGAGTGGCTCAGGATTTAGGCCTCCACACAAATAACCAGCTTGTTGGGCCTGGGCAACAAAAAATTAGCTACCGGTTCTGCCGAACTGGTGCGAACTGGCTGAATCCCACCACTGATCGGTATATATGTGAGTGTGTGAACATGATGAATAGAAAAATCTTGTATTAAATAAAGAATTCTACACAAATTTTCTTTTAAGGTTATGAATCACTTCAAACATGGCTTTCAAAAAAAGATTCTATTCCCTTGAAAGATGTTTCACTTTCAGTTCAGCACTTCAATAAATATTACAAAAGTTTCCAGGGATCCAACTTTGTTTTGTTTGTTCAGGATGAAAGCCTCACCAATCCTATTAAATTATATGTCCCAAACAGGATATAACTTTGCAATTGCCAAGCACTGAAGGAGAAAGAAATGTGGTAACAGGCTGCACAAGATGTTAGAGAGTGACTCAGTTACTATTTTGCTCAACCATGATTTTTTATTTTACTCCATTGGCTGGATTCCCACATTATCCTTATCTATCAGGAATAATTGCAGACTGGAATCTTTGAGTTCACAAGGCGCAATAAGCCGATATCAAACAAATTATAGTCAGTGTAACCAAAGAAGGTAAGTTGGGCATACGTTACTATTATTTTGTTAGCTTTTGCATACAATATTCAGTGCAGCCATTAACAGAAATGAGAGATTCAAGCAGAATCCATTACTGAAAGTTTGAATAGGAGATATTCATTTCATTTGGAAACTCAAAAATTGTGCTAACAGCTAAGACTTTTGTGACTTTCAAAATTCTGATAATATGTAAATTATGATCTTGCTGAAAGTTTTAACAGAGTAACTAAACTTGCTACAGTTTCTCCCTGATTAAAGGAAAAGAATTAACCTCTTCCTCCCCAATATTTCATGACAACCTTCCCACTCACCCACTCTTTGATTTGCATTGCAACATTCAGCTTAAATCTCTATTGAGTATTTACCCAACATTGTGCCACAGAAAATCAATTCATTCCCACAATTTTCCTAGGCTTAAGAATACCAGCATTTTGGCTAGAATTAAATTATGCTTACTTATTTCTGTCAGGTTTTTATTAATGTTTAATCAAATACTATAAATGGGAAGAGAAAGAAGGGAAAGAAGAGGCAGCTCCCTGTTGGTTGGGGGCATAAGACTTCAAGGTCAATAACCCAAGGTTCTAGTAAATTGCTAGATGCGTAATATTCTGAGTTAATTGCAGATATGTTTCTCATCCAGAGAGTGTAATATTAGGCAATGGTTCCAAAATGTTGAATAACCATTATAGATGAAAGACCACAGACAGACATTTAGATTCGGCAATATAACAATGTGCCAACAATGCACAAAAAAGTCAACATTAAGAAGAAAGTCAATGAATAGCTGAAAGTTGAAGTAGTTGAACACAACACTTTAAAATATATAGTTTCTCAGAAGCATGCTATAATTCTTTACAACCTAAGATTTTTGAGCACATGAAATACATAAACAAATATATAATGTTGGGGAAAAAATCAAGCCATTTTTGTCTGTGTGTGAAATACTCAATAAAACAATGATACCTTGATCTTCAGCTTCAATTCTTCAATGCCTTCAATTCTTCATCTTTCTCCTGGACTGCACTGTGGAATTTATAGATGGATGATAGCTTTCACAGTCTGACAATGGCCTGAAAGATTAACAGTATTGTGGACATTGACAAATTGGTTATATTAAACTTTTGCCACAGGGAGCCTACAGTGGTGAATGAGACACCTTACGCAAAATACCAGTTGCAAATCTGGGGGGGGGGGGCGGAAAGATGCTGGCAATATATTGGCATCTTTTCTTAGAGATATTTGCATATATCTATATCCAGAAGATATATTGATTTGTGTAATTGTACTGGGGGATATGGATATATGTCTGGAAGCCTCTCTTTTAATGGTGGCCATCTGATTAATGCTCTTACAAATTTTCCTTCTCCCAAGACCTCCTTATCAAGAGATACTGATGGTAAATTAGATCAGAGCAGCACTCATTACTTAAAATGTCATATTACAATAAAACGTATAATAGCCAGTACCTGTAGATTCCATTATAAACCTCAGTTTATGCCAGTGCAATAAGATACTAGGAATCATCTTGGATATACTAATACATACCTATAGAAAAATATCTAATTTATTACACATACGTTGTATAGGAAGATATATTTGTCAAGCTAAGTTAATACATTATTTTAGATATGCAAAGAGACTCAAAGTAGGAAGATATTTGTTTAGGCATCACAAAATGAGATTTAATTTTTATCATATGTTAAACAGCATTAAAATCAGCAGCATGCCTGAAGCAATCCAAAAGTAGTATTGAAACCAGATATTAAAAAGTCAGATATTGTTTGGTTTTACAGTAAATGTAAAGACATTGAGACCTATACAGATTCAGAGTTCTTCAAGGAATGTTCATGGTGATTCAGACATAAAGACATATGAATAAAATATGTTGATGAATAATAGTTCACCATTTATGGTGAACTTTCTAGCATCAGATGAGCTTTAGTGCAAAGACATTATATAGTCCCAGAATAAATTTTCTTCCTTTCTTCGTCTTATATACTTTGTTCAGCCCCCAGGATAAGAGACTATAGTAGTCAGAAAGAAAGAAAGAAAGAAAGAAAGAAAGAAAGAAAGAAAGAAAGAAAGAAAGAAAGAAAGAAAGAAAGAAAGAAAGAAAGAAAGAAAGAAAGAAAGAAAGAAAGGAAGAAAGGAAGGAAGAAAGAAAGAAAGGAAGAAAGAAAGGAAGAAAGAAAGAAAGAAAGAAAAAAAGTGACTATACAGAAAGTAAACATGCTTCCCATTCATGACTGCCCTTAAAGCTGCCGAAACAATCAACACAGCAATATTGAATTAATTAATATGTGTATTGATTCATTATTTATAGATAAATATAATTGAAATTCTTAAAACATGTTTAATACTTTCATTAGGTATCTCCCTTTGAAATATTTTTCAAGAAAATGAACAGTAGTAGCGCATTTAATCGTTTGCTCTAAATTAATACTTGCAAAAATGTCAAATTTTTGAGATATAATGCATAATATGTCAAAAACTTCTCATTTTGCAATTTAAACCCATAGAAGATAGAGATGATCATAACTAAAAAAATTCAATACATTCTCTAGATAATCTGGTTATTTCTCATTCTATGTAGTTGCCAATGAATTTTGCCTGAAGGAAAATTCATGGTGATTTATGCAGCAGAAAAACTTCTGCTTATCCCAAATTGCTCTATAATCTGTATGGTAGAAATTTCAAGAAAAAAACATATTTCAGTAATGTTGGAAAAGGTATTTTGTAACAAATAAGATATGGTACGAGTTCATTAATAAGCATCTTTATACAGATAGGTGTTGGGGAGAAAGTCATTTCGCTTACATTTTAATATTAACAAACATGCACTTCCTTTAATAAATTAAACAAAAGGCAAAAATATGTGGCTTTAGATTTTTCTTGTTTCTTTCTTTCTTGGATAGAAAGATTTCTGCCACATTTACTGTATGGGCAAAGAAGAATAGATTTCATAGAATTATAGAGCTTGGAAGATATAATCTATACCACTGAGACCAAGCCTCTCTTCCTTGTAGGAGTCCATGGAAGATGGATATCTAGCCTTAAACAAATCCAGTGAATGGGAATTCATCACCACTCTAGTAATGGATTCTATCTGTCAAGCTGCTATTAGAATTATCAGGTTTTTGCTAATATTCAAACTAACATGTATACTGCATTCTGAGAAGCTAAAAACATATTGGCTTTCTGAATGTAGCCTTTCAACAATTTCAAGAGTGCTATCACAATCCATTTCTGGATGTACATGTGAGTAAAAAAAAAAAGATTGTGACTGCCCAGTTGACTTTTTAACCCACTGTGGGGATGACTGTGGATCTCCCCTGCCTCAGCCTTGTACTTACAAAGATAAATCTCAATCTCACCTTCCAGTCCCTTCAATATTTGAGTGGAGGAAGACTGGTGTCACATGTTTTCCAAGGATAAGTATCAAAGCATATTTCATAATCTTCATAAAATCAGAGAAAATTGCTTTTTACATGCAGAATTGTTTTAATTCCCATTAGTGTCAGAACTTTTAGAAGTGAATGATTTACCTTGCTGGCAAGAATGAGAAACTGCTTTCAGAACTCCCCCCCCCCCGCTTAATTCTAGCAATATTTGTAACACATATTAGGATGCAAACACACATCAGGTGCAGAAGGGACAGAGTCTCTTCAGAGCATTTAAATGACTGAGTATTCCTGACATAAGAAAATATCATAATTTGCTGAGATGGCAAAGCTGACCTATTTGGTCAGAGAGAAAAAAACCAAATGTTTTCTTAAAATACTGGAAATCTTATATGGACTTTTTTCCAAAAGCATTAAAAAATACTGTGATGATTTATGGGCTTGAAGATTGAAAATGTTGTGGATATAGTAAGAGGTTGAAGGGATTTGTATAATACTTAAGAGGCAAGAAGGTTTGTAAAATTGTAATTATCTGTTAAAAAGCAGGTGAGAAGTCATTATATTTCATAACTTTAGTTTCTTTTCTTGCACTTTTTTCTTTTTTACTTTTGTTTCTCCATTTGAATTTTACTGTATGTAAAATTCTCAATAAATACTAAATAAATAAAATGAATAACACAGAGAGAGCGATAGCCCACTTTCTCTTAAGTCCTCAGATAGAAAGATATACAGAAATGTACATTCCTTGGAGGAGGAGAAATTTATTTATTTTGACAAAGTGTATACCTTTTAGTGTTTTCAAAAACACAGCTAAGCACCATGGCCTGGACCACTAACATGCTATATAGTCATCAGCTAAAGTGCAATGATCCATGCGTTCAGTTCCCATATCCAAACTTCAGGAAATAAGTTCCGACTATTTCATTTCCAATAAGGTTAAAACTGGCTTACATACGATCCCCTGGGGTTCGATGTATGTAGTACTCATGGGTACAGAATCTTTTTGCCAGCATCAGCTGCTACCAGGATTGTGCTGCAAAGGCCAAGATGTACAATAGCTTTATACAGCTGACATGTGTAGTGTATATGAATTAAACCTGTGTAAACAACTATGGTAAGATTGGAATTTGGGTCTGAAGAAGAAAAAGGGTTCTCAGAGATAACTTCCCCATCCTGAGTAAGCCTTGATCAAAGTGTAGTTTTATGCACTACGTTTTACATATGGAAGAAATCATGCCTGTATTCTACTGTCAATCTTTCTTTTATTACTGATGAATTACCCATTATTGTTTTACTTATTTGTGACTGAAATATAAAATAAATATTGCTGTGTCATGCTGCACATTCTGCACCTTTGGTGCATGTGATACTATAAAGCAAGCAGAGAAGGTGATGACTTGCATCACAATGTTGCAACACTGCTCTTGTCAGCCTCCATCTTCCCCCCTGCATCACTACTACCACAATGGAATAGTATGTACTCATTATCACCACAATCTAAGCATTTAAAAAAAAAAAAACCTTTGGAAGAAAATAGCCATTTGTGGTCTTCAAAGATCAAGCTTTTTATGTATTATTTGCCTAAAACTTGTTAATTTGTTAATGAACATTGCATTTTTAAAATATTTGATTAGAAGACAAAATTATTTCTTGCTAATTGTTCCATGTAAAAATGTGTATCACCCTCAGGAAAATATAGCTATCTTTATATTCTGAACACTTAAGTTTCTTTCATTCATAGTTAGGGAGATTTTTGCCTGGGCTTCAAAGGAAAAGAAAATAGTATGTTAATTTATTCTCCTATAGAGACCTCTAGATGGAGTTTTCAGGTTCCTGAGGCTGTAGCTGGTGATGAAGCTGTCAGGAAATGCTATACTTTCCTCACCCCTTGAAAGATATATAATATCAGCGAAATCAAAAATATATGGCTGCTACTGAAACATTATTAAAAGAACAAAGAGTTCATAGGTATTTTTTTTCCTTATAGCAGTAAGATACATATTTTAAAACATCAGTTAAACTGTTGAAAGTAACAAAGTAATATGCTTCAATTTTGCATTTATTCATTTAAATAAAACATTTTCAGTCTTGTCTTTGAGAATGTATCTGAAAGGATAACACAATTTTCTAAAAGCAGTAAGTCATGAAAATACAAACAAACCAAAAGAGTATTAAAAGATGAAAATCTAGCAAAATTAACTGAAGTGAATGCTTTGTAGTCTTCATAAATCCAGGGTTCTGCTAAAGAAAGCATGAATAAAAGTATGAAAATACATATATAAAAAAAGAGTATAGCTTATATATTATATATTGTCCCAATATATTGTCATAAAATTGTTGTGACCATAGAGAAAACCTTGTCCAGATAATCTTCAGGCATAATTCTGGTAATGGGGTGCATAGAACTAGACCCTACAATAAATATTGTTGGGTAAGTGGCTAAATAATTCTGAGTCCATATTTATTTTTAAAAGGCATTATTTTTAGTTTAAATTCAGCCAATAGAAAGCTAAAATTATGATAAAATTGATATCATGTAGCTTATCAAAACTAATACTATTCTGAACTATTATAATTGCAAACCCAAATGGAATGCATTAAAATGGACTATCTTCAATTATATTTTACTATCTGAATATCAAAATAAAGGCTTCCTATACAGATAGGCTCTTTCGCAATGTAAACCACATCTCAATATTATGTACATTAATTATCTATTTTTTTTTCATCACAGTAGGCTGCAGTTGAGTTGACATATGTCTAAACAAACATTAAATTCAATAGGTTGGGAACAGAAAATTTTAATTTAACGGCCAATTATAGGTTGAACAGAACTGATATGCCAGGGTTTATGTTTTTTAACTGTAGGAATAATTGACTAAAGATAAAATTGATTGTTTTATTACTTTTGTTTGCCTGGGTGAATTTGTGCTCTGCGTAATTTTGGTGTATGAGACTGGGTGTATTTGTATTTGTATTTGTCTCGGTGTGAGATTTTTCAGGTTTATCTGGAATGCTCATGTTACACAAGCATTGGAGAACTCCCAAAAGATACTGTGAAATAATAAGAAAAAGTGCTGAAAGGCATCTGAAAACTTTGAAAGCTCCAAACAGCTTTGAACTGATTAGTTTATAACTAAAGTATGAAGTAACAGGGTTTTGTTGTTGTTGTTATTCGGATACTACTTACAATGTCAGATCTGGAGATAGGTAACAAAGACTGACCAATTCAAAATCCTTCATTTTCTCCCTTAGATGGAACATCTGTCTAAACTAGTGTTATTATTCTCTCCCAAAGGGATGAATTTTTACCTCAGAATACTCTCAAACAAAGGAATGGACTTCTTAACCAAATTTGCTTGCAACCAAGCTATTTAAAGATCAAGGAGTATTAATACTATCTTTGAATGATTGTTGTCTTTTAAGAACAAAGAGGAATAACTCATCACTGTAAGTTTTGTAGGGAATTACCATGACTGTTTATGTAAGACACAAGTATTGAAAGAGAAAAACTAAAATAAATGAGAACTATAAAAGCATTTTCCATCTCAAAGGAACTAAACTTCAAGATACAATGGTAAAAGTAAACATCCTTAGCCTTTGCAAATAAATCAGATTTCACATAATTTGAAATGTGCTTAAGAAGAGTCCATGGTCTTTATGGGAGAGCTATAATAAACTAACTGTCTCTGATCCTTCAGTAGCAGGATTTATATGATGATTCTGAGGACCTAACACTTTGCAGTTTGCAATTTTCTGAGGTAGCTGCCCAGTAAAAATGACATCTAAAATGTGGATAGCAAGAGAAAATGTATGCAAAATTCCATAAATATGAATGAACTGTGGGAAGAAAAGTCTTCATCCTGGTTCATCCAAGCTGGGGATAAATAAAACAACATGGCGACTGCTTTGGGAAGAAGGTTACAGTTTATTGAAGAGCCAGAAAGATGGTTCTTGCAGGAAGGAGGAGAAATCAAGGAGAAGGGGCTGAGCACATGTGGAGTAGGTTTTTATACCCTCTGAAAGCCTTTTGTTTGGAAGTTTCCTGTTCCTGTGGCATGAACTTGGAGGCTATTTCCTGTGTCACGTATTCTGACCTCCTGAGTTCAGGTGTGCCTCTCTGGTATTCTTGATGGTAATGGGTTAGTCCTATTATGTCCCATCTCAGGTGGGGTATGCAGATTTTTAGGTCTTTTGTCTTCTTGATTTCCTAGCTGGCTCCAGCTTTCTGATGGTTACATCTGCATTTGTATAGGGCTGGCTCCTGCTTTGGGGCAGAGACACTTGCAGGCAGGGTTGGCTTTTAATATTTCCTTCTGAGGGGCTGACTTCCCACAATATCCCCGCTTTGTGCCTTAAGTGCCTTAACTTATTGGCACAAGATTAAAATTGATCTGGTCAGGGAGACTTGGTAAACAAGCTTTTAAACTGTTAAGCCAAAAAAATAAGACACTAATGGAGGCAGCAGAAAAAAATCCTTCAGTGGCTCCCAAAAGGGGAGCTTCCAACCCATAAAGTTCTAAAAGTCAGGGCAAAAATTTTGTTAGGTGGAAAAGAAATTTATAGTGTCCAATATTCTGTGCCAATCATTTTAAATGTTGGATGTCACCTTTAGCTTCCAGTCAGGTTTGCATATCCCTCCCAAAATTCTTCACAGCCATGGTTTGCCTCAGTACATAACCACTGGCCGCCCATTTTCAGGGTTTGGTTCCTGCCTTAGCTCTTAGTTCAGTGCATCCAGGTTTGTAATGTCCAATTGAGGCTAGCCATGCAAGCCAGGCTATTAATTTTTTTCTTAAATTGCACATAGTGAGCTCTAGGACTCCCAATCTGAGTCCACCAGTGCAAGATATTCAGGGCTGAGGTTTGGAGATCTCTTTCCTGCTACTTCCTTAGGGCATATGAATTGCAAATTACCTGAGGGAGCCTGGTTCCCTCCCCCTTGGAATTTGTTGGAAGTTGTTCCTACAAAGCTTTTGGTGCAATAGAGCAAAAATCAGCCAGGGGAACTTTACTAAGGTAGGTGAAAGAGACTCAAGTGTGATTCTGAATGGTGTGTGCACGTGTGTGTATGTGTGCAGCTACTAATACAAACAGGCAATACAAACATTCTGGATAAATTTTCCCTCCCACCAGATAGAAGTCCAAGGTGTTCAGTACTTGCTGTGCCAACTATTCCCAAATGCCATCTCTCCATGAATACATTCAACTGGCTTGTTACAATACAAATGGGGCAAGAAAGAAAAACTTTACAATGAGTTTCCGCCCTCCCCCCATAGTCTTCTTCTGAGGCTTCACATGGGGATCAATGGTTCCAGGATTCCTTCTTTCTGCAGCTCTTACAGGCATCTGGGGGAATGGTAGGACTTGGGAAGATGTTCCACTCAGGTTGCATGGTGGCTTTTTAGTGGATGGCTGGATTCAAAACTCAATTCCATGGCTCAAATGGATGGAGGCAACATCTGGGCCAGTATACTCTGCTTCCAAAGGTTGGGGGGGGTCATCTATGCAAGGCTGAAAGACATGAGAATAAGATTCTGCCCCCCCCTTTCTGGGTGGATTCTCCCAGGAGAGGCAGACAAAAGGGTATGGAGAACAAAGGACAAGAAAGGGAGATGTACATGAGGGGGGGGGGTAGCTTGCAGGCAGTTTGAAAAGGCATTAATATTGCAGTGGTCAAAGAAACAGATAGGCAGACAAATGAGGACAATCACAGATGAGGAAAGAGAAAAACCTGGATTCTGGTAAGAGAACAACAAAATGAAATGTTTCACTTTTGAACTTGAACATTTGCAACATGTTAAAGACAAGAACTTCAACTTGAAAAAAGAATGCTAGGCAGCTTGAGAATGCTGAAAGCTCCAAATAATTTTAAAAGCCTAATATTTTAAGGTGTGCAACTTTCCAGTGGCAGGAGAATCTACCTTTAACATTTATTCTAAAATAGACCACATTATTTTAGAGATTGAGAAATGCTTATATGTTTCAGGATTAGTTTCATAGTAGTTTCACCAATTAGTGATAGGATAAGAAAAGTAACTTAAGAAAATTATTTCCCCACACAAGCAGACTTGAGCTTCAAAAGGCTCTTGTAGCTAGACACACATTTTTCTTTCAGGAAAAGGATAGATAGATAAAACCCATTTAGAACACATTGCAGAATGATTTCCAGAGCTTTGGGGCAGGAACACAGCAGGCAAGACACCCACTCCTCACCCCAAAGAGAAAATACCTTGGAAAATACAGGAAGAACCCAATACAAACTAGTCTGACCCAACAGCAGCCTGAGGCTAAATAAACAAACACTTAACACACAGTGGCTATAAGGAATGCAGAACTGGCTAACAGCAATTAGAATTGACAGAATTAGAATAGAAACACCAAAAGGTACACAACAATAAAATAATTTAACATTGGATCCCCCCTGGAATTAAAATTAACACCTTTTAGACAGAATTGAGAAGGAAATTAACCCAACAACAGACACTGACCAAAAAATCAGAAATGACAATTTTGGAAACCATGAACTCATGTTTGAGGACCATTCTGTTTAGCTAGCAGGGGATTCATGCTGAATGGTCATAATGTCTGTAGCTGGTCCAATGAAACAATGTACAAAAGAAATTGTTTGCATCCATCAAAGAAAGGGACTGAGTTACTTGGCAATAAACTCACAGATTTTCTGGAGGAATATTTAAACTAAACAAGGGACAGTGAGTTAATTGATACAGAACATCCCTGTCCCCAGCAATAAAAAAATTACAGGGTTAGCAGTGCAAGTAACATACATGTGGGTGTGTACAAGAATATCAACCTTGCTATCAAGCAAAATCAAGCTTTTAATAGCGAGTGTCACAAAGTGCACTAACCAAACAGGTGGTAAGAAAATAGGGGAACTCGGCACCACATAGGTGTCAGTCATAAAGGACTCAAATGTCTATACACCAATGCACAGAGTATGAACAGTAAACAAGGTGAACTAGAAATTCAGGTAAATGAGGGCAGATATGATATAGTTGCCATTATGGAAACATGGTGGGATAAAACCCACAAATGGAACACTCAGATAGAGGGATTTCAATTGTTTAAAAGAAACAGACCAAATAAAAGAGGAGGCGGAGTTTCTCTCTATATAAGAAATAACTACATATCTACAGAAATAGGGCTCAACAATGATGAAAACTGTCTTGAATGCATTTGGGTCAATATAAAAGGGGAAAAAATGACATTGCCATAGGTGTATACTATAGGCCACCCATCCAAACAGGGTAAATAGATGAACTTTTTGCTAGTCAGCTAACTAAGGTATGTAGGAAGTACATGACAATAGTAATGAGGGACTTTAATTACCCTGACATCAACTGGGAGACAAACTCTGCACCAAATGGAAGATCAAACAGATTCCTGACAAACCTAGCAGACAACTTTGTCTCCCAAAAGTAGAGAAGGGAACTAGGGGATTAGCCATATTGGATCTAATTCTCACTAACAGAGATGAAATAATAGAAGATGTTGAAGTCATAGGAACCTTGGGAGGAAGTGATCATGCAATATTGGAATTCAACATTATGGAAGCACAAGCAATAGAACACAGTCAAACTAGAGTCTTGGACTTTAAGAGAGCTAATTTCAATAAACTTAGAGAGGGCTTGGGAAGGATTCCATGGATGAGAATCCTCAAAGGGAAACAACTCAAGAACCTGGGGAAATTTTGAAAAGTGAGATAATAAAAATCCAGTCTAGCACAATACCAACAAAGAAGAAAAATAATAGCTCTCAAAAGAAACCAGCATGGCTGCATAAAGAACACTCTGATAAATTGAAAGATAAAAAGGACAAGTTTAAAAGGTGGAAAGAGGGGCACATAACTAAAGCAGAATATTAGCAAATAGTCCGAGCCTGCAAAGATGAGGTGAGGAAAGCTAAGGCTCAAAATGAACTAAGCTTGTGACCAAAGTCAAAAATAATAAAAAAAGCTTCTTTCAACATGTAAAAAACAAGAAAAAAGTTAAGGAAATGATTGGTCCATTAGTGGGGGAAAGTGGCAAGAAGGTGACAAGCAACAGGGAGAAAGCAGAACTATTTAATTCAATATTTTTTTATGCATCTGTCTTTACAAAAAAGGGGGGGGGAAACAGTCCAACTTATCAAAAACAGTACCATAAAAATAGATTAGAAACACAAGTTAAGATAGGCAAGAAAATGATAAGTGAGCACCTATCCAGCCTAGACGAGTTCAAATCACCAGGACCAGATGGATTACACCCCAAGGTTCTCAAGGAACTGGCAGATGTGATCTCAGAACCACTGAACTATATTTTTCAAAGATCCTGGAGCACAGGGGAACTACCAGAGGACTGGGAAAGAGCTGATGTAGTTCCCCTCTTCAAAAAAAAAGAAAAAGAAAAAAAATAGATCCAGGAAACTACAAACCCATCAGCCTGACCTCAATATCTGGGAAGATTCTGGAAAAGATAATCAAACAGGAATCAGCAAACACCTAGAGGCAAACAAAGTCATTACTAAAAGCCAACATGGGTTTGTCAAAACAGATCATGCTAGACACATCTTACTGCATTCTTTGATCAAGTGACAAAATTAGTGGACCAGAGGAATGCTGTGGATATAATTTTCTTGGACTTCAGTAAGGCATTTGATAAAGTTTGTATAGGGTTTCCTGCCTGAGCAGGGGGTTGGACTAGATGACCTCCAGGATCCCTTCCAACTTTATTATATATCATTAAATGCAAGAGTGAAATCTTTCTAGCAGATGAACTTAGAACATTCCCTCCTGCTAACTTTGGGCTGTTCTTAAGAGTACACAGAGAGAAAAGGGGAAAAGAAAAAACAAACAAACACATTTTTCTTCACTCTGTTTGTTGGCCAGACAAACAGAGTGAGGTATTTGCTTTTTGTGGCTTATTTTAAGCAGAATTTCTAGCAGAATTTAAAATTCTTTTCTCTTTGGATTTGAAACAGTTAACAGTCACATTTACCCACACACAAAGACTTTGACAAACATATATACACAAAGACAAGAGAACAGAAAAGGAAACAGAAGTCTTAGTTTTACACATCCTAGTCATTCCCACCATAAATTTCAACTGAAGTTAGGGAAGGCTTAAATCTTAAACATACCACGTGGTTGCATAGAGAGAGAGAGAAAGAAAGAAAAAAAGAGAATCACTATTTCTTATACTTTAATTTCCTTTTAAGTACCTTTATTTAGCCAAATTGGTTTCCCAGCAAAGCCCTAGCAAAGCCCATTCTTCACAAATTTGTCTTGCTCACTTCTTTTTCATTCCATCCAGGACAGGCACTCGCCTCTTGTCCCACACCTCGAGCAAATCTCTAATAAGTGTCCTAATTCCAACCCTCGAACTGCAGCTACCCATGTTCCCCTTCCGATGTGGGGTTCAATCTGGCTCAGTAGGGTTCTTTCTTTTCCCTCTAGCAGCACTTCCCAGCCGCTCTCAGCGACAACAACCCTGCCGCTCCGCCTCAGTTTTTGGGCACTAAAAAATTGCCCAGGAAGACTCCGTTTCCCTACACAGAGTAAAGGCCTTCCTATTTAGGGAACTCTCTGCCGTCACTTTGCGGACCTCAAAAATAAATTGTCCGAGGAGGACCTGCCGCACAGGTACCCGGCCTCCGTTTACACACCCGCCTGTCAGTTTTCAGACTTAGGAGAAGTCTGGGAGGACCTGTGCTTTGTGCACTAGTACGGGCCCCTCCTACAGTTGGGCTTTGCTTACAGGGCCTTACCAGCTAGTTGCCCAAATCCAATTCTCTCATTCACTCATTCCATTCCATTTTCACACAGCCTCTCCCTTTTCCCTAACAAAAGGTCCTGCACTCTGACCAAACCCCCATGCTTTCTAGGGTCTGCCACTTAAACAGAAGTGATTGGAAAAAAAGGGTCTTCCCACTCACACACAGACATACACACATTTCCTTTGTTCCCCTGGGCTTTAAAGTTAAAATTTAGAGGTACTCACCTTCACCTTCTTTCCAAAGCAGTCCTTGAGCCCAAACCCAAAACTCCCTTTACTACCCTAGTTCCACATGGGCAAGGCCTGGGAAACCCATCTACAGACACAAGGGGTCTGCTGCCGGCTAGATGGGGCTTACCAGTCTCAGTCCATTGGAGAGGTTAGCTTGGAGTCCCATTCCTGGGGTGCCAAATTGTGGGAAGAAAAGTCTTCATCCTGGTTCATCCAAGCTGGGGATAAATAAAACAACATGGCGACTGCTTTGGGAAGAAGGTTACAGTTTATTGAAGAGCCAGAAAGATGGTTCTTGCAGGAAGGAGGAGAAATCAAGGAGAAGGGGCTGAGCACATGTGGAGTAGGTTTTTATACCCTCTGAAAGCCTTTTGTTTGGAAGTTTCCTGTTCCTGTGGCATGAACTTGGAGGCTATTTCCTGTGTCACGTATTCTGACCTCCTGAGTTCAGGTGTGCCTCTCTGGTATTCTTGATGGTAATGGGTTAGTCCTATTATGTCCCATCTCAGGTGGGGTATGCAGATTTTTAGGTCTTTTGTCTTCTTGATTTCCTAGCTGGCTCCAGCTTTCTGATGGTTACATCTGCATTTGTATAGGGCTGGCTCCTGCTTTGGGGCAGAGACACTTGCAGGCAGGGTTGGCTTTTAATATTTCCTTCTGAGGGGCTGACTTCCCACAGAACAATACACAAAAACAGGTTAGACTGGAAGAATTCTTTTTTAAAAAATGTGTGTCTTTAGGGACTTCTAACAAAAATATACTGAGGCAGAAGCATTTTCCACCTCAAAGGAACTAAACTAAGCTTCAAGATACAGTGGTAAAAGTAAACACACTTAAGGTTAAGTGACAATAAAATTGTCAATTCCTTTTCTGAAAATAGAGTTTGAAAATCACATTTTAGTGCCAGAGACATTCATCTGCATTAAATGCAGCATTCTCACACACATCTGTATTTAAATAATCTATATCTTTCTTTTTTTATGGCTGTAATAGGGAAGTCTGTTCCTTTGAATTTATAATTAGGATAACAGATGGTAAAAAGCTTAGTTTAAAACCAATATAGACTTTAAAATATAACCACATTTCCTGCATTCTCCAATGTTACAGACATTTAGTTTGGTATAAAAAACAGTTTTTGCTATAGTGGAGTGCATCAGCAGATGTCTATGCCTTAGCAAGTGTATGCAACAACACCACAACATTCATTCCCCCCCCCCTTTCCTCTTTCATATCAAGTGAATGGATACAAAATCTAGGATGCCTTGTAAAAAACCTAATGCAATTTGAATGGAAGAAAAGGGATTAGACTCTAGACATTAATATTCAATGACAATTTATGAATACATATTTTTGATCTTGCAACATAGTTCTGAAAAGATGTTCAGCTATTGCAGTTATGGGCAGATTAAAAACCATGGTTAACTGAGGGTACTTGAAGGCAGGTTGACAGAACACCATTTCAAAGCAATAGTACATATGCAATCTGAAGAATCACTATCTTAACTGAGATCATGTTGTGATCCTACATAAACCTAAAACCACTGTCACTAGAAATGTTTTTAGGAAAACCAATATTTTATCATCTAGGTTTTCTGCAATTATTAAATGAATGATCAATGTCACTTTGAAAATAACAGTTGGTATAACTATTGTTATAAAGGTTTGGGAGAATAAATTCTGATGCAATATAGTCAACTGCTGAAAAAAAGATATTTTTAGGACAGGCACAAAATATGAAAAGGAGATAGAGAATCAAGAGTTATATTGCATATCTGCCTTGTGGTAAATAGCTGGCGAGCCATGTGAAAACCGGTTTTAGGAAAAGTGCTGTAGAATGCCATGGTAGATAATATAGATACAACATCTTTGAATCATTAAAACTGATTAGCCCCAGCTATTGTTTCACTTTTTTCCTCTTTCACATTCTGGCACAAATCTTATATTCCCACATTCCCTCGTCTTCCCACCTATACAATTATTTCTCAATTCACTGGAGAGTAGGTGGCAATAATTAAATCTGTTTCTTTGTTAAATGGAAATAGAACAGGGAGATGCAGCTGTCCCCCTATTGGTTAGAATTAATTAAGTATCTAAGTTTACAGATACACACATCTATCTGGGAGACTAAATTGATTTCCTAGTAGACTAAAAGACAAAGGCAGGCACAGAGGATGAATTGATTGGTTGCTCAGATTAGCTCATGTAGAAGCTTATTGTTAGATATTAAAGTAAATTTTTAGTACGTAGCTGCTAAGACAGGGGAAACAGGAGATAAATTCTCTAAATTTGCATATTTGATCATTTGTGCTTCAGATGACAACATAAACTTCCCTAAGTAACTAACAGCATTCTCAGTCACATACCTTAAAATATTAATATTAATAACGATAACAACAACAACAACAACAACAACAACAACAACAACAACAACAACAACAATAATAATAATAATAATAATAATAATAATAATAATAATAATAATAATAATAATAATAATAATAATAAAGTTGGAAGGGACCTTGGAGGTCATCGAGTCCAACCCCCTGCTCAGGCAGGAAATCCTACACCATTTCGGACAAATGGCTGTCCAGTCTCTTCTTAAAAACTTCCAGTGTTGGAGCATTCACCGCTTCTGGAGGCAGGTTGTTCCACTGGTTAATTGTTCTAACTGTCAGGAAGTTTCTCCTTAGTTCTAGGTTTGCATATTTGAACTTCCAAAGTTAAGAATCAGACTTGCAGCCCTGAGGTGGCATGTGCTGCTTTGTACTAAGCAATAAATGCTTATATATAATAGCAATAATAATAGCACTTAGTTACGGCTCCATAGTGCTTTACAGTACTCTCTAAGTAGTTTACAAATGTCAGCATATTTCCCCCAACAATCTGGGCCCTCCCTTTACTGACCTTGGAAGGATGGAAGACTGAGTCAACCTAAGACAGGGATATTGTTGAGGAAGATAGTAAGATAATCATATCAAAATCTAAGCAAGGAAACAACAGAGTAATCAAATTATTTTAATATTATTGATTCTATTTTACATTGCTTATGAAAATTTATTGATAATATTTTGTCTTCCTTTATTTAAAAAATGAATAATCTTTTTAAAAATCTTTTTTTAAGAATTTGAGATCTCTCAGATCACTCCATTAAAAATCCTACTCTCCAAACAGCAAGTTGCAAAAACTCAGGGCCATTCTCTGAATATTACTGCTATTGCTGCTGAGAATGAATAGCTGATATTCTTCCTGGTGAAAGGATGGAGGAGATTATTTGATAAAGATAACAAAACAGGTTTCATTTACCAAAATATTTTTTTTCATTAGGGCAACAACAATAGAAAGTATTCACTCTTGAAAATATTCATTGCAGGAAGAAATATGTTGTTTCCAAAACCATGATATCCACCATTGTTTTTCTTATGGTAAGCACCACTTTGTTCCTGTCTCACAGGAAACTTGAAAAAAAAATAAAGAAAGTTTGGGTAATTTACTGAACTGCAGAATGATCCTATCTCAGGAAGATCCCAATAATGTCTCCCTAATCATTTCACAGTTACACAATCCTAATAAATAGCATTTGAAATGATTCAGGATTTTTCTAATACTCCATTCACATTTTTGTAGCACCAGAAGTTTCTGCATGGTATCTTATTATGGTTTGTCACACGATCAGCCAGATGTTCAGACTGGATTTGGCATTTTTGTCCACTACTGAGTCCTTCCCAAGGACCAGGGACATTATTATTATTATCATCAAATTTATTTGCCACCTATCTTGCGGCTTGAGGCAACTCTTAGTATTGAAAACTAGAGCCTAACACAGTGTCAATTCTGTCAGGACCTTAACTGGAGATTAAACAATCATCCTGAAAATTCTAGAATTAAAGTATAATTAATAAAAATACATCCAGTTCATTAAATAATAATATATCAAAGAAACAAGTAAATAAACAAACAAAAAATTTACCTCCGATTTACCTCAGTCAATATTTGAAAGTAGAATACAAGACAATCAGTTAAAGAGCAGTTCATAATCTATGAGTTTACAGAGTAACATATTCAGTGGTGGGATTCAGCCAGTTCGCACCAGTTCGGCAAAACCAGTAGCTAATTTTTTGTTGCCCAGGCCCAGAATGGACTACCGGAAGCAGCGTCTACACAGAGAACTGGTTGTTCACATATCTGAATCCCATCACTGAACATATTCCATTCAGAAGATGAAGCAGGAAGCAGGAAGTTAGACGGTCAGGAGAAATGGTAAAAGTGTATGGTATCAATTCACTTTATGCAATATTCATCCTTAGAAGGAGTATTCAGAAAATAATGGACTTCTGCACCATTGAAAAAGGCAGAAGTCTGAAAGTTTCCTGCCACAGCAGATGGAGAGACATTTACAAAAAAACATCATTTTGTATATTCAAACAGCAAGGAGAGGGAAAAAGAGAGTGAGATTTACTAAGAAGGAACATTCTTTGCCTAGATATCTCACTGCTTGAAAAGGAGAAATTGGAATTGTCTTCCCTTTTTATTGCTGGGCTACCTGTGCACACAGTTCTGGTCCTCAAACTTTTGGAGGAGGAAGATAGGGAGTTTCATCAATGGCTACTTGTTTTGCTTTTTATCAGGACTGCTGTTTGGCTTCCTGAAGCTGGGATTATTCCAGAGCTAAGAACTGAGATTACTCCAAAGGGTGGATATTGATGTATTATTTCTTTATCTGATTCTGGATCCAACTGACTAAATGAAGCTGACTTGTCTTTCAAAGCAGGTCTGTTTCAGGGACCCAGAAAGTTAGTGCTTTCAAAGTTTAAGATGGTGATAAGACTTTGGTTCAGTTCCTTTGATGTTAAGCAATCTCTTAACATCCATATGTACTGAAAATTTAATTTGGAAATCACATTGGCTAAGCTCAAATCCAGAAACTCAAAAAAAAATTCTTCTGGGATAAGGAAAAGTATGGATAGTGGTGGAAATCTCAGGAATGGCCACCTTTTTGAAAGTTCTTCAGAGTGACTGTGTCTCTGGATAAAAGAAGAAAGGACCAAGGTAACACTTTCCTTCTTTTATAGGAGATTTCTGACTGTGGTAAAATCAGGGCTTTTTTTCTCATAGAACGCTCAGAACAGAGTTCCGGCACCTTTTTTGGATGGAACCTTGTAGGGTAGGCAAAGTGGGTTGTATGACATGTATGAGTTCCGGCACCTTTTTTTTTTTTTTTTTACAAAAAAAGCACTGGGTAAAATTATTGCTAGTTTAGGTAATGATACCTGTGACAAATACTAGAACAAAAAAGAAGTGGTCCAGGGTAGCAAAAAAGAGCAAAAGGGAAACAAGGGGGAAATATTGGGTCAGGTAGCTTAATGATTTTCCTCCTATCTGAATAAATTTTGTTGGTTCTGAAAAGGTTTTCTAGATATCTTTTTATTGACTAAAAACCTTCTGAGGAAGGGATAGTCAGTCCTTGAAAAGTGTATGAATTGCATTGAATAGCAAAAGGAATAGCCCAGATAGAGTTTATGATTCTGGCAACATTATTGCATGCAGATATTATTTTGTTACATCTGCCATTATTTTATCAAGCAATGTAATGGGAAGAGTTGAGGTAGATGTTTGCCTAATCTTACTTTGGAAATATTATCCTTAGGTCATTTTAATATCTTAGCTCCTTTTACTACTAGAATTACTGTATACAAGGTGATATGAAGAAATGACCAAAGGGTTCTTCAAATGGGGATCATTTTCCTAATCAATAGGCCAGCCAGATTCCTTGAGAGTACCACTCTTAGTGTGTTGTCTGCAGTCAGGTATATTGGCTGAATATTAAGCTAAATAACAGGCACAGTTTAGGTGGAGTCAGTTCAGATAGCAATACCATAGGAACCAATGGGTGGAAGTGAAGACAACCTCTAATTTCAACAACGTCTAAAACATTTTTAGTCACAAAAGATTTCACAACTGAAATTACTATAGCTAACTTATTACATTTTCATATATTCATCCAAAAGTTGAGGTAACTGGAATCTGAAATGGATTCAGGAACTTTGATGGAAACTTGATGGAAAGTTATACCAAAGCATAATACACAAAAATCATGTAACTCTTTATTTTTTCATGTAAATTTGTAATAGAAAGACAGAGGGGAAGGGAAATAAATTATTGGGGGAATTAAAATATGTTTATTGTAAATGCAGCTTTTATGTGTTAATGTTTTTCTAATAATATTGTCAAGTGGGATAAAACTTAAGTAGTTTATAAAGTAATTTTTAAAAGAATTCCAATTTACAGCAGAATAAAATGAAAACATAAGCAATTTACAGTAAAATGTGATATTTCTGCACTAAAGTTTAATAAGGCAGCAGGGAAAGAAAGCAGATAATTAACAAGTGTAATTCCCAGGTCTACAGTAGTAGCACTGATGTTGGTATATTAAGTACTAAATGATACAGAAAACTATTGACTAGTGATATGGGAGTCAATGAAAGAAATCTTTATATTCACTGAGGCTATATGTTATTAGCCACACTGAGTCTACCTCACTTTCATTAAGTATCTGATTAAAATTTTGCATAGGAAAATGTATCTTCAAAAATAAATAAAGGAGATTGAATACCATGGATGTAAATGCAGATTCAGGAGAAAAAAGGAGTATCTTACCTGTGTAGATTCCCAAAGTGCATGCTGCCTAGAGGAAATAATCCGATTAAAAGGAATATATTTATATCTAACACTAGAAATTGAGCTGGAGCAAGGAATGACCACCAAAGGCCTTTTGTTAATATTGAAAAGTATCCTGCCTTTGATATTAAAGATAATGTATCATGACTAGTAGACACCAATAGTCTTATCAATTATTGGATTGCCAAGTTGCAGTCAGAAGTGTCATAGTGTCATTGGTGGCCTTCTATTTCTTATACTTCATAGATTAAACTGTTGCACGCTGATGCCAGAAAGAATGAACAACTTGTAGTAAATGTCACTTGCCATACTTTTTTTTCTTGCAATAGAGCTCTTACGACAGTAAAATTCACATGTATTTTCAAAAGGTATCTTTAAGGGGGTGGGGAGAGAAGAAAGCTATTTTTCTGTGATAATAAGATAAATATACTTTTTCAGGATGATAATAATTCATCTTTCCAATATCATTCTTTCTCCTGCTTTATGGTGGAACTGTGATAATTAATACTTGAACAGAAAACTGAAAAGCTTTGGTTTTTCTCAGCATTCTTTTCTTTAGAAGCAGAATCCCCCATTATTTATTGAGATACACTGAATAAATGCTGAGGAATTTCCTTATAAATAACTACTTAAGAAGCCCTTTTCAAAAGGCAAAAATGTCTGTTTTGGAACTCAGATTCACAAATCCTGGATATAGCAATCATTCTGAAATAAAACACCTATAGATCCAGTTAATATTGGCTAGTTTCTTGCTGAACTCAGATCACAGTGAACTTTTATAATTTAAGCTAGTTAAGTTATCTCTTGTGATTTCTCATTCTGTGATCATCATTACACTCCCCTAAACCTGGCATGAATATACTCTGATGACTGATTTTATATGGACTTTTGATTGAAAATGGAAAAAAATATTAGTCGTAATAATCCCCAAGCACTTTATTCTGTCAAAAACCCATTTCTGCAATATTTTTTTTAATTTCACAACCTTCATATCTTAATTTTCTCCTTATTAATTTTGAATCCAGCTACCACACCAAATTCCTTTAATTTTACCATTCATATATCTATTTCTCCAATAGGATTTTCAAAAATGAAATCCAAATCATTTGCAAATGCCTTTAATTTACTATGATTTCCAATGGAAAACATGATATTCTTTCTGGATTGCTTTGATTCAGAATCAGTCTAAATAATAATAATAATAATAATAATAATAATAATAATAATAATAATAATAATAATAATAATAATAATAATAATAATAATAATAATAATAATTATTATTATTATTATTATTATTATTATTATTATTATTATTATTATTATTATTATTATTATTATTATTATTATTATTATTATCATTATTATCATTACCATTATTATCATTATCATTATTATTATTATTATTATTATTATTAATAATAATAATAATAATAATAATAATAATAATAATAATAATAATAATAATAATAATAATAATAATAATAATAATAATAGGAAAGGGCTCGAAAGATGGATAATAATGCCAAATCCAGTCTAAACATCTGGATGCTGTGATGGCAAGCCATAATAGTATAGGCGGGCATGGAATATTGCAAGTATACAAAACTATCAAAGAGGAAGAAAGGTCATAGGACTAATATATGAAGGACAGTGAAGAAGATGCACTGAAGCTACTACACCATGAAGGCTTTCTGAATTCTGGAGAGACAAAACTGGCCTACAGGAAAGACCAAATAAAGAATACAAAAGAAACATGGTAAGGCAAAGTATTACATGACCATTACATTAAAAAAACTAGTAGGCAAAGTAGTTAACAATAAGATGGCAATGGTTAAGAGAAGCAAACTTGAAGAAAGATATGGGCTAATTCTGTTTGTACAAGGCCAAACCTTAAAAACAAATGCATCCAAAGCCCTAATGAAGAAGACAGCAACAGAAGCAAATGCTGCCTCTACAAAGAATGTGGTCCATCTTGTTAGCTGCTGCAAGAAGATCACACAGACTGATTACAAACATTAGCATGATAAAGTAGCAACAATGGGGCATTGGAATATATACAAGAAATATCATTTGCTTACAAGCAAGAACTGATAGGATCCCAAAATAAACAAAGGGATAGAAAATGAAGAAGTTAAAGTGCTGTGGGACTTCAGAATTCAAACAAATAAGTACCTGTCACACAACGTCCCAGAGTTAACAATGGTTAATAAGAAAGACAAAAAGGCTTAGATAGTTGGTGTTGCAGTACCTGAAGATAAAAGCAGAAAAAGAACTGGAAAAAATAATAAAATATAAAGATATGCAAATAGAAGTAGAATGACTGCAGCATAATAAAACAAAGATAGTACTAATAGTAATAGGTGCATTGGGTGCAATCCCAAAACTTCTGAAAAACCACTTGAACACCATTGGCATTGACAAATCCATCATCAGTCAATTGCAAAAGGCAGCTTTACTTGAAACCACTTATATCCTGCAATGATACTTTTAACACCATCAAACAACACCATCTGCCTATCCCAAGTCCTTGAGAAGGACTCAAATAGATGGATAAAAATGCCAAACCCAGTTTAAACATCTGACTGATGGTGTGAATAATAATAATAATAATAATAATAATAATAATAATAATAATAATAATAATAATAATAATAATAATAATAATAATAATAATAATAATAATAATAATAATAATAATAATAAGAAGAAGAAGAAGAAGAAGAAGAAGAAGAAGAAGAAGAAGAAGAAGAAGAAGAAGAAGAAGAAGAAGAAGAAGAAGAAGAAGAAGAAGAAGAAGAAGAAGAAAGACAGAAGAAGAAGAAGAAGAAGAAGAAGAAGAAGAAGAAGAAGAAGAAGAAGAAGAAGAAGAAGAAGAAGAAGAAGAAGAAGAAGAAGAAGAAGAAGAAGAAGAAGAAGAAGAAGAAGAAGAAGGCTTAAGATGGGAACCATCAAGAAAGAAATGGAAGGCTTAATACTGGCTGCTCAAGAACAAGCACTACAAACTAATGCCATGAAAGCGAAGATACAAAAATCCACTGACAATCCAAATTGCTGACTTTGCAATGACAAAGTTGAAACTGTTTCACATCTAATCTGTGAGTGCAGCAAAATCGTGCAAACTGATTACAAAGCTAGACATGACCGAGTTGCTAAATTAATCCACTGGGCATTATGTAAAAAATACGACTTGCCTGTGTCCGAAAAGTTGTGGGAACATAGGGTGGAAAAAGTTGTTGAGAATGAGAGGGTGAAGATCTTGTGGGACTTTCGAATACAGACAGATTGCCATTTGGAACACAACACGCCAGATATCGCAGTTGTAGAGAACCGAAGCGTACAGCTGATTGATATCACTGTACCAGGAGATGCCAGAGTCGAAGAAAAAGAACTGGAAAACATTACAAAATATCGCGACCTGGCCATCGAAACTGTGCGATTATGGATGAAACGTGTAACAGTGATACCCATTGTCATCGGGGCACTGGGAACTATGTCCAAAAACTTTGCAAAATACATCAAGAAACTGCAGCTCCCTGCAATAACTCCAGCAATGCTACAAAAAACTGCGCTACTTGGAACATCTTATATTTTAAGGAGATACCTGGTTGACACCTAGGATGCTGGCAGCAACCCGTGTCAACCATCAACGCCAGCCAATTTGAATGTTCAATTGATTGAGGTTCATGTCCAATGAATAAAATATCATCATCATCATCATCATCATCATCATCATCATCATCCCCCAGTGAGGCACTACCTTGAGGTGGTTGTGCGGCTTGTGTACTCTGAGGAAGATGAGAGCTATGCCAGAGGTTCAATCATACTGGACAGGTCTCATCAGAGGAGTCAGACAAAGAATATCTCTCCCATAAAAAATATGGTGAGACGTAAATTTCAGAAAGCCATACCAGTTCGGATGTCACCCAGGTTAACAAGGTCCATGCTAGATGTTGGAGTTCCTGGATATCTGGTTAAAAATGGGCTATAGGACTCAGAACTGTTGCAGAGCAACCAGGGCCAGCAGCTGCAGAACTACTGGAAGAAAAGGTGTTTACCCATTGCAAATACACAGTGATTGAAAACAAAGAAATAATGATCTGTTATTATAGATCAAGTCCGAGAAGAGGATATTTGAAACAAATGTGCCAGTTCTGGAAAGAACAACATCCAGAATCAGAAATAACAAAACAGAGGCTAGCAGATCAGTGTCAATTTATAATACGAAATAAAGTATTCACAGAAGCAGAATTGGAAGAACTGCAAAGGTTTACCCAGGGCAAAGAAGTCAAAGCCTTGCCAGAAGTAACTCAGAATGTAGGGGAAAACCAGGGGGAGTTGGCTGTAGAAGAATCCAGCAGAGATATACAACTATTTTCATTTGGAAACCAGGCACCCTCTCCTCTATATCAGGAAGAACAAAGCCCTCTAACTAAAGAAATAAAAGAATTGAAACAAAGAATAATTGAGCATCTAGAAGAGCACAAAAACATCAGAATAAGGCTGCCTGCATTGAAGCTTGTTCCAAAGAAACAGCTAGCAAAAGTGTTAAAAGATGCAAATACTGCAATAGCAAGTATAAGCACCAGCTCACTGCAAGAAACCAACCAACTAATGTATAGCACAACTGCTATAACTGAATACCTGGGATGCAAAATCAACAAAGAAGAAAAAACAAACAAACAGTACACCACAAAAATGGAAGATTAGACTGGAAAATAAGATCAGCAACTTGAGATCACATGCAAGCAAGCTAGAACAGATGGAAGAAAAGAAGCTGAAGAACAAAAAGGTCAAAGAATACCTAATCAAAAAATACCACTTGGAAACAAGGAAGATCAAGGAAACACTGGAAATAATAAAGCAGCAAATAACAGCTATAGGCAAGAAGATCAGCAGATATTAAGCTTGAATTGCAAATTATAGGCAGAACCTCCAATTTAAATCCAATCAGAAACATTTCTACCAATCCATCAATGGAGAAACTAAAATGAATCAGTCAGTACCTGACAAGGAAGAAACGGTGCAGTTCTAGGCGCAAATATAGGGTAACCTAAAGAAATACAACAGCTTGGTTAAAAGAGGTAGATGTGGGGGGGGAAAGAATTTGAAATGAAAGAACTAGTAATAACACCAGAAATGGTAGAGAAAAGAGCAAGGAAGATCAAAAATTGGTCAGCACCAGGTGAAGATGAACTGCAAGGCTTTTGGTTGAAACATCTAACTGGTCTATACCCAGTTGCTCTGGGACTTTAGAAGTCAAACAGACAGGTGCCACATAATACCCCAGACTTAACAATTGTCGATCAGAAAGACAAAAAGTCTGGATGTTATGTATTGAATATATATAAAGTGTGTTAATCCCTGCTAAAGTGAAACTAACTCCAACTGCTTGTGAAGCTAAAATGAAACTAACCTTTAGATGACCCTGACTGTTAACTCCAACTGTTTTGGAGGGAAACTTTGAACATTCATATTTGGGTGGGTTTTGGTCTGCTCCTTGCCTACTGAAGCCTACTAAAAAATAGTGGTGACGAAGGTGGGATGCTGCAGAAGAGAGAACTGCTGCTAAGAGACTGAAATCACGGGGTGATAGGCCGGGTAAAGAGCCCCGGCAGGCCTAGTTCTCACCCCCTGCCTACCAGTAAGCCACACTGGAGGCACGCTGAAATCACTGGGTGTCAGACCAGATAAAGAGCCCTGGTGGGACCACGCTCCCCGCCCTGCCTGCCAGTAAGACACACTGGAGGCACAGATATACCTGAGGAATCTGTCCCCAGGATCCCAAAGTGCAGCATAGCTCCAACTGCAGCAGTACAGGCATTAATCAGCACCATAGGGGCCTCCCCAAAATGGCTAAATTGGAAAGGCTCAACGAGTTCGATATTACTCATCCGGAACAGTGGAGCTCATATGTCTCCCGAGTAGACAACTATCTATGGGCTAACCAGATAACAGACAATGGCCTGAAGGTGGCAACCTTACTATGTGTCTGCGGACAAGCCATGTTTGACATCGCTGAAAACCTGATAGTGCTGGCAAGTATAGAGACTGTGGCCTATGCAGACCTCAAGAAAAAATTAAGGGAACATTTTGAGCCGAAATTCTCAGTAATCACCTGGTGCCATGCATTCGAGCAACATGAGCAGAGATCTGGGGAATCTGCAGCAGAGTTTGTGGCAGCCCTTCGCCAAGCTTTGCACCAATGTGAGTTCCCTGACCTGGAAGACCATCTCAGAGACAGGCTCGTTTGCGGCCTGCATAATAGAGAATTACAGCAGCACCTATTCGCCATGGAGAAACTGACTTTCCAAGACGCATTGAAGGAAGTCATGGCGGAAGAGGCTGCCAGAAGGGCAATGAAGACTCTCCAGCCACCTAAAACACACACCAGCCCCATAGAGATCCACTAAGAGACCGCAGAAGGCTTGGGGGAGGCCAGTGAGACGCTACCACAGAAGCACAAACAATCGTCACACACAGAGGTGCATTCCGAGTGTGCCACTTGCAGTTTGGGGTAAGCGTAGCACCATGGTTGTTCCAAAGTATTATGGAACGAACACTGAAGAACATTCCCGGCATCTGCCCGTATTTTGATGATGTCCTGATCGCGGGGGAATCAGCAGCAGTCCTGGTGGAATATCTCCGTGCAGTACTCCAATGTTTCCATGAGGCAGACCTAAAACTCAAGAAGGAAAAGTGCCAGATTGGCGTGGAATCCACAGAATTCCTGCATTTCCACATCAATGCTGCTGGAATCCACCCATCTGATGTAAAGCTAAAGGCAATTCCCCTACACCAAAATACAAGGGGGAGCTACAAGCATTCTTGGGTTTGCTCAATTTTTACCACTCCTTCTTACCACATAAGGCTGCCCTGGCAGAACCGCTCCAATGCCTACTGGACAAAAAAATGCCCTGGGTCTGGTCGCGCACCCAAGACAAAGTGTTCAAGGCGGTAAAATCATTGTTATCCTTGGACTCCGTCCTAGCTCATTTCAACGAAAACCTACCAGTAACACTAGCCTGTGATGCTTTGCCATATGGCATTGGGGCAGTACTAAGCCACAGGATGCCAGATGGTAGAGAGGCCCCCATCGCATACTATTCTAGAACATTATCATCGGCTGAAAGAAACTATGCCCAGATAGACAAGGAAGCCCTCGCCATAGTGGCTGGCATTAAGAAGTTCCACGACTTCTTATATGGATGAACCTTCACCATCTTTACAGCCACAAACCTCTGCTTGGTCTCTTCACAGCAGACAAACAGACACCGCAGATCCTGTCTCCGTGAATGCTACGATAGTCTGTTTTCATGGCTGCATACTTGTACCGGCTAGTCCACAAGCCGGGTGAGGAAATGGGCCACGCCGATGCTCTCAGCCAACTGCCTCTACCGCAGACTGATCCGGACCCAGCCCCAGCTTGTCGTATCTTGGCGATCCAGGACCTGTCTGAAGCACCCCTACATGCAGGGAACGTTGCAGCTGAAACCCCCATGGACATAACACTTAGCCGCGTTCTCAACTGGGTGTTAAGGGGATGGCCAGAGACCCGGCCAGGCCCTGAGTTCCATCACTACGCTTCTCGGAAAAATGAACTGTCAGCCCATAAGGGATGTGTGCTGTGGGGCAGCAGGGTCATCATTCCACCCAGTCTTTGCTCCAGGGTGCTGGATTCTTTACACGAGGAGCACCCAGGAATTGTTTGAATGAAGGCTCTAGCCAGGAGCTACTTGTGGTGGCCAGGCCTGGACAAGGACATTGAGAATCAAGTGAGGAGTTGCCAGGCCTGCCAAGAAACCTGACCGGAGATGCCACATGCACCAGTGCACCGCTGGGAGACCATGCACGCCCCATGGTCTTGCGTGCACATTGACTTTGCAGGCCCCTTCCAAGGGCAGGTGTTCCTAATAGTAGTAGACAGTTATTCCAAGTGGCTGGAAGTGGCATCGGTCTCATCGATGACAACAACCAGGGTCATCCAAGAGTTGCGCCGGCTGTTTGCCATACATGGTCTGCCAGATGTAATCGTGTCCGACAACGGGGCACAATTCACGGCAGGAGAGTTTCAATCTTTCCTCAATGCCAACATGATTCGGCACGTAACATCCGCTCCATTCCACCCCACGACCAACGGTCAGGCCGAATGAATGGTCAGGACCACAAAGGAGGTGCTCAAGCGGATGACGACTGGGGACTGGAATCACCGCCTGGCGAACTTCCTCCTGTGTCAACACACAACTCCCAGTACAGCAACAGGTCGCAGCCCAGCGGAGCTGAGGTGGGACCACCGACTCACCACAAAGCTCAACCGACTTCACCCAGACAGGGTGAAACAGGGAAACGGAGGTACGAAGGGCCGTAGAGCCGCCGCCACCCACGGGTGACCTAAACGGCCATTACGACTCTGTTCAACTGGATAATACTCCACTTGAACAGGACTCTCCAATAACATTGCGGTGGTCCACCAGGATCTGTGAGCCCCCGGCCTATCTCAAAGACTATGAATATTGAACAGATTGAGGATGATAACCATCCTAGGGGAAAGGGGTGTTATGTAGTGAATATATATAAAGTGTGTTAATCCCTGCTAAAATGAAACTAACTCCAACTGCTTGTGAAGCTAAAATGAAACTAATCTTTAGATGACCCTGACTGTTAACTCCAACTATTTTGGAGGGAAACTTTGAACATTCATATTTGGGCGGCTTTTTCAAGTATTGTGATTGGTTAAGGCCCTGTGGGCTCAGAGTATAAATTACAGGCAATTGCCTGCAGTTCTCCAGTTCTAGTTTGAGTCAATAAATAATGTTGCAACTATGCTGGTCTGCTCCTTGCCTACTGAAGCCCACTACACAATACTGGATAGTGGATGTGGCAGTGTCTGGAGACAGAGAAAGAACTAGAGAAGATAACAAAATACAAAAGCCTACAAATAGAAATAGAACAACTGTGTCAAAGACAAGCAAGGGTAATACCATTAGTAATAGGTGCCTTGGGTGATCCCAAAACAACTGGAGCACCAGTCTGAACATCTGGCTGTCTGTGTGATGATTAATAATAATAATGTATATGTTGTCTGACTCCCAGAGATGGAAGAGAAGTAATACTATTTAGATTCTGAAAGGGTGATTTTCTTCTCTTTCTACTTATCTTGTAAGTTTGGAAAGAAATTATAATAAATGCACTACTTGGTAGTCCTTTTCTAGCAACCATATTTGGGACCGGCAATTTGAGCATTAAACAAAGTAATCACTAAATGAAACTGTTACTGTGTTTACAATCTTACATCAGATAACCTTTGCTTTATAGACCTGTGAAAATTGCAAATGCAAGGATAGGTCCTAAACTTATTTTTTCATGTTCATTGTAAATGCAGAGGGTCACTATATGAGGCAGATACCAAACTAACTGAGTCTATGTCATATTAATTGTTAAATGTTTAAGCTTGCTAGTCTCTATTGCTCTAAAATTGGATATCATACATCTGAGCTCCTTTGAATACTGCTATGGCTGTTGCTTTTAAGGTTAAATGTTTTCCTTTTCTTCCTTATTTGCATACACATTCCCCTGCTACAATCACAGTTGTATATTAAAAAAAAAAGAGTAGATTAGAATTATATATTAGTGGTTTGCAAACTAAATATTCTCAGGCACCTGTTCTAGTGGCTAGAGATTCCAATGCAATGATTGGCATGATTACATGATCCAATATAATATATACCATCTTTTCACCTCTGCTATACAGACAGTTCCATCATTTCTTATGCATCAAAGAAGATGGTGGGAAACTTCTGTAGAATGTGTTTGCTACATGTTTTTAGAAGCTGAATGTAACCTTGCTGAATGGTTCAATGCCTACTGACTGTTCAGCAAAATTCTCACAGTTTGCCAACACAAAACTTTCCCTAATATATTATACTGGAATTTCACATGTAACACTCATCATTTAGAATTGCTTCATAGACAGCCAAGCTGACAGTGATCATTTCCTAGGAATTCTATCCTTGCAGGTGTCTGACAAGTTGCTTCATGACTCTCTGTAACTATAGAAAATGAATTCTTCCCTATTCAGATTAAATGATCCTCACAACAGGAAGAAATATTTAATACATTCCTGGAAACTGAGCCAGCATTTCAAATTTACATTGCAATAATTGTTCAGATGAGTAAAATGTAAGTCATTATTCTAATTCAGATCTATAACTTTCTCTCACATTATCCTCAGCTGCAAAAACTAGAAACCATAAACTTATATTCAAAGGACTGGTTTCATTTGGATTGCTTTGAAGCCAAGAAAACCCTAATTTGGCTTTTTAATAAACATAAGGAAGATTTGCAGACATATTCTATTATCAGTCTATTACGAAGAGAACATGGTGAAATAGACTAGCTCTATGTTGTCAAAAAAGTAAGGCTATATACTCTATCTTATTTGTGGGAGTAATGTCCTTGTAGCCCACGTGTAGGCTGCCATGCAGCTGAACCACATGGGCGGAAAAAGGACAAAGGAGAACTTTGAGCAATGACCCCATTGAAAACTCCTCCCAGTCACAAACGGCTTGGAAACTGTGCTCAATCTCACGTACTCATATGTTAATAGGTAATCCCTCCTGCTTGCTTCCTGTACACACCCACATTTTGATGAAGCTAATAAAAGAGATTCCCTGACTTTGTCCTGGGTCATCTCATCCCGAGGAAAAACTCTGCGTGGTGTTATTCCTTCACTGTTTCGGCTTTATTTCATGAGAGGCCCTCTGGACGCGGAAAAACCGCAACTGGTGACCCCGACGTGATCACTAATAAAGTGATACGTTCCTTCGACCTCCTACTACTCATCGCCCGGACGAGGCTTAGTGCACTTCGGATATCGTTGGTAAAGACGGCTATCTTTTCATGAGTATGGGAAGGAAATTTTCTAAGACGCAGGCCGTGCATCTGCAAGAACTTAGAGAATTAACGAAGTCTACAAATTTTATTCTCAAAAACAGCGGTAAATTATTGCCTGTTTTGAGTAAAGCTGATTTGTTTAATTTATTATGTTATATTTGGGAAAAATATCCGGCATATCCGGAAAAGGGCTCACTTAAAGTGACTACATGGAGTAAATTGGGTACCTCTTTCCATGAGCATCCCAGAGCTCCTGCAAAAATGCTATCATCATGGCGAATTGTTCTGGAATGCCTCAAAGTCCATGAACAAGGGCTCACGGAGACATTGGGCTCTGTGACCCCCCCACCGCCTTACAAGAAACAAATTTCACAAGGCAATGAGGCATTTCCTCTTACCTCCCCCTCCTCACCATCTGCTCCAACATCCCCCCCCTTCAGTTCCTCTTTCTGCTGATCTTTCTATTGTTCCTCCTGCAGCTCCTCCCATGAGTGCTGTTGCTACTACCATAGCTGAAGTTCGAAGTCAGGGTTTGCTTGATGCTGACGAATTGTCTGAGTGTTCTGCATTTCCTGTCTCTTTTGTTCAAAATGCTGTGGGCGCTATAAAGGTATTTTTGGTGCCCTAGCTGGTTCTTTCCTTCTCACTTCCCCCCTGCCTGGTTACGATCAGATAAAACTTGTCACCCCTAAATCATCTCCAGTTGGACCTTCAGCTCTTCCTGGAGAGGCTAATTCTTTTGCTTCTCCACAGCCATTGTACACCCCCATAAGGCAAATTTTAGAGGAACAATTGGGATGCTTTGAAACTTCAAGTGGCTGTTAAGTTTAACCCTGTCAGACAATGTCTGGTGGTGCTTTGTGTTGATGTGTGTTTTGTTTTATATATGTTTAACTCCTAGAATGTTATGCTTGGACTTGGAATGGTGAGAAAAATAGGAGATGGTTAAAGGGCCCTATAAAAACCACATGTTTGGTTGGAATCATCTCATGATTTTTCTCGCTTCTTGCAGGACAAGCCATATGTCTAAATAAATGTTGTTTTAATGGTATTTGTGTATATATGTCTGTCTGTGTTGTTCTGTGTTATTTCCAAGACTTGGAAAAGGGTCAAAACCCTCTTTGATAACAACAAACAAAAAGGCCTTGAATAAAAATGGAAAACGTATGAAATGAAATATTTGTATGTGAAATGGTGTAAGCAAACAGAATGGAAGTGAATGAGTTAATTTGCTGGTGTAAATGTGTGTGTGTTAGCCCTCACCCCTCCACCCATCCCATGCTGTGAAAGGAACAGTAAAACTGTAGTTTTTATTGTTGTAACATGGGAACGCAATAGCAAGAGTTTCCATGAGAAAAGTTTTATGGAGGATCTGTGAAAGAATTTATAGAAAATGCATGTGAATTTTTTTAGTGGTGAGATTTTTGTAAAATTTCTTTTCCTTCCCCCCCCTCCTGACTCTTTCGTTTTTCGCTGGCTGTATTGCTTTAAGAGCGAAGGAACGGCAGACAGAGGAGGGGGGGCAGCTGTTCGTTTTAACTATTTTTTTTTCTCTTCTCCCTCTGCTTAGAAGTCTGGGTTGAGGAAGGGGGGTGGATGTGAAATTTGATGCCCACTCTTGCAGTTTCAGCTTGCAATTTTTTTACTCAAAGAGGAGACAGTAATTGTTGGGCAATTCTTTTGCAAATTTTTGAGTTTTAAATTGTTTAGTTAGACATATATATCCATCAACCAAAAGAAATGATTCTGAATTGTTTTGCTTAGATTTGTAAATGTTTTCCCTATTTAATGGAAATTTGTTTCATCTGAAAGGAATTTGATTAAATTGGAACCCCAAAAATACAACCTAATTGGCTTTTTGAAATACAAAATGTTTTAAGTATTTATGGATTGCAAGTTGCCTTGGAAAAGATACAGTAACACCCATTTTTCCTCACATTTTTTTTAGAGAAGGATACCACATTGGTGCAGCTCCAACAATATCTAGGTACCATAAATTGGATAAGACCTTACCTTGGCATTTCCACCAGCCAGTTGGCACCTCTTTTTTCTGCCCTTACTCAGGGAAAGCAACCCTCAGACATCATACGCCTTAATGTGCAACAGTTAGGTGTCTTGACACAAGTAGAACAAGCACTCCACACACAATGGGTGGACCGCTGCATCCCTGATGAGCAACTACTCATCATCATCATAAATACGCCACAGCTACCAACTGCACTTCTGGCACAAAACCCAAAGCCACTTCTTATTCTAGAATGGCTTCACCTCCCTCACACTCCTAGAAACACAATTAGTCAAAAACCTTTTCAATTTGCCTCTCTCATCTCTAAGGCTCGCCTTCGAGCAAAAGCCCTTGCAGGAATAGAACCTTCTGTCCTATATGTACCATGTTCTCTCACTACATGGGAAACCATCTATTCTAACTCTGAAGCCTTGCAGCTTGCTCTCACTGAGTGGCCTGGAAAGATATCCTGCCACCCTCCTGCTGATCCTCGCATTCAGCTCCTACAAAATATCCCTGTTTCATGGGATACCCAATTACAACGCTTTCCCATCCCACATGCTGTCACACTCTTTGCAGATGGCAGTAAACAATTTGGTGCTTGTGCCTGGTATATTCATGACCAATGGCACACAAAAATAACGCCACCCCAACGGTCTGCTCAGCGTGCGGAACTAGCCGCTGCTATTCTAGCCTTTCAAACATTTTCCACTCAACCTATAAATCTCATTCTTGACAGTCTCTATGTCACTCAAATTGTCACCACTATTTTTCAATCATACCTCTCTCCCTCCCTGGACCCTGATTTAACTTCTTTATTTTCCACCCTACAAACTGTAATATCCAACAGGAAACATCCTTACTTTGTCACACACATAAGAAGCCACCAACCTTTTCCTGGCTTCTTGCAAAAGGGAAATGATATTGCAGACGCTGCGGCCTCTGCTACCTGCCTCATGTCTCTTTCTCCTGTCTCCCCTTGGGACAGTCATGCTTATTTCCATCAAAATAAAAAAGCACTTGTGAAACAATTTGGAATAACCACTGCAGAAGCAACTGCTATTCTCCAGCAGTGTGCCACTTGCAGCAAGCAGGCTCACTCGCTCCCAATGGGGGTTAACCCCAGAGGAACTGAGTGCTGCCAAATCTGGCAAATGGATGTTACACAATATGCCCCATTTGCCCCATGGAAATATCTTCATGTTTCCATAGACACCTTCTCTGGCTTCATCATTGCAACCCCTCAACGGGGTGAAGCCACTAAGCATGTCATTAATCACTGTATTCGTTCATTTGCAACGTTGGGATGCCCAAAGGAACTTAAAACAGACAATGGCCCTGCTTACACAGGAGCAGCTTTTGCTGCCTTTTGTAATCAGTGGTCAATTGTTCACAAATTTGGAATACCTTACAATTCCCAGGGCCAAGCTCTGGTTGAACGTGCCAACCAGACGTTAAAACATGCGCTGGAAAAATATAATCAGACACAGGGGAAAACTCCCCCTAGCCTCCCAGCTTTGCAAAACAGGCTTAACCTGTGTTTATACACCATTAACTTCCTGAACCTGACGGGCACTCCTCCATCATCCGCAGCAACTCGTCACTTCTCTGCTTCTCCTGCTGCAGCAACATCCAAACCACTGGTGTACTTCAAACGTCTTCCTGACCCCACCTGGAAAGGCCCTGCTGAACTCATCACATGGGGACGAGGTTACGCCGCCATCCAAACCAACGGTGAGACTTTGTGGGTCCCTGGTCGACACATCCATCCCTATCATTCCAAAACAAAAACAGAGGAACTTTCCCCATCTGACGTTAACAACTTGGGTTAACTGGTGAAACCATACCATGGCAAAACGAGTGATGTGCCTGGGTCTAGGACTGACACTGATAATGAAAGCCCTGATGTATAAGATGGATCTGAATCAAGGAATTCCTGAGCAGGGAGCATGGCAAGATAACACCTACATAAAAGACATTGGTCAACTGGCTGTGGCAATGAACAAGACAAACTGCTGGATGTGTATGCACATCCCATCACAAGGAAAACAAGGTTTGATGGTGCAAGCAGTCCCTTTGAATAACACCAGCTGGCTAACCTATGACAACACCACACAGCCCATTAAACAATTATCAAACAAGAAAGGGATGGTTCTAGCGATTGGTCATAGGTTGCAGGAAAAGGCAGAGATTTGTTTTGAATACAAACCTGGTGATAGTACAAACAGCATCAAATTAGGGGTTTATCCTTTTTGTAATAAAGTCATACAGATTACTTCCCAAATGACTCGTAACGGGACTAACCCCAATGGAACAGTAAAAATATTAAAGGAACAGATCCACAACTACACACAGTCTCAATGTATATATCAGATGTATACTTGTAATACTGGAGTCCAATCTGGAGGAAGTTGCTCTCCACCATGCCCTGTTCACACCTCAGCCAATGACATGCTTCATAAGAAATGCGGACAATATAATGTTTCCAACAGCAAGGTCATGACATGTCGGTGGATTTCCTCTATAGTCAAGTTGATTGAGACATCAGCTGACTCCACATTTCCTATCATTGATCATGGACTATGGTTTTTGTGTGGCCGACGAGCATATTCACATGTCCCACCAAGGTGGTCTGGCTGTTGTACCTTGGGATATGTATTACCATCTCTGCTGGTCTCTGACACCCTGCCTGTTGGACGTCTTCGCAATAGGAGGGAGGATGTTAAGTCTCCATTAAACTTAAACTGGGGCGTTGCTATTGCTCGTGGGATGATACCACCACTAGGGATCGCTATGAACTATAGGGATCTGCATGCTTTAAATAATTGGACTGTTGTAATGTTTAATGATACCATTAATGCACTCAAATTAGTAACTAAGGAATTGACTGAGGTTAGAGAAGTAGTATTGCAAAATAGGTATGCCTTGGATTTTATGTTAGCTTCTAAAGGTGGCGTCTGTGCACTGATCCACTCCCATTGTTGTGTATACATCCATGACTATAAAATGAATATCACCCACACGATACTACACATGGAAGACATGATCAACAACAACCCCCTTCAGACCAACGGCCCAGATGCCCTGGACATATGGGGGGCATTGTGGTCCTGGTTACCGGACGGCTCTTGGCTGCGCTCTCTGATTCCTACAATAATAACCATAATCATTCTTCTGATCATGTTGTGTTGTTGCATTCAATGTCTTCCTTCCCTACTGCAGACATGTAAAGGTCTTTTACCTTCCCAAAGAAAAGATATGTTTATAGCCGAAAGACAATCACTTTTAAGCCTTGAAGGCCTACGTATTGAAAAAACAAAAACAGAGGAGATGTGGGAGTAATGTCCTTGTAGCCCACGTGTAGGCTGCCATGCAGCTGAACCATATGGACGGAAAAAGGACAAAGGAGAACTTTGAGCAATGACCCCATTGAAAACTCCTCCCAGTCACAAACGGCTTGGAAACTGTGCTCAATCTCACGTACTCATATGTTAATAGGTAATCCCTCCTGCTTGCTTCCTGTACACACCCACATTTTGATGAAGCTAATAAAAGAGATTCCCTGACTTTGTCCTGGGTCATCTCATCCCGAGGAAAAACTCTGCGTGGTGTTATTCCTTCACTGTTTCGGCTTTATTTCATGAGAGGCCCTCTGGACGCGGAAAAACCGCACTTATTTATTTAACCAATGTGCTGAGTATATATTAAGGGAAGCGGCTTGGAAGAAGATTAATATAGTTTTAAAACTAGAGGAAGATATATCAATAATCTGTACTATGTTGAGGACATTAACCTGATAGCTGAAAATAAAGGATTTGCAAGGTCTAACAATAAAAATTAGGGAACTATAAAGTAGATCAAACTAATGACAAGTAGTACAACCAAGTTTAGAACTGACAATGAAGATATCAAAGTGATGGATAGCTTTTTTGTTTTGGATTGACCATAAACACTAAAAGAACAAACTGTCAAAAAATGCTGCAGACTAGCAATTGGTAGAGCATCCATGAAAAACTATTCAGCAGCCCTTGATCTATCTATACCTACAAAAATCAGAACAGTGCAGGGGGTGGTATTCACTGGGAGACTCTCTGGAAATGAGTTGGATTTTGAAGAAGAGGATAAGAAGAATTTGTCCTTTGGTGAGAATACTATGGATATCCAAGAAAGCACAGAAATGGATTATTGGACAAATCAAAGCAGAATTCTCACTAGAGGCACAAATTACCAGCTTCAAATTATCTTACCTCAGACACATTATGCATAGACCTAGTTGTCTGGAAACACCTCCAATGCTGAAGAAATGGAAACAAAAAGAAGAGTAGAATGATCAGCAGCTAGTGGATGGACTCAGTTACAGTGAAAATGAAAGTACTTTTGTAACACCTGAAGAATCAGGACAGAATATCAGGTGGGACATTTGTCTATGTAGTCAATAAGAGTCAACAGTGACTTGATGGTACATAAGCAATCAATCAATTGAAGAAAAGACAACATAAGAATTTTTTTTAAAAAAAACTATCTTAAACTCAGCGCCAGGTAATGCCAGGTAACGATTATTTAACAGTAGAAAGTATTCGAACAAGCAATAATAGAAAATCCTGGTCTTGGTCTTCTCATTGGTCTGATTGCAATGTTTATAAAAGATTGGGCCTCAACAATAATGGTTCCTATGTACAAAAAGGAGAAAAGAGACTAATTTAATTATCATCAAATCAGTTTATTAAGTATGATCAGCAAACCGTATGCAAACCGAATGCAAAACTTCTAAAAAATAAAATTGGTGGAATGGCTGAAAGCAGAATCCATGCAGAGAAACAGGCCAGCTTAGAGCTGACTTCTCTCCCAGATCAACTTTTCATTCTACAACAAGCAGAGATGTATGTGATCTGTTTTATATGCTGCCTTTTTTATTTTAGATCGGCCTTTATTTGATACTGGCTAACCTGTGCCCTGTTAGGTCACTGTTTCAGAGATATTTCTGAAAATGATGATATAAAAAAATCTGATATTTATCTAAACAGAGAAACAGAATGACAAGGGTGGGCAAAAAAAGCAGTGGGTGCAGAAGTGATTTCCCATTTCCTGTCATTCCACATTGAATTTCCTTATGATAATCTGGCAGGGGGCACTGGAAATCTTTCTTCCCTTTCCTTCCCAGCAGGAAGATAAATGGCTGTTGCTAGGTGAGGGATTTTGAGAGAGACTGAAAAACTGTCACAGAATGTTGAAAATGAAGATCACGTGACCTCAGCAGTAGCCCAGCAACAGCCAGTGGCACTGAAGCAGCCACAACTTTCCCAAATTTCATTCCCTCAAGAGTCACGGGTCCCAGATTTTGGATACATTCTGTAAGTTAGCACATTTGAGATACCTTGGTTCAAAAATTGTTGCCCTCTGATGCATCATTTCATCCAGTTAAAGGTCAGGACAATGAGTGTTTTAGTAGCACATAGAACAAGAATTATGCTATGGGACAAACTCGCCAATTCTACATTGAATAGGTGTCTATTGCTTCTGATATATAAGCTTCACAAAATTTCTGAGTTAAAAATCTGATTCATCTCAACAGGTTATTTGAGCAAAGTAATGCCATAAGTGAATCAGACAAGGCTGCAAAATAGAACCATTGCTATTTAACTTCTATATAACTTCTTGCTTGACCATCAGGACAACAATGGCTTTTTTATCTCCAAAGCTTGCTCACAGATGTGTATCTATGTTTATGTACATCAAAGATGTTGTTCTTTTATTCCAAACCTTGTTTGAATTAAAAGATCTTTGAGATCCCTTGTCATTTATTGCAAGGATGAAGAATGAGTAATAAATTATGAAAAAAATAAAAGTCCTAATATTTTCTAAAAATCTTACATCCTGTATGGAACATGATTGAGTAAACCAAGACTTCCAAATAGAATCATTTTTCAGGCCTCTGGTGGTAGAGGTTCTCATTTAGACTATGTAGTTCAGAATGCCCCCTCCCGCCAAAAAAAACCCCATAAGCTTTGGCAATTAGAACTTTCTGTTGATCAATATGTATCTTCTTTATTCCTGCCACCTTAAAGTTATTCTCTGCCAAAATATGCCTCAACCTCTTGCAGGGTATGCAACTAGGTCTTAAGGTAACTGTTTAAAATTGGGAAATGTGTAATCTAAATTTCTACAAAATATCTTTCAGCTTCCCCACTGTGCTTCAAACCTAATCCTCCATTATGAAGCTGGTGTAATTAAAATCAGAACTAACATTTGGATATCTTATATATATAAAACCTTCTGTGCCCTATTTGTATTCTTATGGCACAGTTGCTGTGGAATCTATCACTCATGTTTCATTATATTACAGTTTTTACTTGAATTACAAAGTTTGATTCATGTATACCCAATGTATAGCAAAGTACCTTGGTCTTATAGATTCCACTGATGGGATACAAAGAGCCCTTTGGGTAGCCTTCTTAACTATATCTGATTGCTCCAAATTTAGAGTTTTAGTGAAATTAATGATGTTTTTCAGACTCCTGCCATTTAGTTTTGGTTAGGGATTTAGTCTTGGCCTTAAAAACACCATAATATTATTCTTAGTTTTTAGGTTATTCTTAGTTCTAGATCTTTTTAGCTTAGCATTACTAATAGTATCTTAGAATACTATACCTCCATACATGGAAAAATCATCAAACTGTTGTTTGATTATTTCTAGTTTTATTTTGTTTTTAAATGCTTGTCTTTGATTGAAATAAAGTTGAATGAATCCATGAATAATAAATATCACAGTGTGTAAATTATCTGCTCTTGACTGGCATTCAGTTTTATAAACAGGACTGCATTCATTGCTATCCTCATGTCATAAATACAGTCCATTCTGAAGCATATTGGATGACGTATCCCTATTGGATCTAAAGATTGGTATAGAGATCATATTCAAAATAGGAACAAGATGATACATAATTGTTTGTGGATACACACAATTGAAGAACAATATAAATTAGCATCTACTTTTGGTTCTGTGTTTTGATTCTGACCAGAAAAATTAAACTTGACACAAATCTATCTACATGGCTGTTCTGAGAATGGTGGTCACAAGTTCATTATTCTTAAAGAATTTAGCTGGTCTCACCCTTATGAATTTCATACTGCTGAAGGAAAAAGTAACTTTTGTACTTTTGAATAGATGGTCACACATTCTATAAGTTTCAGTTAGTGTCATTCCACTTACATCCACTGATTATTTACTTATGCTTTTATTTACCGTCTCTATTTGCAATTCCATTCATCCAGACTCAGGAACTATCAATCAACATTTTCTTTTCCAGATTTATTCTTCAGTTTGTTAGCTCTTATCCAGTCCATCATAATAAAGCTTATCCGAGTTCCATGACTTTTCTGGTTTAAATTGTGTAACATATTGATTTGGGGTTTACTGAAAGTTAGCTGTATGCTAATTATTATTGTGGATTATTGGAATAAAGAATCCTTCTTGTGTTCCTTCACTTGGACTGAACAATATGTAATGGTCAAATTTCCTAGGTACCTTCATACCTTCAATTTTTTCATTTAGCAAAATAATTTGAAGACAGTCTTAGTCTGAACTATAGTTTAGCACATCTAACTGAGCATTGGTACTGTTTTTATGAGAAGATAGAAATAACTGTTCTGAAACACTTGAAGCAATTAATTACTACATTCAGAACTGTAATTGCTTTTAAATTATTTAATTCTGCTCATACATTATTTATCAGACACAAAAGCCCCCTCTCCCCTATTCAAAGAAAGAAAGGAATGTTGAAAAATAAACCCCAATGAAATCATTTTATATCGATATTATGCATATAGAAATACATAACATAAAGATAGTTCATATAATTTATTAAATTTTGCAAAGTTGAAGTCCTATGGTTCTTAGACGAGAATGCCAGATGTCTCAGAAATATAAATCCAAGTTTGGAAACTCACTCTTACAGTCAGTTTTTTTTTTCCCTGTCATCAGAAAGGCTGACAGTAGGCAGCAGAAAAATAAGTCATGCTGAAGTCTGGCCAGAGAATGTGTTGAAAGGGCTCATCAAGAGGCATGCAGTATACACCAGCCGGCCTTGGAACTTACATAGATTTATTTCTTCCTATCCTTCAGGGTCAAGGAAAAGTAGGCAAAAGGAAAGAGTAAGCTCTTACAAAATTCTTCAGTTGGGTGTCAATTTAGAGCTCGATCAAATAAATTCATAACTGCAAGTTCCCACCCCTTAAATCACATACTAATTCTTACTCCTTATTACTAGCATTTAAGAGTCTTTAAAAGCATTATTTTCTAGGCTCTGATTTATCTGAGATCCACTCGCAAACCTGGATAAAAATAAAATAATTTTATTAGATTTCTAATAGTCTTAGAACAGTTCAAAAATATTTGCAAGTATCAGAAGCTAAGGAAGCACAAATGCATTGTCAACAAATTAGTTCATAATATATTTAAAGTAGTATTCTTGAAGCAATAACCAAATGCCCCAACAAAAAGATTTTTGGAAGGAAATCTTAGCAATGGACATTCTAGCTAGGGAATTCTGAGAATTGGTGTAGAAGACTGGAAGTTGCCATGGTTGGGAAATACTGACTGTGGCCAGTAGCATAAATCTAGTACTTAAACAGAACTGGGCACAGTATTCCAATTGTGGTCTTACCAGTGCAGTATAAAGTGGTACTATCACTTCACATGATCCAGATATTATCCCTATGTTGTTGCAACCTAGGACTGCATTTGGCTTTTTGGCAGGCTGCAGCACAATGCTGGATCATACCTAGATCCTTCTCACAGTCACTACTGTTGAGCCAGGTACCACCTATTCTGTACCTCTGCATTTGGTTTTTCTTACCTAAGTGTAAGACTTTACTTTTCTCACCACTGTTATAAGATGGGCAGCAAACAAATTTAATAAATAAAATAAAAAATGCATTTCATTGGATAAAGTCCAGTATTCTAGTCTGTCAAGATTCTTCTGTATTTTGAATCTGTCTTCTAAAGTCTTGGTTATTCCCCCCAACTTGATGTTATCTGCAAATTTGATGGGTTCCCCTTCTATCTCCTCATCTAAATCATTTATGAAGATGTTGACGAGTAGTGGGCCTAGACAGAATCTTGAGGTACTCCACTGCATGCTTTCCTCCATTTAGATATAGTTCCATCAAGGACTACATATTTAATGTAGTTGGTAGGCCAATTGCAAATCCATCTGGTGGTAGTTCTGCCTATCCCACATTTTTCTATCTTACCAAGAAATAGGCTGTGATCTACTTTGTCAAATGCCTTACTGAAGTCTAATAAACTGTGTCCACAATATATTCCTTATCCACCAATTTAGTCACTTTGTCAAAGAAGGCAATAAGATTTGTCTGAGATTATCTGTTTTTAACAAATCCATATTGGCTTTTACTAATAGCTTTGCACATTTCTAAGTGCTCACAAATCCATTTTCCAGGATTTTCCCAAGTATTTTTCAGGCTAATTACAGTTTACTGGCTCCATTTCCCCCCTTTTTTGAAGATTGGAACCATATCATCTCTTTTATAAACCTCTGTTCCAGGAGTTTTGAAAGATTTTGTTCAGTGATTTCAAGATCACGTCTGCTAGCTCCTTTAGAATCCTGGAATGTAATCCATCTGGTCCTGGTGATTTGAACTCATCTAGAGTTGATAGATATTCTCATATCATTTTCTTGCTTATTTTAACTTGTATTCCTATTCTGTTTTCTACAATACTGCTTTTCATAGGTGGACTATTTTTTCTCTTTGCATAAAAACAGATGCAAAGGGAAATCCTGTACTGGTCTTTACAAAGTTGCTTTCCTCACTTCATTGGAAATTATTACCAGCTATGAACATTAATGATTGCATTCAAAAGTAACAATGCTTGCATCAGCAGTTATTATTGGTTAAGGTGAAACAGGAAAATCACCACCTGAACAGCTAAGCAGTGAATTAGAAATGGCCACAATTAAGGGTATGCAAAATATACCAATCCAGGTATAGGAGTCAAGGGTTTGTGCATGCATACGGCTAGAGAAAAACAGCCATGGAACATTTGTACATGCTGCTACTATAGTAAGTGAGAGGGGAGGAGAACTACCATAGCAGTAATGTATGACCGGAAGCAGCCACATTTTATCTCCCCTCTTAGGCCCTTGGGGATAGTGTTTCCCCTTTTAATACCATGGAATCAATACAAGTCCTTATGGAACCCTGGAATCCTGTGGGATTCAGTTTTACAGCTCCCCAGCATAGGGCACAGGTTCAGCTCTTGGACAACCACCTGCTGTCAATTTTACCCACTGCCTACATGATTAGTACTGAAATCATGGAAGTATATGATTCTCCTTGACATGACCTGTTAGTGTAGATCTGTCTTATCTGGGCTGGTACACCTGTTGCCAGGTGGGGTTGACATTCCTGGCCTCACCACAAGGTCTTTTATGAGGAATATTCCGTATTCATAAATGAGATACAAAGTTTCTCATCAGTGAAATAAATCCAACCTAGTGCTATCCTGCCAGCCTTTAATTCTGTGATAAATTATGCTTTGTTATTCAAAAAAACAGCTTTGCTTCTATAAGAATTTTCTACTAAAACAAAAACTTATCCATATACTTCCACACTGCCCTTTCTAAAGGATTGCAAGTGGTCTACTAAATTCACAGATAATTAATAGACCAAAGGCCTGGAGACTAAAACATATGAAGAACGGCTGCAGGATTTGGGTTTGGCTAGTCTAAAGAAAAGAAGAAATAGGGGTGACATGATAGCAGTATTCCAGTATTTGAGGGGCTGCCACAAAGAAGAGGGGGTCACGTTATTCACCAAAGCACCAGAGGGCAGGACAAGAAACAATGGTTGGAAACTGACCAAAGAGAGAAGCAACCTGGAATTAAGGAGAAACTTTGTGAGGACAATTAACCAGTGGAAGAACTTGCCTTCAGAAATCGTGGCCACTCCATCCCTGGATGTTTTTAAGAAGAGACTAGACAGTCACTTGTCTGAAATGGTATAGGTTCTCCTGCTTGAGCAGGGGGCTGGACTAGAAGACCTCCATGGTCCCTTCCAGCTCTATTCTATTCTATTCTGTTTATTCTGTTCTGTTCTGTTCTATTCTAATAGACCAGGTAGAAATTTGAGATTACTAGGAGAGTGATGCAATTTCGATCAATCATCCTATTGTTTCTGAAACCCAACCTTTATTGAAACATCATGTTATTGTTTCTTTATTTTTTAGTTTTCTGTTATTACTAGACAACCTATGTACCATTGGGTCATCATTTCAAACATATTTCCTTACCTAAACAGAGAAACAGAATGATAGGCATGGGCAAAAAGGGAGTGGAAGCAACTATGCCAGCTTTCCCATTAAGGTTCCTTATGGGAAGCTGGCAGGGGTCATTGGAAATCTTCCTGCCCTGTCCTGCCCTACCCTGCTGGCAGATAAAGAGAGAGGGATTGCAAGACTTGTCCAAAAATGAAAACTGAAACTTCATTGAAAATAAAGATCACTTGACCGCAGCAGCAGCCTAGCAGTGCAGTAGCAGCCAGAAGCACTAAAATAGCCACAACCTCCCCAAATTTCATTGGATTTTGGACACATTCTGTAAGTTAGCACGTTTGAGGCACCCTGGTTTAAAAATTGTTGCCCTATGATGCATCATTTTACCAGCTAAAGGTCAAAACAATGAGAGTTTTAGTAGTATATAGAATGTGTGTATGTGTGTATCGAAAAAAGTAGTCCCAAGATTGTAATGATGAAGGGAAAGAAGGAAAGAAAGAAGTTTTGGTAATAAGTAAATAGCATTTGAAAATGAACTGGCAGTCTTCAAGGTCCCTTTTCCATCACCGTCACCCACTCCAGCAAATCAGAGGAAGTATGGGCAGCCAGATGATTAGCAACCATTGTTTCCCACCACACCAGCCTATCATGGTGAAATAATGGGATTTCCAATATGTTGGGGATAATTGTTTATTTCAGTTTAGCAGAAGAAATACCAAACAGAAGACTTTCCTCCAGCCATTTTCATATGCATGATAGAAAAATGATTGTGAAACTTTAAATAGATCTGGATATAATTGACCTATTGAAAATCTCTACCAGATTTATGGGCAAAAAATTAAAGGATATGTTTTATCAAGAACAAGATTCTTCTTTAGCACCTCTGTTTAAATAATCCCCTCAAGAAAAGTAACAACAACAACAACAACAACAACAACAACAACAACAACAACAACAACAACAACAACAACAACAACAACAATAATAATAATAATAATAATAATAATAATAATAATAATAATAATAATAATAATAATAATAATAATAATAATAATAATAATAATAATAATAATAATAATACATGGATGACTTAAAACTGTACGCGAAAAGCCACACTGAACTTGAATCAATACTCAACGCAGTCCAACTATTTAGCAGCGACATCAGAATGAACTTTGGACTTGGAAAATGTGCTGTACTATCCATGCAACGAGGAAAAATGGCAAAAATAGAAGGAATAGAACTGGGAAATGGAAGTATTGTGAAAGCACTAGCAAAGGATGACGGTTACAAATACCTAGGCATATTGGAAGCAGATAACATCTTGAATGGAAAAGTCAAAGAGTCAATGCAAAAGGAATACATCAGGAGAGTCCGCAAAATTTTAAAATCAAAGCTGAATGCTGGAAACATAATTAAAGACATTAATACATGGGCAGTCCCAGTGATACGCTACCCAGCTGGAATTATCAACTGGACTTTGGCTGAACTGGAAAACCTAGACCGGAAAACACGTAAAGTTTTGATTATGCACCACGCTCTACATCCACGAAGTGACATCGACAGGTTGTACCTGCCAAGAAAAATAGGGGGCAGCGGACTATTGCAAATCCACCAAACTGTAGAAGAAGAAAAATGAAGTTTGAATGACTATGTGAATCAAAGTACAGAAAAACTGCTGCAGGCTGTGAAAACAGAGAGCACTATAAAAATAACAGAAACAAAGGCAGAATATAAGGAAAAACGGCTGGATGACAGATTAAATAGATGGAAAACCAAAGCTTTGCATGGACAGCATTTGAAAAACATTGAAGGAAAATGTGATAACAACTTGACATGGGCATGGCTTAAGATGGGAACCATCAAGAAAGAAACGGAAGGCTTAATACTGGCTGCTCAAGAACGAGCATTACAAACTAATGCCATGAAAGCAAAGATACAAAAATCCACTGACAATCCAAATTGCCGACTTTGCAATGACAAAGTTGAAACTGTTTCACACCTAATCTGTGAGTGCAGCAAAATCGCACAAACTGATTACAAATCTAGACATGATCGAGTTGCTAAATTAATCCACTGGGCATTGTGTAAAAAATACGACTTGCCTGTGTCCGAAAATTCGTGGGAACACAGGGTGGAAAAAGTTGTTGAGAATGAGAGGGTGAAGATCTTGTGGGACTTTCGAATACAGACAGATCGCCATTTGGAACACAATACGCCGGATATCGAGTTGTAGAGAACCGAAGCGTACAGCTGATTGATATTGTTGTACCAGGAGATGCCAGAGTTGAAGAAAAAGAACTGGAAAAAATTACGAAATATCGCGACCTGGCCATCGAAACTGCGCGATTATGGATGAAAAGTGTAACAGTGGTACCCATTGTCATCGGGGCACTGGGAACTATGTCCAAAAACTTTGCAAAATACATCAAGAAATTGCAGCTTCCTGCAATAACTCCGGCAATGTTGCAAAGAACTGCGCTACTCGGAACATCTTATATTTTGAGAAGGTACCTGGTTGACACCTAGGATGCTGGTAGCAACCCGTGTCGGCCATCAGCGCCAGCCAATTTGAATGTTCAGTTGACTGAGGTTCATGTTTAATGAATAAAAGATGATGATGATGATGATGATGATGATGATGATGATGATGATGATGATGATGATGATGATGATGATAATATAATAATAATAATAATAATAATAATAATAATAATAATAATAATAATAATAATAATAATAATAAAAATAATAATAATATAATAATCATAATAATAATAATAATAAAATAATAATAATAATAATAATAATAATAAGGGAGGGACCTTGGAGGTCATCTAGTCCAACCCCCTGCTCAGGCAGGAAACCCTGTACCATTTCAGACAAATGGCTGTCCAGTCTCTTCTTAAAAACTTCCAGTGTTGGAGCATTCACTGCTTCTGGAGGCAGGTTGTTCCACTGGTTAATTGTTCTAACTGTCAGGAAGTTTCTCCTTAGTTCTAGGTTGCTTCTCTCCTTGATTAGTTTCCATCATTGCTTCTTGTCCTGCCTTCAGGCGCTTTGGAGAATAACTTGACTCCCTCTTCTTTGTGGCAGCCCCTGAGATTTTGGAACACTGCTATCATGTCCCCCCTCATGTTTCCTTGGCCACCTTGTAACTCAATACATACAAGAATATTACAGTCCAGTGATTAAAACATCTTCAAAATTATATTCTCCTTTAAAATAATATCTAAAGTAAATTTTTATTCATCACATTGAAAAAAACTCATAGAAAACACACCAACAGTTTCATCTGAAGTCTCTTTTTAAGACTTGATTTGCAATAAGCAGTCTTTGTGTCCTTCTTTGTCTTGAGACCAACGAGCTGGAAATGATTGCTAGAATCGAGGCATATAAACTGACAGCATAATCTGTAATACACCTCTTAAATGTGCACACACATATAAAAACATTCAGATGTGCTAATGAAGATAAAGAACTAGTATAATATCAAGTAATTAATCAATTGGAAACTTTTCATTGAAATTACTAATAAGGCATCAGGAAATGCAAATGCATATACAGTATAAACAAAACAGTGTATATACACTGTTCTACCTTATTCTTTAAACTCAGCAATTATTTTATGGTGTTAAAAAAATTCCAGATTAATTTCAGAAAGCTGTTGGGCACAAGAAGATCTTTTTATTAGGAACTATTAGTTGTGTGGGTGAATCATTTTATTTGATGGACAAATCAGATGAGAGATTTTCATTAGGATTTTGTTTATTAACCTCCAAATCATATATTCCAGCTGCATAACGCACTGATACGGTGGTATCTCTGAAATTTAAGATGCAGTGTGACATTATTGAGTAATTTAAACTGGAATGATGTTAAGAAAGACAGTGTGAGACATAAAGAGCAGAAGGTCCTGGCATGATAGCAGGCATAATATTGGATCCATTAACACTGTGAATGTCCTTTGGGGAACTGGCAGTCTGTCACTTTGGCAGGTGCAATCATTATTTAACAAAATGTCCTAACATTCCTTACATTGCCCAGATTTGTATTTTAGCACATTCATCATTTCACTTTCAGCAGAGTAGTCCCACTGTAATAAAAAGGAACAATGCCAGAGTACATGATTCTTCTATATTACTGGCATTGCTTTTCTTGTGGGTTTTTATTACTTATCTGACACAAGTGTTAATTTTATTACTATGATTTAGTATCATGATTCCAAAATGTATGTCTTGAATGTGATGAAATAAGATGGGCCAACTGTAAAAATATTTTGAACTCACAGACCCACTGTGAGAGATGAGAGCATCAATAAAAATAGAGATTTACAATCCCTCAATGCATTATTAATATGCATAGTGATACTCCTTAAATATGTGATAGCATTTCCAGGTATAATTATGTTGGAAGAAAGAGCAAGTAGATAATATATAAATGATGCCTCTCCTCAACCTTTCTCTTATTTTTATTCTTTAATTGCTGCAGAGTGTTGACCCAGTTCTAGACTGGGAGTCCTTAAGGATGGGAAGGATCATAATGCTAACCTCCACACAGATACACACTTTCCACCTCCCTCCTTCCTTCCCTCTCTTTCTCTCTATATTTTGTATGTATTCGTGTGTATGTGTGTGTGTGTGTATACACACACACACACACATATATATATATATATACACACATATACATACATACATACATACATCTATACATACATTATGCAGTCATCAGGATATTATTATTTTTTTCAGAGCCTGACAGCAGTCAGTTGTATGCCCTTCTTATCTTTTTCTTTTCTCTCTCTCAAGGAGTGAGTCATCTGATCCCGTGCTATGCTCCAACTACAGAAGGAAATGCCTTCCCTACCTGGAGGTGGATACAACAGGGATATATGTATCTGCATATGAATTGGAGTGAAGGAAAAAGCATAATATTCAAAAGCTAAGCAGAGATGCCTGGGGCAAAATTGCCTTCTTGAATGATATAGAAGAGCAACTGGAAGTGCTGAGGAAGAGATTCAGAAGTGCAAGTGGCCTTAAATTGTAGTGAGGGAAGCAGTGCCCAGCAGCCACACCAATTTTTGCAGCTGCACCAACAGCTAATCAGAATTGGTAACAAACCTGTCCCTTCTCTTCCAGAAGATGAAAAAATGCCAAAATTCTAAAGGCAGCTGAGACCAATACAAATAATATCTGGACAAAAAGCATGGAAAATGCCAGATAGCAATCAAAGCAGCCAAATCTAGGGATTGAAAAGTGGATACAACTCAGATTGAGAACTTTAGCTTTTGTGCATTCACAGCCGGGACAGGACTCACTAAGTTTTGGTATTTAACACATCCATAAGTAATTCAAACCTCCTATAAAAGGGAGAGAGGAAGAAAAGTTAATAGGAACTCATAGAAACAGTAGATACAATCAATTTAAACCTGTAGAATGCACAGTAGTAAGTTTTAGAAAAGAAGTGAATATATAACCTCAACTGTACTTCAGAACAAATAATTATTTTTGAACAATAAGTTCAACTATTTGACAAATCTGTGACTTTGTCAATTTTCCTAGTCTGTGGCCTGCACTATTTTCCCCAAAGAACTCATTATAATGCCATTATGTATACAGCTGAATAGATATGTCTTTCTGCTGATTCAGTTCCTATGTGCATGATGGATAGATGAATAGCTAGTACTGGATTTTTTTATTTTTTAAAAAAGAAGTAAAGTTTCTTCGAACAACTTCTTGCCTAGTCTTCTATTTCTATAAAGTCCATTTAAATCCTTAATGCATTATCTTAATTAGCAACTGCCTTATATAAATTTCTATTTATATAAATAGGCACTGAGTGATGTGGTGGCCTAGTGGTAAATACGCTTGCCTCCAATTCAGAAAGTTGAGAGTTCAATCCTAGATAGCGGCAGATATTTCTCTCCTAGGGTATAAAGAAAAAAAAATCTGTGAATTCCGTGTGGTGTCAGAATGCCAGTAAATGCTCAGCTCCATCCAGTTGCACCAACTCTACCCCAAATTAAAGGATTACAGGGTGTAAAAAGGTTTTTTTATATATAGATAGGCATTAATTCACAGATCATTTGCAACTGAAAAATATCCAAAGCACATAACTATTAAAAATCTAAACCAGCAATTTTAAAATGTGTGGACTTCAATGACCAGAAGATGTATGGGCTGGGAATTCTGGAATTCATATATCTTAAAGTTGCTGAGGTTCAAAAACCCTAGTCTAAATAATCATCATTAAACAGTAGCAAAACCATAGACAAATTAGTGAAACCAAAGACTCAAAAGGCCTATATGAAGAGGTATAAAATTAAACATTCCTCCACAGGTAGATTTTCATAGTGATGATGTACACAACTGAAAAAAGCCCTGCTTGGGTCTCTGTCAATATCCTCTTCTCCTTCAGAGGAAATTAAAATCCTCTAAGGAGGGAACACCTAAACAACTGTCTGAGGCTTGGTAATAAGTTTCTAGTTTTCCAAACAGACTTTATCATACTAGAGACCAGAAAATGCTCTGTTTAACCATCATGGTCTGAGAAGTCCCTATTACATGGGGTGAGAGGCTGTGAACTACTCTGAAAGAACAAATTTACTCAATAGTTACAGCTTTATAAACAAAAAAAATCTGAAAAACATAAATGAATAACTACAGTGAGATCCTATAGCTTTGGAAGTTCAGGCTGCAAAGTCACCAGATTCAGGCTTGATAAAGAAGGAAAGAATATCTGACTATTGGTTTTGCAGGATATTGATCACTTGATCCTTTTTCTGGACTCTTTTGGGATTCTGGTTATTGCATTGTTGCCTCTGGGATCTTAACTTCCCCTTTACTTAAGACTGCATTGGGTAATTGAGTCAATTCAGGCTCCTGGTTCATTTTATCCTGCACAGCAAGCTCTTTAACCCAATCACAAAACAGGTGGGAAGTAGCTATGGATAAAAGAAGATGGCATCTTCTAAGATTATAAGGAGGACATCCTCAGTCAAAACAAAGTTAATCAGACTGGTCATATCAGAAGCAGCTTTTTAATATGCACTTGGACCCTAAACCATTTGAGATCAGAAATTATATAACATGCATGCTCACCTGGTGGTACTTAGTATTCTAACTGACTTCCTAGACATTCCAATGTGCTATAACAATCCTAATGGGAAGCTACAGATGCATGGATCAGTTTGGCCTGCACATTTCAGTTAAGAAGAGGCTAAAATTAGGCAATGAATTTATGCTGAAAGATGCACTTCTAACTACAGCAACTCAGCCAATCCCCATCCCAGTTAATGGATCTTCTTCCAAGAAAAATGCAATAAACAAAAAAATGACAATGATTTTATTTCCAGAGAGTTATTTTAATGAATAAGTATTTAGGAGTTGAAACAGGCTTTTCTCCCTCATTACTATTTTTTTTTATCATTTTCCACCTGAAAATTCAAAGCTTATTTCATGCAGACTCTCTCCTGGAGGGCTACTATTATGTTCTTGGAAAACTGAAGGCTTTCTTTCTTTCTTTCTTTCTTTCTTTCTTTCTTTCTTTCTTTCTTTCTTTCTTTCTTTCTTTCTTTCTTTCTTTCTTTCTTTCTTTCTTTCTTTCTTTCTTTCTTTCTTTCTTTCTTTCTTTCTGAATAAGTAAAGCAGGAGCATACTTAGAGAAGAATGGATTACCACAAATATAGAATTGTCACTGCAATGAGTAGTAAAAACTGCTGCATGCAAAATTACAGGAATGTATATGAGACTAAAAAAAAGCTTATTAATTTCATTTTGCAGATCTATAAGGCAGGGGTGTCAAACTTGCAACATCACGTGACATGTCGCAACATTTTGCGACTTTTTCCACATTGCCGGCAATGGGGTGAGTGTGGTTTCGGTGTGACGAATCCGGCCCACGGGCCGGCAGTTTGACACTCTGCTATAAGGGGTCTACAGATTTGTTTAAGTAAAATGTTTTAATGACAGCAGATGCTAGACTTAAAATACACTTGGAAAATGAAAATAACAGTAGTAAAGCAAAATAGAAAGGTTTTTTTGCAAGAATAGCAAGCAAACAAAAACAGAATGTATTGCTCTGTATATCATAGAGAAATGCACAAATATTTTTCTCTTTAAGAAAAGCTTAATTTACACGCTCAAAAGCAAATTTATTTCTGCATCATTAAACCTTAGCAAAATGCATGAACATTTTGGGATAATTTTTCTTTACTCCATTTCACCCACAATTTTCCCCCAAGGCAGGCTTTTGTAGTAGCAGTTTGGAACAATCCTGGGGAAGAGAAAAGACTGAATGGTTGCACTGTAATTACTTTTAATTTCAAGTGATTTCAATGGGAACAATTTAAGAAGGCTCTGCAAAATTTCAGTGGAGTGATTTAATTCATAGGTGATTTAATCTAATTTAATCTAAAGAATATACTTTAGCATCAAAACAGCCATTTCAATTCATGTCAACTTTGTCTCTGATCCTGATGTGGATGTCTACACATGGATACTTGTTTACACCTGTACAGAAGCTACCAGCCTTAAAGCAAAGTTGATGACAAAAATGGATGATGCTCATCGTGGTGTTTTCTGAAGCAGACAATATCACCTTTAGCACTTCATTTTGAGAACAAAGGGGGCCAGGTCACTTCTGATTCTTGAAGTGAAAACAGATTCCACAAGGCTGCCATTTAGGCAGATACTTCAGAACTGCTTCATTTGAGCTAAAATATGCCTGCCATTATCGCATGGCATATTACTTTGTTGATGAACAAAAATCTTTATAGGCTTTAAATTGAGGAATTGAGTATTGCTTATTTACCTACCAAAATAAAGGTGGTTTGCAGAATTTCACAAATGGTAATGAGCAGCAAGCTGCATCTTTTTAGTTTAGAGGCTCCTTATTTTACTTTGAGATTTTATTAGTTTTTGTAGCATGTTACAAAACTGATCTTCATTTCCTGCTTGCCTCAATATAAGGTTCAGACACTTATCATTTGGGAAGGCCAAGAATAGACAATTCTCGCCCCAGTTCACCCCCAGCCTGCTAGAAAGGTAATTTCTAGTTAATGATTTCTTCAGAAAGAGGCTAAGAAATTTTAAAAAGAAAATACAATTAAGAAAGAAATTTATAGATAAGTTGGAAGTCAGGATTTGCAAGAATAGAAAATGGTAGGTTTGCAAAGGAAACACTAGCAAAATTTTTGTGAATACTAGTAGTTTGTATTACAGTGGAAATACAACTCAATTTTGATACAAAAGTGGATAACAAGGAGAAGAGAGTTTTATATCCTGTACTGAAATTTGATTGATTATGTACCATCAAGCCCATATTGTTTTTTAGGGAACCACATAAATAGATTTTTTTCCAGGACGTCTGTCCCACTTGCTCCTTTAGGTCTTTCAATGTTATATGTATAATCACTAAATTGAGTCAGTCCAGCTAGCTGTTGGACATCTTCTCTTTTCTTTTACTTCTACCTTTGGCAGAATTATAAACTTCTCAAAGGAGCTAAGACTTCACATCATGTGTGCAAAATATGGTAATCTGAGACTGGTTATTTGGGCTTGAGTGAGATTCTGTCCTGTTAGTTCTTTTCAAAAATAGTCTCTTCCAAAAATATGTCTTGAGTTTTGGGTCTTTGCAAAGGTGAGTCAGCAAACTCTGTTTCAATAAAAATTGCTGAACGAACAGCCAAGGTTTTTCAAGAATGGAAAGAATAGGCATGACAGGAAATGAATGAACCACTTCAGAAAATAGATCAACTTCCATTAAATGTTTATCCAAGCCTCTGACATGTAGTAGGACAGATATAAAGTTCAAAGAAATGATATCCTAGGTTGATGTGGGCAGGGAGGAGCTGCAACAATGCAAACTGTTTTCTGGCAATGGCATAGTGACAGGCCTTGACATATGCATTGCCTGTGTCACAGACATCTATTGCATTGCCCCAAAATCACAAAGAAAGAGTTGGGCTGTTTAAAATACTCAGACATAGCTCTTTAAATACTACTGACCAAAGCTGAAGCAAAGAGTTGCTTAACAAGATAACAGTATGATTGGCTATTATGGAAGATTGCTCCATAGTTCCTAAAAAGAGGATAAAAAGATAAGGGCTTTTATTAAAGGTCATTTATTCAAACCTGTACATATGGGTCCTGCTCATGCTGAGTACAGATCGATTAGGTAGAGAAGACTCTCCCAGCCATCCCCAACAATCTGGGTGTTAGGAGACAATTTGGTATTAGAAAACAAAGTTTTCTGGAAGGAGAATGGACGATGAAGAAGGGTCATAACGTAAGAATGATTCTTACATAATAGTCTATTCCAGTGCTTTTTTTGAAAAAAGAAAAAAAAAGGTGCCGGAACTCACACACGTCATACAACCCACCTTGCCTATCCTACAAGGTTCCATCCAAAAAAGGTGCCAGAACTCTGTTCTGGGCGTTCTATGAGAAAAAAAGCCCTGGTCTATTCTCCATTTTTTCCCCACAGTAAATTTCCTGTGACATAGATTCCCAAAAGTTGGGAATGAGGTTAGGATGTTCACTGGGTTTCGATGGATAGGGGTGAACTTGAAGCTGAATCTTACTGACTCTAGTCCAACTCTAACAATTTTACCAAACTCACTCTCTTTGCAATTAAAGAATATATAGTTGTTAAACTGAAATATATTTGGGAAAGTATAGCTATTAAATTCAATGACACATTTACCTACACCAATTAGAACTAGTTCCATTTAAAATTCAGCACACAGAACATTTAATCTTCATGTATCATTTTTTGTTAGAGTTTACATATCAACAAGATTTACTTCTTAATACACATTTAGACAATAGGTATTCGTTTGATTAATCAGGCTGCTAATTGAGTGCTGAATGTACATCTACAAATGCCCTCTAATAATGTTCTCAAGGATAATCACTAAATGTACAATGTTTACAAATAACTAGTCTGCTTAAATAAGCTTTAAGCTCATAAGTAATGTTTTCTTACAATTGTATTGGGAATCTATGGCTCTGATGTATAAATCTGATCAGATAGTAAAGGAGTCTGCACCTGCCATTATACACTATGCTCTGTTCTAAGAAATATAGGACTGTTTCCTGATTGACAGCACTTATCAGCCATGAGAAGATGGAAGAAGATGCCTACATTACACACATTCACACAAGTGGTCAGGGTTAGTAAAGCTACATCAATCATCTTTTTGGCATCATACATATGGTGCAAGAGTACTTTTTCACCATGTTTGGTTTGTAAGATTATTTTTCCTCATGACATCTATTTGCATATATAAAAGAAAATTGATAATAACACCTGTGCAAAAATTATCCCCATTCTATTACTGGTATAAAAATAAGTTCCATTTAAATGTTTTCAGGATCAAGGGTTGGCAATATATACCCAAAATGGTTTATTTGATAGTGTGTCCTTAAGGTGAAGGGCATTTTGTGGATTAACCTCACAGCAAGACAAATATCATGTTAGAAGCTTACTATAAGGTCTGATGAGCTGGATTGCTACTGATTTCAGTGTAAAGATTACTCACTATCCATACAAAGTATATTTAAGAAACACAGTTCAGTTATAAGACAAAAGGAATGTTTATTACTTCAGTAAGAATTTAACAAAAAGAGTGCTCGCTTCGGCAGCACATATACTAAAATTGGAACAATACAGAGAATTTAACAAAAAGAATAAAAATACTAAAAGAAATGAAACAACACAAAGTCTTTGATAGCATATACATAAATCCCAAGTCTTTAAATTTTACATCTGATTCCACATCAATATGCATATATGACTTGCCCAAGATGAGAACAATCATGTCATTTTAGGAAAAACAACTGTATATTTCTACACTTCCTGCTGTGTGAGTGTGTCCCTCTTGGAGTGAGTATGTGTGTCTGTGCAAGAATTCTTCTTCTTTTCTTCTTAGTTTGATTGATATATGTCATTAGCAAGATCTGCATGGGGAGATAGTAAAAGTTGTTTATCCCTAACAGCTCCAGAGGCATCTTTTGTTCTTGGAGACTTTTATTTTAGGAGGCATATAGTATGATTAGGTTGTAAACAAGCAAACAACAGAGACTTTGTTTCTTCCAAGAATTGGTAATGTCTTTGTTTCAACCAAATGGTTTATACATTCTCTTAGTGTGCCTCTTGTCTGGCTTATTTATGAAAGGCTAATTAATTGTCATTTTCTAATATGTATTATGGCATGAAAAATATTTCTAACAGTAGTCAGTAGAGTCAGTTATCTAGGGAGCTCACACTTGGATAGCTATAGGCAAGGCAGAACTGTTCTATTTTCCCTTTTTTTCCCTGTCAGTCCCTACCTCATATATATCTCTTCTCACTTTGTCAGATTCAACCCAGTTCTTTTCCAGGTCAAATTTAGCTCTCAGCCCACTTCCTCTGGGCTACTCCCAAGTCTCAATTTTCCCTTGCCAATATTGACATAGCCTTTTCCTGTCTCATTTTTTTTCTTTTTCTTTTTCTTCCCTTCTCCCTACCTCTTTTACTTGACGTCTGCTATCAAACTTGTCCTGACCAATATCAGAATAGAAATCCCACACAGCAACAGCTGCCAGAGAAGTCAAAGAGACAAGATGGTGGATGTAGATATATATTTTAATATAAGCCCCCTTGTACCTTCTGTCAACACTGTAAACACTGAATACAAGATGTAGGACTCTGATCAGAATGATGAACTGCCATTTTGCCTGTTTTAATCTCCATTGCACTATTGCCCTATATTTCAGGATTCAAGGATGGATTGATAACTTCACGCTTTGGGGAAGGAAAATGACTCAAACCTATGCATTTTTATTATAGTAGACCAGTCTGATCTCAATCTATTTGCTTCTGGTATTAGTAGTGCTTTGAAGCAAACCCCTTTTTCTTGGAACACCTGCTATCTTTATTTTCCAAAAATGTATACATGATCCATCTGGGATCTAGGTACATTGAATCAATCAACAATGGCAGGCTGAGCATTTCATGAGCATGGGAAAAGGTCCGCATCAATTGCATTGCTAACTTACCTTACTACCTGAAAAACCTAACCACAGTAAGATTTTTAAATATATATACTGAACAAAAATGAAATAAATTACTGTTTCATAGATAGATCTCATTATTACATTACTTTGCAGTTGTGTATCACATTAACTATATTATAGAATCTATGCTTCCTTCCTTATATAAATTTCATAATACATGAGAAGATACATTTATTTTTATACAAACTGTTATGGACAAAAAGGCATTGATTCTTCTTTCATGCCAGAACTCTATTGCTAATATGAAATTTCCATTTTCCTCTTGTTTGGTCCTTTATTGCCTATTTCTAAGTGGTGTGACTGTAAGAAAATGTCAGTTATTTTAAATTCTGTTATATCCCTGAGCTTGAGTTATAACCTTAAACAAGGCACTGAAAAACTCGAGGGAAAAATGAATGAAGAACCCAGTGGATTATGTACCTATCAGACTTTTGTTACAAATGTACATTTCCAGGAAATAAGTTCACCGTACGGCAGCATTCAGGCTATCAAAACATCAATAGAAAGGAGACTGAATGGAATATGCAATGGCTTTGCTCAATAAGAAAGGTAATAAAAAAAGCTATTGCTGGCAACCACCCATTTTATAAGGTAATGTGGCTGCTTGAGAGCTGAGTGTTTTATTTTTCTCTCTTTGTGGAAGAAAGTTCCCTGCTGTTGAGTTACTGAAATTAATTACTCTGTGGCAACATTTCTGCTAATCTTAGACCCTTTTGAAACTGTATTCTATTGAGTTTTACATAGAATAAGCTGAACATTATACTTCAAAAGCTATATATGAAATGGGGAGAATTTATTTTATGCTTGTCTGCTTGAAAAGGAAAAATTATGAAGCGACTGTTCCAGGACTTATTTAAGTAGGGAATTGCCTTTTTATTGTTTATGCTTAATAGAGGCAGAACATGGGGATATGGTATAACAATGTGCCTGCTAGCATTATTTCCCAAACTGCTTCAAGAAATATCTTCAGTTTTTTTCTTTTTTATATAAGAAGTTCATATTTAGAAATTCACTTTTTATGATTGATCTCATAGTATACATATGTGACATGCCGTGATGTGTATTAACAATATGTATTAACAATTACCGATCATCTCTCATTTCATGCCTGTATTCATAGTTATCTCATGACATCAGATCATATCTTTGATCTCTAATGGTTCTATGATGTCTGTGTTCTTGTTTCTCCTTTGACTATTTTGCCAATGCAGAGCAGTCAAATGTGGCTATCTCAAGGTTAGACATGTGATATCTCTACAAATATCTGTTTGTAAGATTCATACATTTCGGTTTCTCTACCATACTCCTCACAACAATTAATCAGTCTAACAACTTTTATTTGCTCCTGTCAAAGACTTTCAAATATATTAATTAAATGAATGTCTTCCAAATATTTCTAACATAATCCAGAATGATTAGTCCTATGTTGCATAAGAGGAATACTGAGGTTGAGAAAATGGTTAAGATTACTTTGTATGTTCATAAACAAAGCCAAGATTTCAACTTAAACACATGTAGTCTTTGCTTAGTGACCACAATTGGAGCTAACAACTTCCATGGTCACTAAGCAGAAAATCATGTGTCTACAGCAAGCTTACTATGTCACTTTCCATTTAGGCATTAAGTGAATCATTGCAGTCATTAAGTGAAACATCACCTGTTGACAACTTGCAATTTTATTGCTGGCTTCTCCATTACTTCTTCTTGTCAGAAGCTAGTTTTGGAGCAAACAAATGGTGGTCACATGACCACAGGACACTACAATTGTCGTAAATACATACCAATTGCAAACTGCCAAATGATAATCATGTGACTGTAGGATACTGGATGGTCATAAATATAAGGATTGTTGCAACACATGTTTTATACCATCGTAACTTTGAATGGTTATTAAATGAAGCAATTGGTAAGTGAAGACCACTTGTAGTGTATCTGTGAATAGCCAGCAATGAATCCACACAGGCAAAAGTCAACATTAATAAATATAAGGATTCCAGATATAACTTTCTTCATTCTGAAGAAAGCAGAAATTGGAATGCAAAAGCTGAAAGAGCTGCATATAGTCAGGCTATTTCACCATTAGTGACATGTACCAGTAGCATCTTCACAGCATCACTCCCCTATTGTCAAAATGCTACAAAGCCTATCCTCGTTACTGTTATTTTGGCAAGATAGTTGGATGACTATAGAATATAAGTTATTGTTGGGTAAATGACCTCAGCTGGCCTCCACATTTTAGTTGCATGATATCATCTCATAACTATACAGGGCCTGCATTTCTATTCCAGTCTATGTTACACTACAAATGTTTTGCTGGGAAACAAAGCAGTCTATTGATGGCACTATTTCAATTCCCTGTTCCATACCATCAACTTTCACTAATAGCCAAGGCAGGAGAGGCAGATTTCAGAACTTGGAATATATTTGTCATCAGCCTATTAGAAAGTCTTAGGCTTCTTCATACAGACTTGTAAAACCTCTAAACAAAGCAATAGCAGCACTAAATTCTTAGCTTAGTGAATTATTTAGCAAAAACATGTATCTTAGGAAATAACTTCTGAATCCAAATTAAATTTATTTTATAATATGAAATATTTCCAGTTCACACCTGAAGCAGATGGAAGGTAACTACCTCAGTAAATCAGACCTTTCAAATTACAGAGGTTTATGAAGCTCATCTACATTTTAATCAGTCATAAGGGGTTTATTCCAGGAAAACCTCAAGAATGCCAATTTTTGCCACCTGGATATACATGGGAAAGCTCATAGTAAATCAAATAAAATATGTTACCCATTTTCATTTTGCATATATTTCTCTCTTGAGCATATTGTATTGCACAGTTATGGATATCAACAGATTTTACTAGCAGTAATATAATACTGTCAAAACTAGACATGAAGCTTATTTTACATTCCTAGACCACTTAATTGGAGTTAATACTATTTCAATTTAAAAATATGTATATGCATGTTGAGTTTTCATATTAACATTTTTTAAAAACTAACCAGCTTTTGTAGTATCTTTAGTCTGAGTTTGGAGAGGCTGGTTTCTTATAATCTGAATATATAAATTTTCCTCTGTTATAAATGTGAGTTATTCATATTATGACAACTTATTTTTCAATTGGGAATCAGATTTTCTTATTGTATCAGCATTGCTTAGGACACGTACTATATATTTCAGTCCTATAAGCAGGGTAAATATCCTAATAAATTCAGTCAAATTAAATGAAGCTCCCTATCATACATAACTTAATGTAAAATATAACATCTTATTATCTGTGATCATATGTCAAATAAAAAAAAAACCTAGCAGCTTAAATTAAAAGTTTAAATTTCTACTATAACCATGTGAATTTCCACTGACTTGACTCTTCCTGATTTTAGTTGCACTTCTATTTATTTTTCCCCTCTTAAATGTATGGGTGTCAAAGAAATGTATTAATTATTCCTTTCCCTTTTTAATAAAATGGTGATGCCTTGCAAAATGGAATCCTTCATAGCACAACAAACCACCTTGAAACATTTATCATATGAAAAAATATACAGAAAAAAATCATATTTGAGGGTTATAAAAATAATTGTGAAAACTGCATACAAATAGCATATATTTGGGGAAACTATAAAGGAAAAAATGATGTTACATTTTGGGAGAAAAGACTAATAAAGATACATGGAAACAGGGTTAGAAATAATTCTATATTCAATACATGTTAATATTAAAGCTACTTAATTATTAGTCTTTTCTCCCAAAATGTAACATATTTTTTTTCCTCTATAGAAGGAAACCTTTTGTATGAGCCCCACTCCATTAATTCCCTCTTGTCAACTTTCCAGCTGTTACCCCCACTGTGGACTAGTTAAATGAAAAATAAAATGTCCACAAAATTACTACTTCCTCCTGTCATTTCAGGCTAGAATGGTAACAAAAATTGATTTTTTGTCAATATCACATAAAAAGAAAGATTTTTCAGAAGGAATTATGGAAAAAATAATGCATACAATTCACAAGAGAATTTCGCTTCATTTATTTCCTCCTTTAAAAAAAAGGAAAGTATTATTTTTCCTGAGAAACTGAATGAGTAACATACATACATACATACACTTATCTACAGAATCTATTATAAATCATTTTTGGCCCATACTATAAATTTCTATTCAGACATTTTTAAGTTACAATGTGATATGTCAATAATCTTAAATAAGGTTATGACTAGGGAAATGAAAAATTGAATGAATTCAAAATAGACTGACCTTCTGTTATGCAGCAAAGAGAAGCAAATTTTTCTGGCTCTGAAATTTTTGGTTGGATATCACTATCACCTCATTATCAAAGTGTTTAGAAATGCTGAGGTTTAAATATTTAATGCTAATAATCACATTAGTCAAACAAAATTAAAGCTTTTTCATGATGAAGAACAAAGTCTGTATTTATAGTTGTATCAAAAATGATAATCAAATGTTCTTGGTCGTTTTTGCTATATACTATTTTATATTGCTTCATGCTTGGGTACAGTTATATGTATTAAAAAGGCTTTAGGAATATTGTAAAGAAAAGTATAATTTTAAGCCAACAAAACTCACAGTCAGTACATGTTAGTAGTAGATTCCTGACTGCCATTGGCAACTTTTCTCAAGCCAGATGGTTATTAAATGTATGAAAAACAAAGCCATATGCATATTTAGTTTCCTAATTTTTCTTTACTAAGAAAACCAAATTCATATTTAGTAGATAAATAACTAGTAGATAGATAACCTTTAAATAATTGCAGAAGAGACTCTTTAGTAAAAATGAGTCATGCCACCACTTTAACACAGATGTTATGAGTCATAATAAGCAGCAATTCTCCTATATCCAAGGAATGCTCAGCATGCTGATTGGTATGCATCCTTGAGTGTGAAAATGTTTCTAGAATTGGTTTAGATAGATTAGGGATATAAAAGAATATCAACTTGGAATTAATATGGAGGTTTTATCCTGAAGAAAATTATGTTAGTAAAAACAAATAAGCATTATTCTTTCTTCCAGAGGGGAAAATAAATCCATGGAGTAACTAGGGAAGTAGCATTTTCTTTGGAAAAATAATAGAGTGGCTAAGGGATCTTTCACAGATTTTTTTAATCTTAAAAAGCCAAGGAGTGAGCTACTTGATTTGAAGTACAGTCAGATATAAGAAACACATACAATGGAAACCTCTCATCAAATATATGAGATTTTTTAACCTTTTAACAAATCTTCTCTATGTGACAAATTCATTAGGTCTCCTTGGGAAAACTGTACTTATCTTCACATTTAATTCTCCATTTTCACTAATGAGAATAATAATTCCTCTAAAATTTATAAGACTATAGTTAGATAATGCATGTGAAAATATTGAACATATGAAAATACTATGAAAGTATAATTGTTCATCATCATCCAAATATTTTCATCAATGTATGCAATATGGGTCCACTTTGTGTCCAAGGATAAGAAGATGGGACATCAAATATGAAGAACATAAGATAAGGATCTCTTGTCAACTGTCCCAGTCAGTCAGTAGCAAAGAAAGATTCTCGAGGCAATGACTACAAAGAATACACTTTACTAAGCCAGTTTGGTTACAGCCTAGCAAAGTTGGTTCTGATTTTTTGCGCCCAAAGCATATGGTTAACTTTCCCCCTTTCTCCCTGTCCCACTTTGATTATCTATGGTCATTCAATTACATTCAAACACATTGTTTTGGTAACAGTTCCTGGTCTGGTGGGCAAGATTGTGTTGCCTTCCATGATGTGACCTTGGAGCTGCCAGTGGCTCTCACAGGATGGCACGGTGAATACTTTTGAATCTAGACTCCCCTGCAACTCCCTCCCCCCATTACTCATGGCAGACACTGGCATGTAGCAAAGCATAGCAGGTGCGGCATGGCAGTTCTGACATCTCTACTCTGATATTTAAAAAGAAAAAAGAAAAGGCAAAATTAAGAGTGAAGTCAAAATAGATAAGAATAAGAACCTTCCTCAGAGTCCCAAAATAAATTTTCTTTATAATAGAGGTAGTTCTTGATTTACTACCATTTGTTTAGTGACTGTTCAAATAATAGCATTGAAAAAAGTGACTTAACAACCAGTCCATTGCAGCATCCCACAGTCATGTGATCAAAATTTGGGCATTTGGCAACCTGCATGTATTTATGATGGTTGCAGCATCATGGGGTCCTGTAATCACTATTTGTGACCTTCCCAGTTGGCTTCTGGCAAGCCAAGTCAGTGGGGGAAACTGGATTCATTTAACAACTGCATGATTTGCTTAACAACCAGGTCATAAGTTAAGTGCAACTCACTTAAGAACTGCCTTGCTTAGCAACAGAAATTTTAGATAGATAACCTTTATTGTCATTTTTTACTGTGGGCACAACGGCACACATTAAAAATGAAATTTAGTTGCTTGCTCTCAAAGTGTACACATATATAACACACATTTAAACATACTATATACAACATATGTATAGACCTACACCCTTACATATAAGTAACATAAATATTAATCGCTGTCCATCTTGAATACATAACGGAAGGAGGAAGCTTTAGAGTTCACAAGGTTAATACTGTCTGGCACAAAACTGTGGCTGAATCTGGATGTTCTGCTTCAGATACCACGGAGCCTCCTCCCAGAAGGTAACAAGAAAAACAGATCGTGAAGAGGATGTGTAGTGTCCCAGACAATCTTGCGGACCCTGCTCAAGCAACGCTTATGTGCTATATCCTGGATGGAAGGGAGGGAACTGCCAATGATCTTTTCAGCCATCCTCACCACTCTCTGCACCACCTTCCTGTCTAAAGCAGTGATGCTTCCAAACCAGACTGTGATGCTGTATGACAGGATGCTCTCGATCATCCCTCTGTAGAAAGTGGTAAGGATAGGGGAAGGAAGATGAGCTTTTCTCATGCAACACAGAAAATGCAGGTGCTGCTATGCCCGCTTCACCAGTGTCTCGCTGTTGAGCGACCAAGCCAGCCTATTTGTTAACTGCATACACAGGAATTTGACGCTGGTAACCATCTCCACAGGTGAATCATTTATGCACAGAGGAGTGTGGCTATGCCTGTCTTTTCTGAAATTGACAATGTTCTCTTTGGTTTTTCCAGTATTTAAAACTAGGCTGTTTTCCTTACACCAGTTCACCAAACCCTCAACCTCCTTGCGGTAAGCACCCTCATTGTCATCATGAATAAGGCCCACTACTGTTGTATCATCTGCGAACTTCACAATATGATTGGTGGTAAACCTAGCACAACAGTCATGGGTCAACAGGGTGAACAGCAGCGGACTTAGGATGCAGCCCTGAGGAGAACCTGTGTTCAAGAAAATGGTGTTATAAATATTTGTTCCAGCTCACACATATTGGGGCCTGTTAGTAAGAAAATCAAGAATCCAGTTGCGCAAAGGAGTGTTTAAGCCTAAAAGGCCCAGTTTATCTACTAGATGCTGGGGAATGATTGTGTTAAATGTCGAACTGAAGTCGACAAACAACAAACACACATGAGTGTTTCTTTCTTCTAAGTGCTTCAAGCTCAGATGGAGAACAGAAGAAATAGCATCCTCCGTAGAGCGATTTGGTCAGTAAGCAAACTGAAGCGGATCAAATGCTGGCAGGAGGCTAGATACAATAATGTCCTTTATCAGCTTCTCAAAGCATTTCATAATGATGGATGTCAGTGCAACCGGATGATAATCATTGAGGCCTGTAATTGTGGACTTTTTTGGCACTTGTAAAATGATGGCCGTCTTAAAACATGATGGGACCACTGCCTGCTGCTATGAGAGATTGAAAATATCTGTGAGAACACAAGCCAGCTCATCTGCACATTCCCTAAGAACATGTCCAGGGATATTATCTGGGCCTGCTGCTTTCTGAATGTTAACTTTCTGCAGTGCTTTCCGGACAGAGGTTACATCAAAGCTAAGCACTTGCTTGTCAGGATGGGGCACAGCTTTCCTAGCAGGAGTGCTATTTGATGCCTCAAATCTACCAAAAAATGTATTCAGTTTGTTTAGAAAGTCTGTGTTGTCCTTGCAACTCGATGGAGCCACCTTATAATCCGTAATGGCCTGGATTCCTTTCCACATTCACCTGGTGTTTGTTGGGTCCTGAAAAAAGTTCTTTCTGTTCTGGCAATGGGCTTGCTTTGCACCTTTTATGGCACTTTTCAAATGCCAGCACGTCACCGGATTTAAAAGCCACATTCCGTGCCTTCAGCATCTTGCAGACCTCATAAGTCAGCCATGGTTTTTCATTCGCCCTCACAACAATGCTTTTAAGGACACAGACATTCTCTATGCACTTTTGAATATATGTAGATATAGTCGTGGCATACTCGTGGCAGGTGTATGTTGGTTATCAGTAGCTGCTTCTTTAAACATGCCCCAATCTGTGCATTCAAAGCAGTCTTGTAATGCTTCTATAGCTCCCTCTGTCCAAACCCTCACCTGCTTTACTGTAGGCTTCACTCTGACTAATAAAGGTTTATATGATGGAATAAGCAGCACTGAGAGATGATCAGAGGGGCCCAAGTGAGGGTGCGGGATAGCTTTGAATGCATTCTTGATGTTGGAATAAGCAAGATCCAGTGTATTGACCCCACTGGTTGCAAAGTCCACATATTGATGGAAATGTGGCAGAGTAGCTTTCAAGTCAACTTGATTAAAGTCCCTCACTACAATAAATGCACCTCAGAGTGAGTAGTTTGTAAGTCACTGATGGTATGATAGAGAACGTTCAGGGTCTCTTCTCTGTTTGCATCAGGGGGGATATACACAGCTGTGATAATGATAACAGAAAATTCTCCAGGCAGATAGAAAGGTCTGCATTTGATGTTCAGAAGGTCCACATCAGGGGAGCACAGACTTGAAACCACCTTGGCATTATTACACCATCTGTCATTTATATAAAAACAGACACCCCCTCCCCGGGATTTGCCACTGAGAGCAAAACTCTGGTCCAGCCAAAATGTTGAAAATCCCATCAAGCTAACAGCACTATCTGGGACAGAGGGCTTTAACCAAGTTTCTGTTCCAATGATGACACAGCAGTTTCTCACCTCCCAGTTTGTTGTTAAATCTAGCCTCAAGTAATCCATTTTTGGCTCTAAGGAGCGAGCATTTGCAAACAAAATAGATGAAAGTGACACTCTGTAAGGTCTAGCTTTTAGCCTAGATGTTAGGCCTCCGCATTTGGCACATTTCCTCTTTCAATCACACCTCCTCCTCTTCATATTCATTGAAATTTATTCTCGAATGGATAGAAATGCTTTGATTAGATCTAAAAGATTAAATAATTGGATTTATTTAAATGGAAGACTTAAAGATTAAACATATGCTTGAATATGGTTAAAAAGAAGAGAAAAATTCTGGATATAAATGTACATTAGTCTAAGAGGGATATGTATTTTAAGTAGTATACTATCTTCTTATTACTTTTTCTCTTTTTTTCTTTTTTTTCTTTTTTTAAGATATGAAAAATGTAAAAGTGTTGGGATGGCCTGTATGAGGAAAAAGACTTAAATACTTAGGTGTAATGAAAATCTTAACCAGTAAGAATGTTTTGAATATTGTGGGGAAAACAAATTTAAATAAGAATTTTAAACAGAATCTATGATAAGGCAATCAAAATGATCAGTTAGAAAAGAAGTTTTATATCAATGTGGTTATTATTTGCAGAAATATTAGAAAAATGTCTATATTTAATTATTTATCCAAATAATAAGAATTGTATTAGTTTAGTTAGTTAGTTTTCTTTTATATTATGTGGTGTATATCTATGGATGTTTTATTTATTTAAAAGTAAGCAGTCTAAAAAAATTGGTAGTGTATAAATATTTCTATAAATAAAGAAATGAGTAAAACATCTATATTCGATCTGAATTACCTACCTTACAAATAGTTTTACAGTCTTCCCATTTTCAGGGAGAATAACTAGATGGAAAAATAGGATTGTTTAAAATATTATATTTTAAAATTTAAATAAGTAAAAACCTTTTAGTACAGATGAAAATCATATGCTGGTGTGTTAAATTATTGCAATCTGGAAACTTAAATGGCATAGATAGACAAATATTCTAATAAATTGCACATGATTTGTGTGCAATTTACTGGAATATGTGAATAATTCTTTGTGATTTTGATTTTCTGCAAGAGATCTAATGATGTTGAAAGCTTAGATATTGATCTTTCTTTTTCTTCTGCTAAACAAAATATGTTTAGCACTTTTTAGAGAGGTAAGAAATTTGAAATGGAAAAGGCTAATGGAAAATACTAACGGTTTATTTGATTAGTAAACAATCTGCAAGGTGACAAGAGTCCACTGCTATATGAACTTGATGCAGCTCTAATTGCTTCCACTATTTTGTACATAAGATATCAAACTCTGTAGTATTTTCATATAATCACTTTTTTCTGGTCAAGAGAGAATAATTGGTTATTTTCTTATTAACAGATTTCAATGCAAATAATTGCTTAGTACAAAATGAACAGGCACCATTAGTAGTACCTTTTAAAAAATTCTGTATATGTGATTCAAGAGCCAGTTTGGTGTAGAGATTAAAAATTGAGGCTAGAAACCGGGAGACTGTGAGTTCTAGACTTAGGCATGAGGCCACTGGATGACCTTGGGTCAGTCTGTAAGAACCCACTTCAACTAACTACCCAAGAAAGCAGAACTCTTGAAACAGGCATTGTCTCAAAATGATACTTTTATTAGGGATCAGTGACAGTAGGGAAGTCAAGGTGAGATCTGGGGGAAATCCTGCACTAACGGTCTAGTTAAGCAAGCAATATTCCTCCTCCCACCAAAGTCATAATGTCCATTTGAAATTCAGCCAATCCACAGGTGGTATGATGCGCGGGTAACTGGCACAGTTGGCGCGCATCTCAAGGTCTTCTCCAGCTTTCATTTCTCTGTAACTGTCTCCCTGATAAGGGAGACACATTCCTTTCTCAAGGATGGAGGCAGGAGAGGGAAAGTAGAAAGCAAAAGTTATCCCAAGCTCTCCCTCCCCCCAGAAGAATGGCAGGCCCCAAAAGTAGAATATACATGCAAAGGAAACACAGAGGTTTTGGGGACCTGACACAGTCACTCTCTCTCAGCCCTAGGAAGCAATGGCAAAATTTCTGAAATCTTCCAAAAAAGCTGCAGGGACTTATCTAGACAATTCCCAGGAGTTAACACTGACTCAAAGGCAACAACAACAACAAAAATTGAATTTGCATGCAATTTTAAGATTTGTTCTCCCATGGACCAAAGCCTATATAGATAAGTTGTACATTGTATTTGATCATGCCATTGAAATTCTATTCTTTCCTTTATAGTTTCATTTTCATATGCTCCACAAATAAATACCTTGTCTCTGTCCTATAATATGGAATACTCAGCATTTAGTTATGAAGAATGTTTACAAACTCATATTGAAGAAGTGATGAACATATGTTTCTCAAAATAAGAGTAGAAATTTCCAGTTTGAGAAACATAGGAATTAACTTCAGCAACACTTTGCCAAATCAAGACATTAAAAGGTTTGTTGCAAAAATGTCTTTCTTCAGGTCACTATATAATTCTCAATGAGAAAATTGGAAAAGAGCTATTTTACCATTTCTTAAGATCAGAAAACTGACACAGGGGCAGGACAAAGAGTATTTGTCTTTTTCTTTGCTCTTAAAAGAAAACAGAAAAATATACTTTCTTTATAGTTGAACTTTTCTATCTTTAGTCAAATAGATTCCTGTATTTATGTAATTTTTTGAATAAGTTATATACAGGTAGTCCTTGACTTACAACTGTTAATTTAGTGATTGTTCGAAGTTGCAGCATCACTGGAAAAAGTGATTTGTGACCATTTTTCACACTTACAACCATTGCAGCATCCCCATGGTCACATGATCAAAATTCAAATGCTTGAGAAGTTGTTCATATTTATGATGTGTCCCAGGATCATGTGATCACCTTTTGCAACCTTCTGACAAGCAAAATCAATGGGAAAGCCAGATTCAGTTAGCAAGCATGTTACTAACTTAACAACCGCAGTGATTAATTTAACAAGTGTGGCAACAAAGATCATAAAATGGGGCAAAAGTCACTTAACAAGTCACTTAGTCACTTAGCAGCATAAATTTTGAGATCCATTGTGGTTGTAGGTTGAGGATTACCTGTATTAAGTGTGTAATCATTCTTTGTAAGTTCCCTTCAGCTGAACTGCTCCCTTGTGCAAACAATTGCATCACAGTGGCAATGGTGATATTCTTTGTCTTCATTTATTTCCATTTTCTTTAGCTATAGAATTTTTGTTTCTCATAATTCTTCCAAGTAATTCTCCAACTATTACAGGGGCAACTTATACAGTCTGAGCATTCTATAATCATATATGTTCCTTGTGTGTTTTAAAATTATAGATTTATATTCCTGAAATTGACTTTGCAAATAGAGCTTACACAAGTTTATTTTTTAGCTCTTAGTGTGTTTTAGTTAGTGCTAGTTCAAGGGTTATGGCACCCATAAGTCACTGACTGCTAACCCCAATTCCCACTAATGTATAATTTTATTTTTAGAATGATGTGAAAGATGTTTTGGGGCTCTAGGTGAGTGTGTCTACTCAGTCTTATTCTTTTTTTTTATCATAACAAGTTTTATTAGTTTTTTTTGTTTGTTTTACAGCCAAGTGCTTATAACACATCGTGGAGATAGGGCACTCCATAGAACACAACAAAAAATACAGTCATACATATACAATTTAAACTACTTCTTTAAAGGTTCCCTCTCTATTTTATCAATAAAAAAAGAAGAAAGAAAAAAAAAACCACACAAAAACAAAAAACAAAAGTTATCAATCATATTTTCACCCATTTTCAGGCTTAACCAACTTTCAATTAATCTATTTCAATTTAGTCTTGCATAAACATATAGTATACAATTCGAGCATTCCTAAAATATAAATTGTTTCTCACCTATATCTATTATTCCAATTTCAATTTATACTTCTCAATCAAATTATATCTCTTATTCTATTCTATTTCACATACATATTTTGTAAATAAACATAAATTTATATATTTTAAAACCATTACATAAGACATAATAATATAATAATATTATAATAATAATAATAGGACAATAATTATTTCTATCATAAACTAATAATATAACTATTATATCTTAATATTTCTCAACTATATTCTATTTCATATACTCTATCCAGTATTTTTATAAATCAATCCAAGTCCCTAAAAATTCCTCAATTGTTTCAATTTAGTCCATTTAATACATCACTAATTACCATTCAATTCTTGTAAGTAAAAATATCAATAATACTTCACCAGTCTCAATCTCAATCTAACTCCTTTAATTTTAAATTTTCCAATTTTTCCTATTGCCATTCCAAACCATAATCAAATCCATAATTTAGATCTAATGTTGACTCAAACCAGAGTAACCTTAAAAATCTCGAAAGTATTAGCCCAATCAACGTCCAAAAGCCCTTTTTACCCATCAGATAAAATTTTAACTCTCATTTTTAAATCTAATTCTAGCTTTCTTTTTGTGCCAGGTAGGTTTCCACAGCAGGGCCTCTAGATCCTCCCATCTTAGTGACTGGCTAAAGGCCTTTTCCCACCATTGAGTCCAATCATATTCTTTTTCTCTTTTATCCAGTGTTGTCTGTACTGTCATGTTGTCAACGTTTTTGGTGCCTCGTATTTGGAAGTCCAATCCTGTTGCTTTTAAAGTTGTAAATGTTTTAGTTGAGTTCTGCCTTTGATCATCAAAAATGTCCATCATGTGGGATGTGTCCTCTTCCTCTTCAATAGATTCAATAGATTCAATAGATTGTGAATGTATTCCATCCATCTCATTAAGTTGTAGATCTGATTGTGTATCATAGTCAATCAAAAGTTGAGCTTCAATTTTTAATTCTGAGACCTCCTTTTTGCTAAGCATTCTAATATGTTCTTTAAATTCCATTCTCATTTCCAAAAAAATTTCTAAAATAAGTCCATAATTAATCTGTGAGTAGGATTCCATCCTCTTTTTTTTTTATATAGAAGTTCAGCTTAAAAAATAGATTGCAGCGTTATAAAATATGGAGTCCAAACAGAGATATATTTCCAAACAAAGATAGAAAAAAGCCAATAGTCAAGTCCAGCACAGAAATAAAAGAAGCAGCAAGAGTCCCAAGTAGCAGTCAGTTGTTATATTGTAATCCAGTCTGGGCATCACCCCAAAATCAGGAAGTGATAGTTCAACTGGAGAAAGTTACATTGTATCAGTCATAGTTTCTGGGCTTCATGCCAAGTCCCAGGTTGCATTGTATCCAAAACAATCTACATAAGTCCACCCAGAGAGCAGAAAGTTTTTTAGGCAATACTGTTCAGGAGGGGGGGGGGGAGAAAAAAGCATTCCACCCCCTCCCTAAGGGCTTTCACCTAAACTGAAGATAGACAAAAGAGAGAGTCACAGTAAGGGTTGTTTTTTTTCCCCAGGATGCCCGAATTCCAACTGCTTATATAAACAAAATAAAATAATAAAAAACAATAATAATTATTTTTCCAAAGCCCGTTTTCCCCAGTGATCAAACGCTGCTTTCTCAAAATAGGGAAATAGTTCTTAAAGCTGTTAGCAGGGAAATAGGTAAATTAACAAGAGGGAAGGAAAGGTCTCACCCGGATCTTCCACGGTGGTTCTTTTTGCTTAGATGTTGCTGTGACTTTCGGCTGGAGCAGCTGAGTGATCGGCCATGTTACTGGCCGATCTTTTCCCCGTCGGCCCAAAGGTGATTTTCTCGGACTGCAGAGGGAGCTGCCGCTCCCTCCGCGATCGACGAGTGCCCTCCTCTACGGTGGTCGCCCCTCCAGAGCGACTTTCGACCCTGTCCAGGGTCTACCGGCGGGGGGAAACTGGACGGCAAAGAGAGCAAGTTCTTTGCGCGTCTGCGGGCGCTGCAACCGGAACCGGAAGTCCTCAGTCGTATTCTTAATTGGCCCAATTCCACTCATACCTTACTCAGAAGTATCTGCAGCCCAATATATTGCTTAGATCACACTAAACAACTTCTTTAAAATTTGCATTTTAGTGAATCTTTCAAAAAAATCTTCTCTTATATGTACAAGAGAACCAGATTTCTTTATCTCCATGCATTGGGGCACTTTGGACTAGACCAACAGCTTAGGGACTGCAGCACAATTTCTTTTAAGGGAAAGCATAGACATGTATCACTTCACTGCTTTAGAATTCCAGTTAGAATGCCACACATACCAGATCAATCAAATGTCAGTAGCTCTATATCTGTCCTTTTCTGAGCTATTATTTTTCTATAGCCAGAAGTTGAAAATATTCTCAAAGAACTGCTTTTGTCATAAACATTGGGCTCAATTTAGTCTTCCAACAGATTGATCTACCAGTGTCAGACTTTAATACTTCTTCCATTATTCTGAGAGTTAAGGCCATCATATTAAAAATGAAAATCCATATTATCCTTTTTTCCTCCTTCAGGTTTGAAAAGTAAATTACATAAATTAAGAACACAATCCTATGAAACTTTTTATTCTGAATGAACTTGTTTGAAGAATTTTGCAACATAAAAACAATAATTTAAAATTATTCTTTCATCTACTACTTTTCTACATAAAGTGGGACCCACAACATTGCAAAAAACTTTGACCTATTTTTTTCCAGCTGCATACAATATGTAAATTTTATAATCCATATGGATGAGATGGGTGAGCTAAGAGGGAATAAAATAAATATTAATAGCTTGAGAGGGAAATACACAGATGGACCCATGGATATGTTTATGCTTTGAATATATAATTTTTACTCTAGATAACTTACTCCATTTATTGTTTCCAGATGGATTCACCAGAATGAATATGAATATATTCAGGAAACTATAGTCTGACTGATTTTCATGTGGCTATAGTTGCTTTAAGCTGCGTTTGACAGTATGAAACTAATTGAAGTAAGCAATGTACAATAGGGTATCATTACAAATTTCTAAAGAATTATTCTGTAATATGGTTTGGAAGATGTATTGGGGACTTTTTCAGGCTGATCACTTGAATTTTTAGTTAAAAATACATGGTGATATACTATTATGTTATAAGGTCTATGAACTAATGTGTTTTTTAATATGTTGCTTTTCCTTTAATATCCTGGGAAATTGCAGCCTTCAAGAACTTTTATGATATTATGATTCATCACATTGTATATTCCTTATATGATGAGGAAACTATCAAGAAATTTGCTTACTGGAGAGATAATACATACTGATTACCCAATTCTATTATTAGCAGGACAAAATTAAGATTTCTCAAGTCTTATGTTACACAGAGCACTTCCTCGATTTTTCAGTTGGTTCCAGTATTCTCAAATAATGTAATGTTATGTGGGAATGACTTTAGGAGACAGAATGAACAGCAGCCAAGACAATTATCAAATAAAAAGCAACTTAGTTTGCAGTAGGAATGTGGTTGGGGCAAGCAGCTCAGAAGGACCCTCCCTACTTTCATGGGTTGTAGAAGGGACAGAGGGAGAAATGTTCTTTCAAACTGTCAAGATTCTGTTAATATAATCTTACAATAAAATAGAATTAACTCATTTGGCTATGTTTCTTGTCTAGTCTACTTTACAAGATTAACGAATAAGTAGCACAGCAGCCAGATATTAAGAAACAAGGGGAAATATTGAGAGATTTTACTGAATTTCAAAATTGTGTCACATATAATGCTGAATATTTACTGAATTCAGTGTTTGATCTTCTAGTGAAACATTACTTAGAACATAAACAAATCAAAGATTGTTCCAATATCTCAGGGGCTGCCACAAAGAAGAGGGAGTCAAGCTATTCTCCAAAGCACATGAAGGCAGGACAAGAAGCAACGGATGGAAACTAATCAAGGAGAGAAGCAACCTAGAACTAAGGAGAAATTTCCTGACAGTCAGAACAATTAATCAGTGGAACAACCTGCCTCCAGAAGCTGTGAATGCTCCAACACTGGAAGATTTTAAGAAGAGACTGGACCGCCATTTGTCTGAAATGGTAGAGAGTTTCCTGCCTGAGCAGGGGATTGGACTAGATGACCTCCAAGGTCCCTTCCAACAACAACATCATCATCATCATCATTATTATTATTAAGTGGATGCAAAATTTGAATATAATTATAAAATTATAACAGTGGGAATTTCAATGCAAAAAGAATATTAGCTTTACCTCAAATGTTATACTTAGAGAGAAGTAGAATAAGATGTTTCATCCTTAGTATATTACACCAGACATCATAACTAAGCTTAATAGCTCCTTTTCCCCAAACTACTGAAAATGGAATGAGTAGAACTTTCTTCATATGTGGTAGCAATATTGCAAAGTTCAAAATATTAGAAATTAATTCATCATAAAATGGAACAAATTTTGAAAATGATAATTCCCTTTCAACCTTAGATATTTTTATCAGCTTTTACCAACCCACACATTGCTTCAAAATATGTGTATGATAACAGCTGCAAGGATTTTACTGTTTGCCTTTAAAAACCACACTGGAAAAAGTGTCTGATCCCTTCTATGGAAAAATTGTAAAACTATGAATATGCTTTGAAGTATAGTATAACTTGAAATCTAAAAATTAAATCTGATGTACAGTTCATTGTTATTTAGAAATAATTTCTAGATAATAATAATAATAATAATAATAATAATAATAATAATAATAATAATAATAATAATAATAATAATAATAATAATAATAATAATAATAATAATAATAATAATAATAATAATAATAATAATATAATAATAATAAAGTTGGAAGGGACCTTGGAGGTCATCTAGTCCAACCCCTGCTCAGGCAGGAAACCCTATACCATTTCAGACAAATGGCTGTCCAGTCTCTTCTTAAAAACTTCCAGTGTTGGAGCATTCACCGCTTCTGGAGGCAGGTTGTTCCACTGGTTAATTGTTCTAACTGTCAAGAAGTTTCTCCTTAGTTCTAGGTTGCTTCTCTCCTTAATTAGTTTCCATCCGTTGCTTCTTGTCCTGCCTTCAGGCGCCTTGGAAAATAGCTTGACTCCCTCTTCTTTGTGGCAGCCCCGGAGATATTGGAACACTGCTATCATGTCCCCCCTCGTCCTATATATAGTTCTATATATGGAATTGTACAACATCTAAAATTTGTGTTCTGTAATACAGTATATAATTTAATCTAAAATATAATTTACACATTATTTACATTAGTTTTCAATGTATTGTTTAATATATATAGCTTTTTTCCCTTTATTGATTTCAGTTGTGCTATCCCAGGGGTGTCAAACTGCCAGCCCGCGGGCCAGACGCGTCACCAGTAAACTGCACCATCCTATTGCTGGCAATGGAGAAAAAGCTCCAATAAGTCGCGCAACATCATGTGACGTCACGAGTTTGACATTTCTGTGCTATCCAAATAATTTTACAGTTCAGTAGAGACATGTCTTGACAATAAATTGGGAATAAAATGGTTTATAGTAATTGACATTGTTAATAGTTATTTTAATATATTAGCTATAAGATATTAGAACAGCTGGTTATTCAAGATTTCTTGGTTATCCAAGTGTTCAATTATTATATTACTATATTTTCTTAATTATTTTAAATGTGTATCATTGTTTCTTTTTGTTTTATTATAATTAGTTAAATTATAGTAACAATTATTTTTTTAAAATAGTAAGAAGGCTCACTAGATTATTTTCATGTGCTGAAGTATCTCGGTAAGGCAAATAAAAGATTAACTCACTTAGGCATAGAGCTGAGAGTAGATGTGATGATTCTTGCTTTTCAGACAGATCTATTCTAAACTTTCTCTTTCTCTCTCTTCCCAATACGCGCATGCTTCGACCCCTCGAATGAAGGAATAAAGCATTATTCTTTACCTGCCTGGCTTCAGAACAACTTGCCCAATTTAGTGTTCAAGAAATCTGGTGATGGTCTGCTCACATTCACAGAGAGTGAGGATGAACATACTAGATAACCCTATGCATTGTTTCTGGGGGTAGCAGAAAAGGTTGGTTATTTAGCACAGAACCTTTTCTGCTTGTATAACTGATTCTCTGAGGTGATAACCTGGAGTTTTGTGTTACTTAAAGCTATCATATCTGGAGTCAAAATCAAGGTGCCTGAAAGATGGCAGGCTAGAGAGTTTTCTGTTTCCTCTGACTTAATTGCCCTTGTTGATTTTTCTAGCTAAGATGTTTTACATCATCTCCTAAATTCCTGAACAGAGTTTATTTTAATGGCATTTTTATTTCTGAACTGTTCTGAAACCACAAAGCATAAGCCGTGTCATTGTTGCCAGAGTCTAAGACAGGTAACATTCAGGTTAGAATGAAACTTTTTTTTCTGGGCAGAATGAACATCTGCCATATTTTCTTAGATTTCGGTAGGGTGTTTTGGGGGAGAAGTTTTTTTATATATTTATTTTAGGCAAAGATTATTGTTATCAGGTCCCATTGCCATTGCTGAGCAATGTAACTGATTGCACTCTTTTACTTTCTTCAGCTGCAGATAACTAAGCTGGAACATTCTATCTGGATCACAAATTAGGTGCTCTGAATTAATATGCCCTGTAGACATCTTTGTTGTGTATTATATTGGGATGTGTTCAGTGCCCTATTTGAAATCTCATGTGTTCTTATCAACTGAAATGTACTTTTGGCCTTACTTTCCAGTGATTGAAACCTTGTGTAAAGTTTGATTAATATTAGCCCCTGGTTTTTTTTTTTATCTCTGGCTTTAGCTCAGACCATAAGAAAGGCCCTGCAGGTTTTCATTTTCAGAAAAGTTCAAATGCCAGCAAAGCTTTCTAACTTTAATGACACTTTGAGAGGAGAAACTGATTTAATACTGCTGGAGCTTTGAGTGCACACAAGGGAACTCTCAGAAGTCTTTCATGTGGATTGATAGCGTGTTTTCAGAGGATTTAGAGACAGCATTATGTCCTCTAAGGATTCTAAGATGTGTAAGTCCTCTTTACTATTTATTAATATCCTCAAAGAGGCAAGGCCTCTCATTTAGTACTTGTGCCTTAAGCCAAAAATAGACTGGAAATACATTTTGTTCAGTTGCCACACTTTTCTGATCTTTATTGTTGAGTTTTCAGCTGAAAAGAAAATGCATACAATGCATGCAAAAAAAAAAAAGTGTCCCTTAGGGAAAAATATATGAACGTCATTAGGAAAAAATATATTTGCAAGATTTTGTCTCTAGAGATGCCTCTGTGCTACCAACATTATTGTCCATTGGGCATTAATGGTACTTTTATTTCCTCAAGGTTTTCTAATGTAAATTAATGCATGTTTTCCCTCTTTTGGTAGTTATTTTGTTTACATGCTTGATCTTATTTTTAATAATAATAGAAATTGTATAAGTAACATATAACCATTTTGTATGTCTCTCTCTCTCTGTCTCTCTCTCTCTGTCTCTCTCTCTCTCTCTCTCTCTCTCTCTCTGTGTGTGTGTGTGAGAGAGAGAGAGACAGAGACATTTATGACATTTTTATTGTCTGTTTTGGCAGATTGGATTAAATTAGATAATTCATATTAATGGCACATATGAAGGTGAGTCCACTCATAGGAATAACTATGCACAAAAACTAGCAATTGACTTTATTTTATTAAAGAAAATATTAAACAGAGACATGCAAATGGACATGGCAGAATTATTTGAACAAAAATGGATGAAATTGACACAGAGATGCAAGGGAAAAGCAATTTCATAAATGGCTCTCTTTCCAGGTATAGCAGTTGAACAGTGAAATGCTTTTTTTCTTCCTTTCTTTCATTTAGCTGGGTGAAATTGACTAGAATTCTGCCACATTTTCCTACCACCAAATGACAGGAAGAACTGTGAAACTGCCTCTCCCCCCCTCACCCCATCCTCAAAAATAAGCTCACAGAAGGAAAGCAATTGGTGCTTTTCTGGCATACGTGGGGAGGGGAAGAAGTAATGAACCTGCCAATCAAGGGCTATGTTAATTGTGGCCAGTCATTTTGGCTAAAGTGGAACAAGAAGCTAAAATGAAGAAAGGGATATCTCAAGCATCTTCATTTCCAGCCAATATACATACAGAAAGCAAGCAACTGAATGCTGCTGAATAGAAAAGTCCTCAGTTACTTAAAATGCCCCAACAGGTATTTTATCTACTGCATGCTGAGTTCTGCCCATTGCCCTTAGGATAACTCTCTGAAGGCTTATAACCATAGAGAGGCCAAGAGATAAAAAGATCAAAGAGGTGAAGTCAGATTACCATCCTCTGAAGGACAGTAATCATTTTAGGGAGGAAACCACACAACTTTTCCCTTGAAATGTCATAGATATAAATTTGACATTTGTTCAAGTCACAGCCTGACTCTTTATTTTTGTACTAACTTATTTAATCAATTAATTATCATATTTGTATACTACTCATCTCTGAGTGGTATACAATATTTTTTTCTTGTCATTGACTCTATTCCCAGATAAATAACTCTCTGTGTAAACATTGAGATGAATCCTAACAGTTGCTTGGAGTCCTTAATGTTGTTGAGCTTGGTTGTTTGCTTGCTGATGTTTTGTTACCTGACTAGGTAACATCTTCAATGTTTGAAAGGAATGCACTTTGCTCTCTGTTTATATACAGTTCCTTGCCCTCTCACTGTTAGTGGCAGGGTTGTTTTCTCCTTGGTAGTTTCCTGATTTGGCTGTCAATTTTGACATGTTTGTCTGAATTGGTAGTTCCTTGATTAGGGTAATTTATTGCTTGATTGTTCTTCTGATATTAATCCTTGCAAGGAGATGTTCTGCTTTTTTGTTTCCTTTTTAGCTATTTTATCGTCTTTCTTGAATAGTGTGCATTTGTTTTATATCTCTATGTGCCTTTGATGGCTGATTTTTCTGAACGCCATGCTTCCAGGAATTCTCTAGTATTTTTGGTTCTAGCTTGGTTTAGGATACTCACAGCTTGCCAATTAAAAATTTTGGTTAACTTTGTCCATGTGCTATGAAATTAAGGCATTGTCATCATATCTTCTGACTACTAGTTAGTGTTCATGGATGCACACTTTTAATTTTCTGCCTATCTGTTCTATATAGTGGCTGTTACAGTCCTTACACTGATGTTACAGATGACTCATTTTTTTCTTCTTCTGGGGCTACTGGATCTTTTGGTTTACCTTAGATGTTTTACTTGGTTTGTATGCTACAGTGATGCCAAGTGGTGGTAATAGACTGTTGGTGATTTCTGGGATGTTTTTGATGCATTACAGTGTTATCCTTTTCATAACTTGTATTGGTTGTGCTACACTGGGTTGAGAGTTCAGGGACTTTTTGCTACAGTTGCATGGGTATCCATTTTATTGGAAGGTGTTCTGTAGGCAGTTATAACAGGTCACACATATAGCTTGTTCACACATATACCCTGGACATCTTTTAACTAAATACATTGGAAAATATCCTTTCCCATTCATTAGAAGTTCACTGCAATATTTTTTCATTCTAAAGCTTTCAAAAAGAAATTATTTTTCATTACATTTAATGACAATTTGTAGGGTTTTTGTTTTTAAAAAAAGATGGTATCAAGGTTAGATTTGTTTTCTGGATAGTCTGAATTGGTTGAGGAATTTTGAATATTACATAATGTAGATAATGTACGTAGAGGTGTACGGATGAGGAATTTTCTGAAAGATCTTCCAAAATTTCCTCATTTCAGGTAGACTAGGCAGGAGAGCCAGACTTCAACCAAGTTGTCTCACCTCTAGCCTTTGAGCGATCAGAGAGTAGGAAGCACTCAGAGGTTGATTTTAAAATATAAATCCGAAGCACATATTCATTGGAGGAGGTGGATGTGGAAGCCAAAGGGAAAGCCAGCTAAAAGATGTTGGAATAGGCTTCTGGAGGAAAATGTTCATTGACATTTGCACAGGACTAACAACTGATGCAATAAAAAACCCTATTGTGATAACAAGGATGTCTTCTTATTTTTCCTTTCTCCATCTAAAACATGTTATTTGCTTCGCTTTGAATTTTTTTTTTTTAATGGAAGGGTTGGGGGATAAACAATAGTATGTGACTGAGATCTCTCAGTCACAATTTATGCCACTGAAAAATAAATGTTCCTTATATCTTTCTATTTTTTTGCATTGCATTATCCTTGCCATTGTACTCCACTCATGCCTTTGTGTTTTAAGCACTGAGCCACTGGGTGTCTGCCAAGCAAACATTATGTCTGTGCTTGTAATAATGATTTTTAATCTTTGATTTGGTTTGTGCAGCTGTTATTAATCAGCACTGTCTCATCACCTATTTGCTTTGGCATTTGAATTCTGGTAACCATATTTGTTCAACTAGCTTAAGTGCTGCAGAAACCCTGGAGGTTGTTTGCAATGTTCATCTGTTAACAGAGCTCAATATAGATTCATGCATCAAGTTTCAAAGAAATGTCATCTGTTTTCCCACAAACCCATTCTTCTATACTCTTTGTGTCTGCTGTTTATGTTATGATTAGAAAGGAAATACTCAGATAAAAAGTTGGCCTTCAGAGTATGACTACATAAAGGACTCATCAGGAAAGAGACATCATTATTTCATCAGAAAATAAATGTAACCAGTTTAGAATAAAAAGGCAACATGTTAATCAATTAAAAAAATTAGATTCACAGCACAAAATTTAAATTTGATTCCAGTAAACAGAAATGATACAATTAGTCTGTCAAAATATTCATTTAATATCAAAACATTTATGTATATTTCTTAGCTGTATAGCAATAGAGTTTAAACTCTAGAAATGATGCAGATAGTTGCAATAAGAAAGGACCTAGATTCTAGAGATCTCTGAAATGCAATCCATTATATTATGCACCATCATCAATGGAGCATGAAATTGTAGGTCTGAGGTCTTGAAATTGATATTCCTGATTATATTGATGTAAGATGTTAGTATAAAGTTCTGCAGTACTCTGGATATGGCTAGTCATAAACAATATAGTTACCTGATGGAAAACTCACCTCCCATATTTCTTATTTCCAATTCACCCAACCCCCAGTCAGAATCCAACACAATGTCCATCTGTCAAGCCCCACATAACTGGGCAAGACTGAGGAAGCAAGAATTACACAGATTTCCATAAGGTGTCCTTAATGCTAATGTGAGGTAAAGACAGTATCTTAGAAATATAAAAGGAATTTCCCAACCTCATTTATAGTGAACTTATTAAGGTAGGGTCTCTTTGCATGATTTGAAATGCTTCTCCTCAGGTTTCTTGTATCTGGTCTAAGGATACATTGTATTGTTTATGTTCAAATCTTTACGTGGATTTTTGGGCAGCTTACAATATGATAAAAAGATTTTTTAAAAGTTAATAGAAAATAACTAAAAATTAAGAGAATTAAATAAGAAACTGAAAATCAAAATAATTGGTGACATGGAGGTAGAGAACTTCTCTAGACCACCTCAAATACCCCAAAACAGCGTGCTTCTATCAGGGGCCCAAGCCAGCCAGCAGAGCCAGGTTTTCAGGCACTTCTGGAAAGTCAGGAATGTGGGGGCAGACCACACCTCAAGCTGGAGAATAATCCAGAAGGCGGCGGCCCCACAAAAAAGGCTCTTCTCCCAGATTCCACCAGCTGAAATTCTTTGGCAGACAGGATCTGAAGTAGGCCTCTTCTTCTGGAGAGAGTAAGACAGAGTGGTAACATTGGAGTGAGATAGCTCCTCAAGATATGCCATAAAGGCCTTTAAAGGCAATGGCCAAGACCTTGAATTGGACCTGGAAAAACCCAGAAGTGCAGCTTGTGCAACAGCAATGTTACATATGCCATCTGAGGGGCCTCCAGAACAGGCTGCATCACTATGTTCTGTGTTATGCTGGAAAGAACTCTTTATTAATATTTTAATAATACCCTTTTGATTTATTTTATGTTTTTGTTCTAATTATGTCTGTATTCCCTTCAATAAGCCTGTGTATAAAAAGGCATGCTAGTCTCAAATTATATAGATTAAAAATATAATCAAGAAATCATTAAGATATGTATATGTATTCATGTATACTATAACTGTGATTCTTTGAATCTAAGTATAAAAACATGTTTGGTGCATGGTACAAAAATAAAATATATTTGCAATTCTTTAAAACCTTTCCCTTCTTTGCATGCTCTGAGGTATTTTTTTTTAATCAAATGCTGATTAGCCCTACCTTTTAGTATTATCATAGTTGAACAAGCAAATCTTAGAGAATGAAAAATAATCATGTTTTTGCTTGGTTTAAAGAATTCAAGTGACTTATAAATGGTATGTTCATTGTATATGGTAGTCAATATGAGGGAAAAAGAAATCTGCAGCTTTATTTATAAGTGGCACATGAGTTCATTCAATCACATTTGGTTTATTCACAGAGTTCCATTATGAAGGACTGAATTCATTTTGATCATTTTGTCAGTATCTAGGAAAATTGAACTTCAACATATTGCAATCCCCTAATAAATTGCCTGGTGCTAAAGAGTTTCAAGTAATTGTTAAATTCTCATGTTCCTCAGAGGAGAAAACATGTCCATGATTAGTAAAGCAAGCCAGAAAACATAATCATAATAAAAAGACATTCTAATGTTGAATACAGCACCCCAATAAGGCCATTCTTATTAATTGATATTGATTCATTTTGTAATTACTATTAGACTTCTAGATATGGGATTTATAGTCCTCAGAATTGCTGTTTAAATGGTATAGATTTTTGTTACTTCAAAGAAAAATGAGCTTGGTATGAAGAATTTTTTTCCCCAGAAAGCATATTCTTCTTCACTTCTCATTCTGTTATGTAATCCAGGCAAGTCAAGAGAAAATTAAATATAATGATTTACCAACCTATATAATTTATAGCAAAAGTATTAATGAATGATAAAGAACTGTTTAGATAGTTTTGATTCATCAAGTAGAATAAATTTTTCATTTACAAATATATTTTGCTTATGCATTCCATACATAAATAGCCAAGGTATATTAAATAGTTAGGAATGAATGAAATATTATTTTCTAATATATTTATAATTTTTACACATATCCATTCATAAATACTTTTCAGACCATTTCTATATAAATAACATTTTTTAAATCAATGAAAAAAATATTTTTGTGGAATTTATAAAGTGCAACTTCTGTTTTAAGTTAAAAACAAAATGTTTGTTTGCATTTTAGTACATTTTTGGAGAAAAAGTATCACAATATTTGAAGAAATGTCAAAGAAAAACACCAAAAAATTATTGCAATCTAACAGTTATATTGGGAAGTCAAATCAGGCTGTTCTGTTACTTAATAGACAAAGCACAAAACCTTGAATAAACACATTCATAATTTAATGCTTGATTTGAAAGCTAGAAAATTTAACATATTTATGCCATACACTTTATAGATGCAAAATGTACATGAATTGACTTTAACTGCAGTTACATGGATGAAATAAGCTTGAAGATGAGCATTAAAATTCATAGGAATTGTGAATAGGATACATTATTTCAGATGAAAAGGGGGGAAAGGAAAAAAAAGTTATTTCTTCTTTGACTTGTATGCCCTCGTTAAATAGATTATATGAACATAATTAGATAAAGTATCCTTCCCCAGTCAGATGCTGTTCATGTACTGAACTTCAGCTCCACAACACTTCAATCAGTGTGCCTGTTCATTAGCTGTTAGTTTTTGGAGCTGAAACCCAAAACACTAGGAGGATCTAGACTGAGGAAAAATAGGACACTTTGTATGTGTGTAAATTAATCAATGCTAAAGTATTATGTACTCTTGCTAATGCTAGATGCCTGTTATGTAGTTGGCTTGAATCCTAATCTTGCAAAGTTATTTGATTCTTAGAATCATTGTTCCAAGCTTTTCTACTTTTATTTATAGCAGGTGCTAATTAGCTCCTCTTTGAGGATTTCAATAGCAAAAGCTAACGTGTGTAAGAGATGCTTTGAATGTTTTGGATTTTAGGTCACAAAACACTACTGTTAAAGAAGTAAAGAAGATAGCTATCTAGAATCATATAAACATAAACATATTTAGGCCTTTGAATCCAATCCATTGTTCAGTGCAGGTATGCAAATTAAGGTAACTCAAATAGATGGGTGTCTAGCTTCCATTTGAACATATTAATTAATTAATTTCAATTAGAGATTTGAGAGTTATGATAAAGGAGAATCCATAATCACTCTGAGCAATAGATTCCACTGCCAAACTGATACTAGAAAATAATTTTTAAAGTTGTTAATTTACTGACATTGGTGAAATGTTGGTAATTCTAAAGAAAGCCTTTGGTGATATGAATATATTTGTGTGTGTGTGTGTGTGTGTGTGTGTGTGCATGACAGCAAATGATTACTACATTCATACTAGCAAAAAAGGAAGAAAAAAACAAGTCCATTCATCTTACTGTCAGTCATCCTTTTCTTATCTTTCTTTCACCATTTCCATACCTCTCAAGAGAGGTATGCCTTCTGATAAAGTGCCACTTTGGCTATCACCTCATGAAGCACTACATAGAACAGAGATGATATTGGAAGGTAAATGGATGACATATCAGAACATAAAGATAAAGATAGGAGAACAATTAGTAAGTGAAAGATTTCTTTGTGATTTGTGATTAATTATTATAGAATTTTTTAAAGATTTAAACTTGATAAAAAAAGTTTTGCTTTCACAGGAGTTAAATCTGAGCTGGATGTCAGCTTATGTTCTGGAAATGACCACTTGATTGCTAAAGTATATAAAATGTTATTCAAGATGAATATGTCAAAGATTGCATGATAAAATGGGTAAAAAACTTTGGGTACAACATGATGCTAGATAAATGAGAAAATGTATGGACTAATGGACTAAAATTTACATTGAATTATAGTTTGAAAGAATTTTTTTACAAAATGATGTATCACTGGTATTTGACTCCAGATAGACTAGCGAAAATGTATAGAGGGACTTCTAATAAGTGTTGGAAATGCAACCAAAATTCAGATACATTCTATCACAGTGATGGCGAACCTTTTAGAGACCGAGTGCCCAAACTGCAACCCGAAACCCACTTATGCATCACCGGGTGCCGGGGACATGGCTACTGAGTGGGTGTGGCCACCGAGTGGGCGTGGTTATGGTAGTCATGGCAGTGTGGTGGGCATGGCCAGGATGGGCGTGGCCAGGATGGGCGTGGCCACCAAGTGGGCATGGCTATGGTAGTCATGGCAGTGTGGTGGGCGTGGCCAGGGTGGGCGTGGCCACCAAGTGGGCATGGCTATGGTAGTCATGGCAGTGTGGTGGGCGTGGCCAGGGTGGGCGTGGCCACCTCGATGTTGCTCCTGGGGAGGGATGCCTGTGGGGGCTGGGCAGGATTGGGGGAGATCCAGGGGTTCTCTGGCGGGTGGGGCAGTGGGTAGGAGGCTTGTCCTGCAGGGTGAGGTGAGGCGAGGGAGGGGGCAGGGCAGGGTGCCATTGCCATGGGGCAAGGCAAGGTGAGGCAGGGGCTGGGTCTGGTTGCAGACAAAGGGGGGCTCTGGTGAGGAGGAGGTGGAAGAGGGTTTAAGCAAGCTTAGCAACCAGAGTGGGGAACCCCCCAAAACAAACGTGCTTCATGGGTAACCTCAAAGCACGACAGAAGAGACCAAAACCTGCTGCAACCACCCAGCAGATGGGAGGGGAAAAAAAACAAACAGCCCCCCTGCCAATCCTCAATGAAAGCCTCAGACAGGGGGAAGAGCGTGGGCAGGCGGGCGTCCAGCTCAGCTGATGGCTTGGAGGAGAAGGGCAGCTACACCCCCTCCCAAACGCTGCCCTCTCACAAAAGCAGGATGAAAACTCCAAAAAGCAACAAGGAAAAAAAGTTAAAACAGAAGAGTGTCTTGCGATGGTTTTCTTCCCCACTTCCTTCTAGCTGCAGGTTAAATATGTAAAGACCACAAAAGAAAAAACTTGGCTTCCTCTCGTTTTAATTCAGAAGGAAGGAACAGGAGGATTGGGGGGGTTGTTTGTTTCAAAGGAAGGGAAAGAGGGGTTGGGGGAGCACGGCAGGAGAATGGCGATGGCGCAAGGCTTCTGGCTATGCAGGGGGCATTGGGGTGCGTTCTTTTTAAAAGAGCAAAACGAGGCAAAAAGTAAAAATCCCCCACTCACTCCACCTCCCAAAAACACAACAACGGAGCTTTCAATGATACAAACAAGTTTTTATTGAAAAGTAAAAGTTTGCTTTTCAATAATTCTTTTAAAGAATTATTAATGTGATTTTTGCTGTTGTATGCCTGCTGATAACTTATCTACCCTTGGCTCATAGTCTGTAAGTTTGAGAGCAACACATGCAGCACTCAGGTCATCTGTTAGTCAGATTTTATATAATTCATTAAAAAAGTGACTTAAGACCATTTTTTACAGGCTGGGCAGCTGGTGAGTGTGTGAATGCTGCCTCGTTGGGGCCTGCTGAGGCCAGCGGCCAGCTGAGGCAGCTTCAGACACCAGGCTGCCCCCCACACCATTGCCACAGCCCCATGAGGCTGGGCAGCCGGTGAGTGTGTGAATGCTGCCTCGTTGGGGTCTGCTGAGGCCAGCGGCCAGCTGAGGCAGCTTCAGACACCAAGTTATAACTTGCAAGCTGCCTGCAGTATGCAGGAAAAGCACTCTGTGCATGGCCAGAGACACGATTGCTGGGCTTCCAACTAGGAAGCTGGGGGTTAATGGTGGCCAGTGGCCGGTGGGGGGCTGTTTTTCTTGCCTCGTGTGCCCCACGTGAGGTCCCCCCTCCCCTCCTGGAAGATCCTGCAGCGGGATCTTCTGGCTGAACGTGCGCAGGTTGGACGCCGCTGCCGCCGTAGCGGACAAGGCGCCAGCCGCCAGGGAAGGCGGTGGCGGAGGATGATGAGCAGGCCCCACCACCTGAGGAGGAAGAGCCTGGTGCAGTGTCTCAGAACCCCATGCCGGCGGCGCCATCTAGCACCGCTGGCAGGCGCCGCCTCCGGATGATGAGCAGGCCCCACTGCCTGAGGAAGAAGAGCCCGGTGCGGTGTTTCGGAACCCCGCACCGGCGCCACCATCTTGCACCGCTGGCAGGTGCCACCTCTAGATGACGAGCAGGCCCCGCCGCCTCCTCATGCCCCGCCTCGTGCAGTCCACGTGGAGCACACTGGGAAACTGAGTGCACCACCCACTCAGCCCGATGGGTGGAAGCTGCCGGCGGACTCCTGTTCCTGGCCTGCTCCGCATGCAGCCACCCAGGCGGAGGGAGACGGAGTCCCCCTGCGACGCAAATGCCCCTGCGACGCAAATGCCCATGCCCCTGCCCCACTCCCGGCGAGCACTGCGCGTGGACTTGGGGGAATTTACATGCGAGGAGGGGTGGGGGAAGGAGGCGCAGGCGATGCAAGATGGTGGCACCGGCGCGGGGTTCCGAGACACCATGCCAGGCTCTTCCTCCTCAGGTGGCGGGGCCTGCTCGTCATCCTCCGCCACCGCCTTCCCGGGCGGCTGGTGCCTCGTCTGCTACAGCGGCAGCGGCGTCCAACCTGTGCACGTTCAGCCAGAAGATCCCGCTGCAGGAGCAGTAGCAGGCAGAACAGACCACAGCCTTCGAGGAGGTGAGGATAAAGCTAGGCACCACCTGGGTAAGCGGGGCCCCAGGAGGGGAGGGGGGACCTCGCATGGGGCACACGAGGCAAGAAAAACAGCCCCCCACCGGCCACCGGCCGCCATTAACAGCTGGGGTCCTAGTTGGAAGCCCAGCTTGCAAGCTATAACTTTGTAAATACCGTTCTGCTGCCCCCACCGCCCCTCCTCCTCCTCCTCCCCTGGCCACGCTGAAACCTACCGCTGCTGGCTCACACCCCGCTCGGTCTCTCGTCTCCTGTAAATGCCGCTTCCAAAAGTTCTTGTTTTTATAGCCTGGAAAGCTGTGCATGCGCAGATCTGCGGAAAGCTGTGCATGCGCAGATCTGCGGAAAGCTGTGCATGCGCAGATCTGCGGAAAGCTGTGCATGTGCAGATCTGCGGAAAGCTGTGCATGCGCAGATCTGCGGAAAGCTGTGCATGCGCAGATCTGCGGAAAGCTGTGCATGTGCAGATCTGCGGAAAACTGCGCATGTGCAGAGGGGAGGAGGGAGCAGCCTGACCAGAAATGGCTTGCGTGCCACCGGAGATGGCTCCGCGTGCCACCTGTGGCACACGTGCCATAGGTTCACCACCACTGTTCTATCATATGTGTCCCAAAGATGCTTTTTCAAGAGGCAACTGGACTTTCTTGTTTTTCTTTGAAGACGTTTCGCTTCTCATCCAAGAAGCTTCTTCAGCTCTGACTGGATGGCGGGGAATGGAAGGATTTATATTCCTTGCAGACAGCTGATCATTTGCATTCTTTTAGAGAGTCATTGAGGCCACTTGAAGGTTTATCTATGTCTTCAGGGTCACCTGAGTCATTGAGAAGTTGGAGCTGTGCTTTCTGCAGGATGTTTTCTGCCCTGTGTCATTTCACTGTTGAACATAGGTGCAGGCTGTGGGGATGTGTCTGTGTTGTCTGCTGGGCTTGTCAGCTGCAAAGCCAGCACCCCATGTTGAAAACCTAAGCACCACATGATGGAGTGAGCACCCATCCTCATCCCAGCTCCTGCAGATCAAAAGCATGCAAATGCAGATACAGTAAATAAATAAGTACCACTTTGGTGGGAAGATAACAACGCTCCATGATGTCATGCTGGCCACATGTCCATGGAAATGTCTTTGGTCACTGCTGGCTCAATGGCCTTGAAACAGAGATGAGCACTGCCCCCTAGCAGGGAGATTTGCAGAGTAAAATCCACAGAGACTCCTTTTTTTAAACTAAGAATGCTAAGAAATGCAAATAAAATAAATTATTTCTAAAATAATTATTCAAAAAATAAATATTCATGAAGTATGTACATGTCTAATATGGAATACAATAGATTTTGAAATCACAAGAACTGTTTTATGAGAAAAAGAAAAGTGATTTATTTTGAGAGCCAATTTGGTCTCTTGCTAAGGCACTAGACTAGAAACCAGGAGACTGTAAGTCCTTGTCTTGCCTTAGGCATGAAAGCAGGCTGGATGACTTTTGGCCAGTCACTCTCTCTCAGTCCAATGCCACTCACAGGTTTGTTGTGGTAGGAAAAATAGGAGGAAGAAGTATTAGGTATGCTCACTGACTTTATTTATCAAAATAATAAAGATGGGATTAAAAACAAATACATAATTTAGAAGACCATTGTTTGCAGAATTTTAGTCTGAAATTTCAACAAACTTTGCTTAAAAGACAATAAAATTGTAATGAACTTTATGTGAAATCAGAGCAAAGGTGTTTCTGCTACCTATGGACAATGTAAAGAAAGACAGAAAAATAGGCAGGAAATACACACAATGGAATATGGTTTTATTTTGGAAAGTTAACTACAAATTGATTTATGCACTGCTTAACCTTTGCTTTATAAAGTTCCAGTAACATTTCCATTGTAATCCCAACAAACCCCTTCTTACATAGGGCTACTAACAATAAAGAATGTCTTTACACCTGCCAATCACTCTTTTCATACACAGAGAACAGTGCAGGAAAGGTTATGATCTTGAAAATGGCTTTTTGCTGCCATTTAAGCTGTTACAGGTATATTGGCTTCAGTATAGCTTAGAGACTTCAATTAAAATAGCCTTATAGCATTTTGACATTCCACTTCTAGCACTTTTTGATGCTTAATGTTATATTTAACAGGTATTAAAGAGCTAGAAAAGTTATTTAAATTGCAATCTCAGGGAGAAGAATAAAACTCATTTTGAAAATAACAGTCATCAAAGCTTTTCCCGTTACAAAAGAAATGCCAAAAAACTGTTGAATGGTTAACATTGCAAATGCCACAATCCATGTACTTTTCATTCAAACAGATTTGAATAGAATTCACCTAACAGATTTCATAAACAAAGGCTGCAAGCCTAAATAAACTTGCTAGGCAGTGAATACTATGGAGTACTGTAAAGCATGCCATGCAAGTTGTTTGTTAGTTTTATGCCATATTAACAAATGCTTTGTGCCTTGTACAGAGGTGGACATTGGTGGAGCAATGCAATGGTGGACTTTTCTTTCATGTTTTTAAATCAGCCGTTTGATGTATCAATGAAACAGTAAAAAAAGTTTAATAAATAATATTCCACATTCCGCTAGTGAAGAGATAAAACTGAAGGGTGAAATTGATAAGATATCTGTCAGTATCTCTTCTTCCTGTGTAACAACCTGAATAGTAATACTGTCTGCAGTTTTCTTTAAGACTGGTAAACTTTAAATATCTAGTTGTTCTAGCACTGGGCCAGAAAATTAAACTAGCCCTGTTGGTGGATTTATTTATCTGCTCACTAATATTGGATTGTTTTTATAACCAGGCATGTTATTTTTTATCATTATCATTATTAGAGTTCTGTTTGTTATATTATATCTTGCAGATTTTTATTTGCTGTGTGCCATCCAAAATGATTGCTGTGAGATTGGTGGCTATATAAATTGTTTTATTTAAACCTCAGCCCCAAGACTGGGGAGACTTGTGGAAAAAGATAACTGCATGTCTTCAAAAACTCATAGGCATACTGCATAAACAGAAAAGAATGTGATTGATGTTTGTTTTCCTAGCATGGATGGAAAGGGCAACGAAGCAAGAGAATCTACCATTTGCTCTGTGATGACCATTTCTAGGCAGAAAAGCATTGTCAAAATAAAGGAGCAGATTGAAATCCTGATGGCAATTTCTTCAGATGTTTTAATTACCAGCTGGTTTTGCAATTTATCTGATGTTCAGGTGAATCTTTTATTCTAAAGCTGAAGAATACCAACTTGTCAAATAAAACCTTATTGGTAACAATACATTTTTTGCCAGTTCAAAGCAAATCTGAAGCCTATCAGAATGAATCCTCTTCATATATTTGACAATGATCATTGGTGAAGGAGAGATATGGACCTGCCTCTTCTACTCTTGAGCTTCATAGTATGAATGAGAAAACGGAGTCCTGAGTGCACAGGATCGCGTCATTTGTTGCACAGTAACAGCATTCAGGAAAACATAGCAATATATTTTGATATCATCAGAATTTCACAGCACTATAGGACTTGTCATGAGCAAAGCCTGAAGCAATTTTTGACAAATGGCAAAACTATGCATGTATATAGTGCCCACATATGTACTGTTTATTAAATCAAACTCAGCAATAAGGTTCATTATCTACACATACGTCTCTATAAATAATTTTTTGGATTTATTTTGAAGTAAATATATGTTAAGGTTTTATTAGTTGTTTAAAAGATCCAAGGTCTAACATAGAACAGAAATGCTTACAGGCAAGAATATTATTTTATTGCTTAGCTGCAATTAAAGAGAAAAAGCCAGAAAAATAAAATAGTCCATTTACATCTTTCTTGTGAATTGGTATGTATGTCTTCTGATATATTGTATTTGTTCAGTGGCAGTGAAGCTGCATTTGGATTTTAAAAACATTGGAATATTTAGAGTCTGCCCAAATCAATCAAGACTTCTGGCAGAGTACAACAAAGCAATACTATAGACCAAAAAAATAAAATGCAACAGATATTTATTAAGCTCCCTAATAGATGATAGGCAGTTAAAGTACCCTAAGGGCTGTATTTCACTGGAAAGGTATGGATTTGGCTACTCTATGAATTGCCTATAGGATGGAGCAGTCTGTATCCCGGAGAAGTGAATATTCCATAGAATAGGGGTTACCATATCCCAGATCCCTATGGTGGAGAACCCCTTATAAATAATCTCTTGTTGACAGAGCTAAATGGACAGATTCAATTCTTGTTGCCTGATATATCCCAATGCTGTATTATAAAAGGCTTTAAAAGTAATATCAAACATTTTGAATTGAGCCTGGAGCCCACTACTAACCCATGCATGACTTCAGAATTAGTATTAACTTGACAGAGTTAATCCTATCAGAAGTGTGCCACCACATTTTTGTACCAATTTTCAGGTTAGCTCAAAAGGCAGCCCCACATAGAGCACATTGCAGCAGTCCATATGAGTAATAATCAGGTCATAATTGGTGTGTCAAAATTGGTCAAACCCTCCCTTTCTCACTTTAAACAAGTGTGAAGAATCCACAAGAGCCCTCAAATCACAAACTTACTCATTCAGAAGGTAATGTAGCCCTACCCAGAATTACTACCAGGGGCATTTTTATTAAATTTTCAGTTGTCTATTGATGCCAAGCAACTCCTCAAAAGTTTTAATGTAGTTTCCAGATCTTTACAGCCTTCAGATAGCAGTCTAGAACTTAAACCATATCTGGTATCACTCAAGAGTGCTGTATAACTGAGCACATTGATGACACCTCACTATGAACCACTGAATGCCATTCCCAATTGATGTATGAGATGTTAAATAATACAATAAATGACACATGGAGTTCCTGCTTTAAACAAGGGATATGGTGTGCCCAGTTTTGGAATTCAAGAATACAGTACAGTATATTCACCTTCTGGTCATGATGCAAACAAACTAGGCATTTAAGAGATTCAGTGCAAATTATTTAATCTTTACTATCAAGCATGCAAAAACAATGTTGATCTAATTTATCTTTGCATTTAAACTAAAAAAAGTAAGTAACAGCAGCTGTGGTTGCTCACATAAAAAAATTAAAAATGAATGTAATGGGTAATAAACTTAAATAAAAAATGATCAGTACTGCAATTTTAAAGACTGCAGATACAGGGGTGTATAAAGTTATGGACATATCTACTCTATTCAGTATGCCTTTTGCAGAGTACATGTGATGTGCTACCAGATGACCTCAATGTACAAAATTATATTAAGGTAAGGCTTGCTTTGGAAATGCCCTTCCAAAGAAACAAGAATTCTTCACATTTCTGAACCCAGTTTGCGACTGTGTAAAAAATAATATAAATGGCTATTTCTTTACCGTTTTATAGATGGAAGAATGCTTTCCTCAATCTGATTCATATTTTAATAATGATAGCATTTTATTCACCTCTCACTGTGACATATTCTCAAATTTTCCTTTATTCTTTTCCCTCCAAGTATGTAAGAAGATTCAATCAAACCAATAAAATTAGGATATCCTCACTTAAACATATGTAAAAAGAAAATAGTGAAAGCAAATAGTATAGAGATTAAAATTAATATTGTGCCAATTTTTCAAACGTTTTCTTCGGTTTCAAAAAAAGACTGTTTTTGTATCTTATGTCTTTGAATTTTTTGAAGAATTTCTTTGGGTGGCAGTTTTACTGATGCTGCTGCTGTGTTGTTCTTTGGCATTATACAGATGTTTATTTCTGTAACCTTCCTGGCTACTCACTCTCAAAGTCCGAAAAAGCTTAGGGAAGAAGTTCTCTTGTGATGTCTCTAACGTTGGAGAAGCCAGGGAGGTTGTTAAATTTTGGCAAATGAAATAAAATGAAAGACATGACAGTCATTCCTTCCATCTTTTGTCACCTTAAAACTAAATAAAGAAAACAATTTCTTTACTCATGCAAAATAAATATTAAATCAGAATATCAACAAATAGCCCGAGCCTGCAAAGATGAAGTGAGGAAAGCTAAGGCTCATAATGAACTAAGGCTTGCGACCAAAGTCAAAAATAACAAAAAAAGCTTCTTTCAACATGTAAAAAACAAGAAAAAAGTGAAGGAAATGATTGGTCCATTAGTGGGTGAAAGTGGCAAGAAGGTGACAAGCAATAGTGAGAAAGCAGAACTATTTAACTCGTTTTTTGCATCTGTCTTTACACAAAGGGAAAAAACAGACCAACCTATCAAAAATAGTGCCATAAAAAACAGTATAGAAACACAAGTTAAGATAGGCAAGAAAATGATAAGTGAGCACCTGTCCAGCCTAGACAGTTCAAATCATCAGGACCAGATGGATTACACCCCAAGGTTCTCAAAGAACTGGCAGATGTGATCGCAGAACCACTGAACTATATTTTTCAAAGATTTGGAGCACTGGGGAACTACCAGAGGACTGGAAAAGAGCTGATGTAGTTCCCATCTTCAAAAAAGGGGGAAAAAATGGATCCAGGAAATTACAGACCTATCAGCCTGACCTCAATACCTGGGAAGATTCTGGAAAAGATAATCAAACAACGAATCAGCGAACACCTAGAGGCAAACAAAATCACTACTAAAAGCCAACATAGGTTTGTCAAAAACAGATCATGCCAGACAAACCTTATTGCATTCTTTGACCAAGTGACAAAATTAGTGGATCAGAGGAATGCTGTGGATATAATTTACTTGGACTTCAGTAAGGCATTTGATAAAGTAGATCACAACCTAATACTCGGTAAGATAGAAAAAATGTGGGTTAGACAGCATCACCACCAGATGGATTCGTAGCTGGCTGACCGGCCATACTCAGCGTGTGGTCCTCAATGGAACTGCATCTACATGGAGGGAAGTGTGTAATGGGGTGCCCCAGGGCTCTGTTCTAGGCCCAGTGCTCTTCAACATCTTCATCAACGATTTGAATGAGGGGATTAGATGGGGAACTCATCAAATTTACAGATGACACCAAGCTGGCAGGAATAGCCAACACTCCAGAAGACAGGCTTAAGATACAGGAGGACCTGGACAGACTTGAACACTGGGCGCTATCTAACAAAATGAAATTCAATAGTGAAAAAAGTAAGGTTCTACATTTAGGCAAGAAAAACCAAATGTACAGGTATAGTATAGGGGGTACCTTGCTCAATAGTAGTAACTGTGAGAGGGATCTCGTAGTCCTAGTGGACAATCACTTAAATATGAGCCAGCAGTGTGCTGCAGCTGCCAAAAAAGCCAACACAGTGCTGGGCTGCATTAACAGAGGGATAGAATCAAGATCACATGAAGTATTAATACCACTTTACAATGCCTTGGTAAGGCCACACTTGGAATACTGCATCCAGGTTTGGTCACCACAATGTAAAAAAGATGCTGAGACTCTAGAAAGAGTACAGAGTACAGAGAAGAGCAACAAAGATGATTAGGGGACTGGAAGCTAAAACATATAAGGAACGGTTGCTGGAATTGGGTATGTCTAGTTTAACGAAGAGAAGGACGAGGGGAGACATGATAGCAGTGTTCCAATATCTCAGGGGCTGCCACAAAGAAGAGGGAGTCAAACTATTCTCCAAAGCGCCTGAAGGCAGGACAAGAAGCAACGGATGGAAACTAATCAAGGAGAGAAGCAACCTAGAACTAAGGAGAAACTTCCTGACAGTTAGAACAATTAACCAATGGAACAACCTGCCTCCAGAAGCGGAGGAAAGGAAAACTATAGAAAAATACAGGATAATTTTTCATCGTGATGATAGTTATAACTTTAATCTCATAAGTAACACATTCACAAAGGTCAACCATTTTTTACTGCCTGACCCAAACCATCAAGAACTAGACTTTTAGATGTCCATCTCTGGAACAGAGATGCATCTATCTAGGTTTGCTTTAACCTGGGGAAATGAAAATCTATCCCAATTTCTCTATTATACCTCAGCTTCCAGGCTTTAGCCAAATCTGAAACCTCAAATATATAAAATCTTAATTTTTATAATAGATATCACATATATCACCTTCCTCTGCTCTATATCAAAGAAAATACTGGCAACCATTTGTTAGAAAAACTTTGTTCTTCCCTTGAAAAAAATAAAATTGCTTAGTAAAGGAGATATCAAAACTAGATCAGAGTATATAGAAACAAGCCAGGGATATGTCACTCCAGAAAGTGTGTCTCATTTTAGATACTTTTCTCACTGGAATAAAGCTCTTGAAGCCATAATTTTGAAATATGTATGCCCTGACATTTTCAGTTATATACTCTAAAAATTTTAATAAATAAAAATAGTACATAAGTTTAAGAATAAAATCAACTCACAACGCTACTAAACAGATGAATTTAAGTAGGTTCTTTTTGCTGGACTTAGAGACACTGAATTGTATATTTTTGACCATCGTTTGGGGCAAGCATAATGGGAAAAAGAGTATTAGCTTATGAGCAACCATTTTAACATTTTAATAACTTAGAATTACAATATTTGACAAACATTTTATCCTATAGGAAAGAACTTCAATATAACCATTTTTTATTGTTTGCAGAATGTGTTAATGTTGGCTTTCTTACCTGATTATCATTTCCATATAAACAGAACATGGAGAGTATATACAAAAGTCCCTGTAATAGTTGAAAGCTTTTGATCAATTGCCGTCTAATGTTTGCTTTGCACTGACAATATGTTCTACCAGCTGTCTGACATTTCTATTTAAAACAGCTCCATCAAATTCATTAGAATAGAGAAGTCTTTATGAATTTACACCCTACTTCAACAAACACCTTCCTTGGAAGACAATTTTTTGTGAAGTATTTTTCAGAGAACACCTTTCATTTCTAATAAATTTATGTTTGTTCTTGTTTCATTATTACTGATTTTAAATATGGTGGAGGGAGAAAAGAAGCATATAAAAAGTTCAGAGATGAAACAGATATGAATGTTTATTTCGTTAAGATTACGGTAATACTAAGACTGTGCAGAAATTACCTAATGCATTTTGAAGGCCAAATAAGTTTCCAGAAATACTGAACTAGGAACAGTCTTTTGAAACTTTTCTATTTATAGGAGATTCTGTTCTTTCATAATCAGAAAAAAACCTCCTTCTTTTGGGAGTATTTGTCTTTTTTGTTCTTTAGTTGAAAAAGTGGTTGGAGCCGAGCTGCTCTGATTCAATTCAATTTTATATCATCCAATCTGAGCAACCAACTACACAAAATTCCTTAGAGAAAATCTACACAGATTGAAGCCAGAAGTTAAATAAGCCCAAGTATTCCACGTTTCTAGCAAGATGTAGATTGGCTATTTATATAAATAGGACAACAAAAGTAACATCCTTTCTTCAAAGTTTCATCTTGATGCTCTCCAGGTTACTAATTTTGGCAACAGTGTCTAGGGTGTTTTGTAAGCCGATTATAGCTTTTACCTTGAGTCAACCAACATCGATCAAAAATGTCTCATACCATATTTTTGTATTTATAGCAACCATTTGCTAAAATTACTTCACAATAATTCTGCCCATTTTTCTAAGCTGTGCTTCCTGAGAAGCCCTGTTTTCATTATCTCTTTAACTATTCAAGTTGTTGTAACAGATTTAACAAAAGATGTTTTGCCATAAAGGTCACTCTGAATAGAGAGCAGGTGATGATCACTAAATTCATATTGGAGTACAACATTGGTCCTTTCCCCCTCAGGCCTGTTTTAATATTGGTTCTTTATACAGTTTCACATAAAAAGTCAGATAGTTTCTCAACATCAGCACTCCAGTTTGTTTGTTCTCTGGTGGGTTACTAGTGCTCCTTTAGTTTAATAAAAGCTAGAATTTTAAGAACTGAGACATTTTTTAAGATAATTTAATATAGAACCAATGTTTAAACATAATTTAGAAGTGAATGACTTTATACCCATGAATGCTAAAATTGATATAAAATATAATGTACAACTTTAATTCATTCTCAAATATAGATTTTTTTCATGCAGCTTTTTTCTGGGATTTTTTGCTTGTTTGGATGGGCAGCCCTAGATCCTTTTTGAAGCCAACACAAGGTGAAATTATTCAAGCACTGGGTGTAAAACAAAATACTTATTTACTGGAACAGTGACTTAACAAGCTGAGGGACATTTTGTTATTCTCATTTCAGATGAGATTAATTCCTTGTGTGACAACTCAGATTGAAAAATGATACAATAATTAGCATTAATTTTGTTCTTGAATAACATTTGAAGAACAAAGAAACATGCAATGAAGAATTGCTGAAATGGGTTGTATCAAAAAAGAATTCTTGGTAGAATTATGAAGGAAAGAAGATTTGTATGAGAAAAAAGACTGGGGCAAGAAACGAGAATGAGGAAAAGATACTATCTAGTGGACAATTGGGAAAAAAGTTAGCTGCAAGGACCCTGAGCCAGTCACTCTTCCTCATTCTTCTCAGCATTGGGTTCTGTAATAAGCCCGCTGAAGAGCGAAAACCTCATTACATCATGCACTGGTGACTTCATCATGTTAACTAGAGAAGCACAGTACAAATAAGTGTATAAATAGAAAATGGCAAGCCACTTTCACTTTGTTGTGAAGGAAACAACATGGACATGTCCACATAATCACTATTATGTGAGTTTAACTCAAAGGAGAATTTTTAGGAGAAAACTCATTTTTCTTGACCCCAACATATAGTAAGTTTTCTTATTTAGTTATAACATAAATATCATATATACAATATATAAAGATATTAGCAAGGGTGGATTGAGTAATTTTTTCATATTAAAACATCTCTATTTAAAGATATAGACTACCTATTGGTGAATATGAAATACCCCCCAAATGTATAGTTTACAGAATTTTGCAGTACTATTCATAACTTTTCTACTATTTGAGTAAATATATACCAAAAGATGCATTCCTTAAAGAAAATTTACACATTAAAATATTGCAAATATTATTTAATTAGCATCAAGATTAATTAAATATATGAAATGCTTTATTTCTCATGTATTCAATACTTTTCTTCTGTTGTATTAAAAATTACCAACTGTTGAGCACTGTAACTGAGCTTTGGGCACAAGATTCAGATTTCAGCATGCAAATCTTGTTTCAATAGTTCAATAGAAGCCACTGTTTAATTATTTCTCAGGGGAATGGGATGAGATTTAATTAAGTTCAGGAAGCTTAAACATTCTAAACTGTTGGTAGCTTCTGATCTGGGAAAATCTTTTCTTTCCTTAGAATTCTAGTATTTGCTACTATTTATTTCCACAGAACTGATTAGCTTTGCACAATAAAAAAGAAATCTTAGCCATGCAAATGATAGGAATTATATTTTGAATTCTATAGGTTAATACCGTGTTTCCTCAATAGTAAGGCCTACCCCGAAAATAAGCCCTAGTTTTGGGGCGAGGCACACACCTACAAATCAAGCTAGGGTACCCCGTACCCACTTACCTTGCAGCCAGGCCTCTCCTCGCTGGCCCACTTCTTCTGTGGTATCTTCTGCAGCCAGGCCTGCATTTCTCAGTCACAGGCCTTTCTGGAAGGTCACTGCAGCCAAGAACTGAGCTATGGATTGAATCCATAGCTTGGTACTCAGCTGTATAGGCCTTCTGGAAAGGCCTGACTGCAAAATGCAGGCCGGAATGCAGCTGCAGAATGAAGCTGCTCCTTCGACCAGAAGAAGTGGACTGGCTGGGTGGGGCTGTCAGTGCTGGAGGTGAGTATAAAAGACATCCCCCCAAAATAAGACCTGGTGCCTCTTTTGGAGGCAAAAGAAGAAGAAGACCCGGTCTTATTTTTGGTGAAACATGGGTAAATGTATTACTGATATGTGCTTCTTTATGCTAAGTACCAGCAAAAAAGTTGAACTAAGGTCTATTCTTGAGAGAATTCTCTTATAAAAACTTAATCCATGCCTCTAATTTTTTATTATCTATGGCCAATATCCTTACCTCTTCACCAAGAGCCTCCAGTCTTGCCTACTCCAAGAGGTTCTGGTAATTCATCCCCTCTTTCAAGAAGAGTTTGATCTATAGCCATGTAAATGTTATCATCAGAATGGCCTCCGATTGCAGCAGAAAATCACATTGGGTTTCTACTAAATTTTTACCATATACTTTAAAAAAAAAAAAAAGTTTGATTGGGTTTTTTAGGTTTTACATCAAAGTGCTTAGGAATCATCATGGAGATAGGGTAATCAATCATCCAAAAAAAAAAAGCATTATCATACATATATAATTCAGGTTAATTCTTTAAAGGTTCCCTCTCTATTTCCCTCAATTGATATAACATAGTCGAATTAATACATTTCTAAATCGAATTTAATCAATTAAAAAAAAATCAATAATATTTCACCTATATCAGGCCAAATCCTGTTTTTAAGCTTTACTAACTTACAATTACCATGTTCCAATTTAGCCTTAAATAAACACATAATTTACACTTTGGGTATCCCAATTTCTCTTATTTCATAAAATAATTATTATTTCTAGAATATACATATTATTCCAACCATTATATTTTTATACTTCCCAACTATATTCTATTTCTTATTCTACTCTATTTCAAATATATATTTTGTAAATCAATCCATATCTCTAAAAAACCTTTTTAACTCATTACGTAAAATTTAAATCCCATCAAAATAATTATACCTAAAAAACATATTATTCCAAAAAATACCTTCTTACTTCATTTCACATCTATATTTTATTTCTTATTCTATTAATTTCTTGTTTACAACCTTTTCCATATTACAATTCCAAGCCATAATCAAATCAATAATTTTCATCTCAGTAGTATTAATTCAGTCAAAATCTCTAAAAGCCTTTTTAACCCATCAGGTAAAATTTTAACTCTCATTTTTAAATCTAATTCTAGCTTTCTTTTTGTGCCAAGCAGGTTTCCATAAAAGAGCCTCTCAATAATCAAATCTCAATATTTGATTATACGTATTTCTCAACAATTCAGTCTGATCATATTTCTCTTCTCTTTTTTCCAATACTGTCTGAGCTGTATAATCAGTTTTGTTCAATGTGGTAGTTACTCGTTGATTATCCATGTTGTCACAGTTCTCAATGCCTCGTATTTGCAAATCAGTTCCTATTGCTTTTGGCATTGTAGATGTTTTAATTGAAATCCATCTTTGGTCGTCGAGATTCTCAATGAATTGTATGTGGGATTGTATGATATCTTCTTCTATGTTGATTTGTTCCTCATCTATTATTATTTGAGTTGTGGGGAAGTCAGTTGGAATCTGGAAGTCAATTTGAAGTTTTGTAATAAAAGCATTTATTCTAGCATTCACTTGCTCAGTAGTTTCATAAATTCTTCCCAGCATAAGTTTACAAATAGATTGTGGATAAGATTCCCCAGTCTCATTAAATTGTATATGTAGTTGCATGCAGGCCTCTTTGGAGTTGATCTGTTCTTCCTCTGTTATTCCTTGGTCTATAAGTTGATCAGTCAAAATTTGAGGTTCAATTTTTAGTTCTGGAGCATCATCTTTAATGTTCATTCTAAAAATCCTTTGTTCTTTAAGTTCCAAGATTTTTTCTAGTATAAGTCCATAGCCAAGCTGTGGGTGAAACTCCATTTCAGTAGTAAGATAATCTTTTAGTTTTTTGGTGGAGGCTATGTTTATTAACAGTCAACCAACATCCGCCTCCACAATTCTAATAGGCAATTTCACCACCCAGCTGTTTCCAATCCATTATCTTTTCCCTTTGTAGTAATTGAAGATCAAAGGGAAAATACAATTGCAATGTCAGTTTTTCACCACAAGATGTCCTCAGTAAGCTGTAAAATCTTTTTTCCAAATTCCAATAAAGTTTTGTCCAGTTAAAAAGTAAAAACAAGTAAAAGGAATAACAATATTCCCCAGCTTAAAAAGTAAATACAACAATAAAATTCTTTAATAGAGATTTTTACAGGATCCCCGAAATCCAACAACAAAAATAGTCAATAAAAATTAATTATTTTTCTCAGAGCTCATTTTCCCAAATATCCAAACGCCGCTCTCTTAAAGTAGGGAAATAATTCCAGGGGCTTTTCACAGGGAGGTAGTTAGGGTAAAGAGAGGGAAGGAAAGGTCTCACCTGGATCTTCCACGGTGGTTCTTTTCGCTTAGCTGTTCTTGTGACTTTCGGCTGGAGCAGCTAGATGATCGGCCATGTTAATGGCCGATCTTTTCCCCGTCGGCCCAAAGGAGCTGTCTCGGACCACGGAAGGTGCTGCTGCTCCCTCTGCAGTCAACGAGAGTCCTCCTCAGTGGTAGTCACCCCTCCAGGGTGACTTTCGACCCTGTCCAGGGTCTACCGGCGGAAGGAAACCGGCCGGCGAAGAGAGAAGATTCTCCGCACGACCACCAGCGCCGCAAACCGGAACCGGAAGTCAATTTTTACCATATACTTGATCATCAAAGAAATACTGGGAATGGAGGGAGAAGACAGAATGGAGAGGTGATTAGCATGAGAAGTAAACTAACAACCAATATTCCTTAAAGCAGAAATGTCAGTTATTTGACAACCACCAATGCCCAGTTTCAAAGCCAAAATCACAGGATGAAAAAAAATGAACAATGAAAGACATGGGAGACACTGGCATCTGACTCAAACTATAGTACTGTAGTATAAAAAAGGAATTGCATCCTTATGTTGATAAAGGGCAAGTCAACCTGTGTAATAGATTCTTCTCTATCTGTGTTGTATTGTGAATCTGAGAGCCTTAAGCCAGGCATGGCCCTGGAGAAATCCATTCAAATCTGTTGAATATCTGAGAAATTCTCCTGAATTTTTGCTAAAGAACCTCACAAAGTCTCCTTAGGCATAGAATGTTTTAGCCTGTATTTTATTAATCCTTGTACAAATATGTTCAGTTTAAATAGGTTATAACAAGAGAGAAAATATATTAATCTAAACCATCATACATCAATATTCATTCATAAACTCCTAGTCTTTTTCTATTGACACAAGCAATATTATCAGTCCTAAAATAATTCAGGTTTGAAGAAGAAATTTTAATTTAAATGATGTTAATACCAGTTTGGAAAAACTCTTGCAACTTCATACAGTTAGAAGCCTAAATATTTAAGTTTGCAATACTAGCTCTTATTTAAATCTAATTATATCACTGGCACACTTAAAGAAGTTCACTCACTGATTCCTTAAAGTTCCACTGAAAAATGACCACTTAGAGAATTGCAAGTGATTTAATATCATGTTATACTTTCAAAAACCTAATTATTCAACTAGTTAGTCACTAATTTATTGCAGATATTTTCAATAAGAGTTAAGAAATACTAATTATTCTGGACTCATGAAAACATATTCATTAAAAATGAAATTGTCAACATATATAAACGTTTTAGAAATAATATTGTCATTTAAAAAAAATTAATTCATGATTTTTTTAAAAAAATCATGACAGTACCTAGGCATTAATAACAAGTTCTCTGAGCTAATTAATCCAAAATCATCTAATGTATCCCATATTTGTAGATCTAATAGTATTAATAATTTTATTAATTATTATATAATAAGCAATCCTATTGTGCATTTCAACATAATGTCACAAAAGGATTTTCTATCATTTATACTGAAAATTGGAATTATGTCTTCAAAAGCCATACCAAAAAATATTTTAATTGCCCCCGAAAAAATTTGTAGGTATGCAAACATTAAGAAAAAGAAATGTTTATTTTACAATCTAAGTCCACTAATTTCATTTAAATTTTATAACTTTAATTGTATTAATGGATAAATTATAAGTTAAAGATACTAACAAATAAATTCATTTCCAAGAAATAAGTGACTATTTTAGTTATAACATAGAAAAATATTTAGAATCCTAAATAAGGCCACAAATTTGAATTGTGACTGATTACAGCTTATTCAGAATATTTTCTTCTTCTTGAGCAAAAACCTTCAGACACCCTTCCACTATCCAGGCAGATTTTAGCTGTAATTTCTGGGGGGGGGGGAAATAATGGTACAATGGTGGATTTTAAGGTTTCTTTGAATTTATGTAATGCATGACATATTATATGCAATTCGATCCAGTAGAATCATTTTAAAGAAGAACTATCCCTTAAATGTTTTTAATGCATCTTTCATATGTATATGTATATGTATATACACACTTATACATACTGTACACATACATACACACACACACACACACACTTACAGTACATACACACACTACTGGAAGGAGGAATAAATCTTATAAAAGAGATACTTCTTCTGAGCAGAGAATGACAGATATTTCTGGACTATATTCCTTACTGTCGTTCTGTGTAACAGAGACTATTTTGGAAGATTACACCTATTCATCACCAAAGAAATCTGGCTGGGTCAGCTTTAATACATCATTTTCTTACTTAATAATTTTTTTCTTTAGTACTCTCAATCTATGGAGAGATTTAAATGGAAAATAAAATTAACAACTGTATTATTATATAAAATTTCATTTAATAAAGAATTTTATATTAAACACAGTTAAAACTGGTCTTAAACAAACAAAAGAAAAGGAAAAGAGTAGCAAGATAAAAAATAAATTCAAGGGATCAAATAGTTCAGAAAGTAACTCTGAAATGACTGAGTAAGATAGGATTGAATTAATCTCACAATTTGTATCTCCAATTCTCAGAGAGATGATAATGATATCCTGGCTCATTAGTATATTGACCTTATAGGATGTTGGCCCAGTGAATTCTGTAATAGTATAAAGAACCCAATTGGATCTAGCATAGCTCTAAGCAAATTCAACTTTACTTAACACTTGTTTTGTAAATCATCAAATCATAGATCTGGATGAAGAAAGTCAAGACAAGGTTTTAGTGTGGAGTCCTTGATGCTCTCTGAGCTTGGTTATTTACTGGCAGACATTTCAATACCTAATTGGGTGGGTGTTGTTGAGAAATAGAAATCTATTGAAGTTAGAACAACACAATTTGAGATTTAGGTGGCATGAATATTTGTGGTATGACAAAGCTAAGGTTAATATATTTTTTAAAAATTATGTTGGATGTGCTATTCTGAGAATATGGAATTAATATAAATCTAGGTTGTGTCTAAAACACCTTTATGGCTTTGAGCAAAAGAAGCATTCTATACATGAGAAATGATAAGTATAAATGAGTATCATGATATACTAGATTTTTTTCAAGGGGAATCTAATATATATCAGTTTTTGTTAGTTGTTATTTTCTTTTAAACTTTTAATATATTTTTTTAAATGCAATAAAAATAGGATTAGAAATAATTTAATTCCTGTTTTAGTTGAAATTTCTGTTCTTTGGTAGCAATGGAATTGCACTTAGACTTATATACCACTTCACAATGCTTTACAGCCCTCTTTAAACAGTTTATAGAGTCAGCATATTGCCCCAACAATCTGGGTCGTCATTTTACCAACCTCGGAAGAATGGAAGGCTGAGTCAACCTTCAATTGGTGAAAATCAAACTGCTGGCAGTCAGCAGAATTCTAATCACTTAGCCACCTTACTGATCAATCACAGCTATCCAAAAAAACAGGCTTTCTGAAATGTATTATTATTCACATATCATATTTATATTATTTTACATGCCACACATCTCATGGTTGATATGACTCTAGGTGGCTTACAAAATGATAAAAAGATAATACAAAATGCTTAAAAGTAAGAAAGAGTATATAGAAATGACAAACCAAGAGGACAGGCACCACAGAGGAGGAGATATTCTCTCTACCCTATCAGCCATCCTTCCAGCAATGAGCACCTCTATTGGAGTCCTATTACATTACTATATTTAACAATCTTGTCATAATAGGGAAGATTTTAAAATATCATCTTTCTCCATTCTATGTTATCAGTCATTGCTTATCTTCCATCCTGGAAAGCACTCTCTTTCCTCTAACTATTAAGAGTTTCCATTATGTGATTATTAATTCATACATGAGGCAAATACCCAGAAAACATGTTAAAAATTATCTTTATGCAGTTCAGCCATAGCATGTATAACATAAATGTATGTTTTTCTGACAGTATTTGTCAATGCAAAGCAAATGTCCTAGTTCTAAAACCAAACATAGAAGAGGTCATTTAAATTTATCCCCAGACCTACAAATATGACTTTAAAAATCCTCAGCTAATATTCTGTTTGTAACCAATTATGATTTGTGAACAGGTTTGTCAGTGTGTTAATTTAAAGGGTATAAGACCATAAGGACTGCATGGCATTTGGATAATTTAGCTAGTTAATGAGTCTAATACTTTTTATGGAAAACTGCATCTTAATTCCCGAACTGGAAAGGTTGATGAGTCTATGATTTACATTGTTGCTACACACTGCATTCATTAAAGAAATGGATATTAATTATATATAATCTTAAAGAGGAAAAAGATGTAAGCTATGAGGAACAGAAGTTTATAGACAACTCGGTATTAATAAAGATTTAGAACAGCAGTCTCTTCTGTGTAAAAACTACAGCCATTTACTATTAATTAACTTAATTGATAACAATTACAACAATATCTGGCATTTTAATCATGCAAATATGTCTTCTGCTGTCAGAGCATAAAATTAAAAACAGCTAGGAGTCTTTCATTTGCAGTGCAAGCTGGAGAGGAAATTAAAGTAGACCAAATAATAAATGAGTGATATATTCAGTTAAAAAAAAACACAGATACAGATCAGAAGGCTAAGAACAAGATACCAGGATACTTTGTAGCAAACATAAAAGGTAATCCTCCTACCCTAATAGCACTAGGAATGGAGCTGGAAAGAATAAACCGATTCTTCTATTAGTTTAATATCCGGAGTATTTTAGGATAAATATTACTTCTAAATATTAAATAATAATACAACATATATTGTTGTATATTAAAAGAATATCACAGTGACAGCACTAATTTGCATCTATCAATCCACATTATTTGTGGTTGCAAATTATTAAAATATGGTATAGCTTCTCTTTCAATATCTGTTCTGATTTTGACATTCACATAGTCTCTATCTACCAAAGGGATGACATCAGTGGTAAGAAAAAAAATCTCCCTTTCATTTAGAGAACTTACATTGCTCAAATTTGTTCCAAAGTCTGTCCAAACATTTAAAGCAGTTTTAATGAGTTAGATCAGGTGGGAGAAGAGGAAGGTGAATTGCTTTCGATAAAAGGAGGCAGAACCCCAAAATTGGTTAGTAATGAATACAACTCTGAGAAAAGGGTGACTATTTGTAGACACATGAGAGATATCAATGATAAATGTATGGGAGAAAATAATGAGAAGGAGAATACTGACTGTGCTAATAAAGAATTAAATCGTTGCAAAGCTCAAATGAAATAATTTAGTTGTTAAGCAAGAGAATAAAGCAGATGAAAACCATCTTTGAAATAACACAAACAAGCAAATATTTGTGTGTGATTATAGAAGCAGCAGGCAGCAAGGATAGAATGAATAATAAAATTCTTAAAGTTATATATTTAATCAAAAGGAATACCAATGTCCTCAGATACAGTAAGCTATTGGCTATAACATCAAACAATTCCCGGATACTGAGAATTTAAGAGAATTCTTAAAGCATCACTACTTTGGCCCAGATAAATAGGGAAAGCTGAACATCATCAACATACATGGTGGGCCTTAGTGGTGGCACCGATGATGTGGATTATCCTCCACACTAAGGGGAGGCTGGCACCATCACTCTTGACTTTTGGAAGGTCTCTCAAGATCTGGTTGCACCATCAGGAGTGGTAACCACAGGGAACTGGTGAACTGGTGATTCCATTATTATTAACATTCCTTCACCCATTATTTCTTTTTTAGATGCAGTTTTCCATAAAAAGTATTAGACTCATTAACTAGCTAAATTATCCAAATGCCATGCAGTCCTTATGGTCTTATACCCTTTAAATTAACACACTGACAAACCTGTTTTATAGTTTTTAACACTTTTAGTTTTTAACATTTATTTTTTTAGCTTTGTTATACACTGTTCAGAATCACTTAATTTGCAATATGGCAGCTATATAAAATCAATAAGATTGGGGAATGCATTGAGTTCTAAAGCACATCATCTGGAACCAACCTAGAAGAAGAAACTAGTACATATTGTGTCCCCCCATGCTGGGATTCAAATATGTGAACAACCAGTTCTCTGTGTGGATGCCGCTTCCGGAAGTCCATTTTGGGCCTGGGCAACAAAAAATTAACTACCGGTTCTGCTGAAGTGGTGCGAACCGGCTGAATCCCATCACTGGTGTCCCGCCTCCTAACCACCAAAGCTGATCTAGAAGGATATCATCATTTTTGTATTGAAAGCCACTGAAAGATCAAGAAGATCTGGTATCAACATCCTATCCCTATCCCACTCCACCCAGAAGGAATCCATAGCTCTGATCAATGGTGTAGCATATCTAAACTTGAAATCTATAAGATATCAAGGTAATACAACTTTATCTAGGGTTGGCTGAACCCATAATATGATCGCCTTCTCAACAATCTTTCCTAAAAATGGGAAATTGGAAACAGAATAAAAATTGTCCAATACAGTTGAATATGCCGATAGCTTACACAAGAAATACATCAAATAGAAATTGGGTGCCAGTCTAAAATTATTGAGCATATTTGTGTGGAGTTTTGAGTGCAAACTATATGTTCATTACATTCTGGTTATTTTGAAAGATTTTTACTCCATGCATCATTTGCATTATAGTAGATTTATTCTGTAGCAATAAGATAGTGATGAATTTCTACCAAGTAAAATCCAATCACTACATCACCAAGAAAACATTTTAGGGAAAGCTCATCTGTTTTTAATTAGTCCTAGAAAACAAGTATTCCTTATTCCTGTTTTGCTAGAATATGAGGCAAGAATCACTGCCAGGAATACATCTGTAAACAGAGAAGCTGAATTATATATTTCCTGCACATCCACTGATCATTCAAACAGAAAATGATTGTTTTATTATAACATAAACATATTCACTTGTAGTTGATACAGTTGTACTGATTAATTAAAATGAGCTGCTGTAATTAATCGATTTCCATGAATCTTCATAACTTGAGATGTTCATTCCTTTTTCTTTTCCCTGTTTTATATCACATTGTCATTTGATATTCTCTCTGCTTCTAAATGAAAAGTCAGTGAAGCTGTGTTTCTCATATGAAAATACTGAAAAAAGCATTTTTCTTCCAAATGCTTGTGTTAAAGTCTAGCTTCCTTCAAGCAGAGCAATTGGACTCTTCCCCAGTGCCTCATTCAAGAGGAGTGCACAGCTAATAACTTTCACAATCACAACAGAGAGTGATGTCATTGATAGCATGTTGTGTGAGATACCACTTTACTTGGTATGATTCAATAGTGGGAAGGTTATCAGCTTCCAGAACTATTTGAAGATTTATGTGGCTTTGAAAACCAAAATGAAGCCATGACTCCAGATTCATGAAACATAATACAAAGTGTTACACTTATAGATACCAATCAAAATAGCAGATGAGTTTTGGGAGATCTTTAATTAATAGGTGAACATTGGAGATAGCTAAAATTGTATGGATATAGTAAGATATACAAGAAATGCATTCTTCTGCTATATGTTGGGGTGATATAAAAGTCAGTGTAAGAAAATTGCCCACTTATATGCCAATAAATAATAAAAAGGGATTTGTTCTCATACTGTGCATGATTTGGCCCTTCTATTTTCACATAAACACTTATTAAAACTATTTATGATGGTATTACTGCACTATAATAAAGTATGGTGAAGAAAGTAGGGCATTTTACAAACAAATGAAAGGGGTATAAAATCAGGGAAAACAAACTAGATTCTACCAAACTAATTAATATAAATCTAAAGAATTTGTCTATGAGACTTAAATGCATCTGCTTGCTCTGCCAGTAATGCTTTGCATGACACTTGACTGGAAACAGTTCAGATTGCTCATTTATATATGGAGACTGACAAACTGAACATCCATATTTCCTGGAGGTATATTTTTCATTACAGAATTTTTTTATATGTGTATATGTCTCTCTCTGTGTGTGCTTCCGTGTGTATTCTGTGCTGCAGTTACTATTTTGCAGGAATTTTCTTGATATTTTAAAAGCAGTGCACTATGCACCTACGATGAACTTCGGTCAAATCACCCAATTGAAGTAGATTTGCAAACTGGCTTGAAGCAGGAAATTGAATAGATGTTTTTGAGACTCTTAATAACCTTTTGAGCTACTTCATATATATATGGCTAGGGCTTTTCTAGAGTCTAGACAATATGCCGTGTTCCAATCTCATTTCCAGCTAAAATGGGATTGAGTGATGGGATGATCTCTCTGACATTGTTATGAGTCACCAACCACATGGTTTAATATCTCATTAGGTTCTATGTCTATTAAACTCTTTTGGGGTGGAAATATTAACATTATTTTGGGCTTTGTTCACTTTTTCATCTTGAAATGGGGCCAGTCACAAGCTTTGACTTTGCTTTCTCTTGTGCTTTCAGATTGTTACATTTCTATGCTGATCTTGCAACACAACCTGGAGCTCAGCTCTGAGCATTCTAATGATGGGTTCAGGGCTTCCTTTACTTTTACATTTTGTACAATTTGGGCCAAGATGAAAACTCTTGACAATTACAGAATGAATGCCAGGATAACACAGAAACAGGACTGGAGTGGCAATGCTACAAATGCTATTTTCTCAGTGCCAGTTTTTTTTCCTCTTGGCTTGCCTATCTCACTGTGCCATCCGCTTCTGCTGCCTCTTTGAGCTAATTAACATAGAGTATTGGCAGCAAGAGAGACTCCAGATGCAATTGAGTCTTGCCAGTGATAAGTGGGCCCTTTCCAGGAAGGGCCAAGCTTGCCAATCAATTATGCTAACCCCCCTAGCATCCCAGTGATCGAAATTATAATACCTCACAAGAACAAGTCAGTAGTCATTCTTCCAAGTTCTCTCAGATCGTGGTTTACCCTGCCTAGCATGCTACCTTACTAGAATTGGTACCAAGGAGGTCCTTACCAGATTGCCTCAAACTTGTCAACTATCAACATTGTAATTGGAGAGAGAGAGAGAGAGAGAGAGAGAGAGAGAGAGAGAGAGAGAGAGAGAGAGAGAAAGGAAAGAGAGAGCTTATTTTTAAACCAATTTTTAATAATTATATATTTGTGGGAGTAGCACAATTTCAGCATTAAGATTAGATAGCTACATACATGTACATATTCTTTTATTGGGTAATTTGGAGACCATTGTTTTGACTTTTATTATAATCTCCATAATCTCTGCAGATCTATTATGGGTAAACCCCTCGTAACTAAAATTTGTCTGGTAAATATAGGTAGTCCTCAACTTTCAACAGTTCATTTAGTGATTGTTCAAAGTTACAATGACACTGAAAAAAGTGACATATAAACATTTTTCACACTTATGACTGTTGTAGCATCCCTGTGGTCACATGATCCAAATCCAGACACTTGGCAACTGGTTCATATTTATGACGGTTGCTTAATCATAAATAAATAATAATATATATCTGCTCCTCCTTGACACCGCCCAGAGCGGGAGGAGTGGTTTGTAGGCTTTTTCACAAACAGAACTTTTCCCCTTTACTTAAAATGGCAAGAAGGATAATAAAAGACAATTTCAAACCCAGCACTATTCGAGCTTTCAAAAACCTCTTTTGTAAGTCCAATATAAAAGAATTATCCAGATCACTCTTTTTTTGTTTATTATTTGTAATTCCCTTTTGATTTTTAAAGCGCCAAACAATTTGTTTTATTATGAGACAAATTTTTCTACCACATTCTTGCAGCCTTTGTAGATCCACTTTAAATTTGTAGATCCACTTTAAATACCATCCCTGCCTTGTTAGATAGAACATTCCTCTTCTCTCATTTTTTTCAAAACATCTCTTGGACACAGTCTATTCAGAAGAGCAAATATCACTACTGACATTGTTGATATTAACTTCTGATTCCATTTTTCAAAAGTATCCTTCTGTATTTCCAAGGTTATAATATTTTACATAATTCTGTAGCTGGTATAGGTTTATGTACTTTTCTTTAATTAAAATCTTTAGTACCCAATTTTTAAAATTGCTTATTTGTATTATGTCTTAGAAAAAAATTAAAGCAAATTCACTTTCCCACTGGAAGGATTATTTATAATTAATTTCAAAATCATATATCAAATTTATCTGGACTTTTAATCCATTTATAACTTTTTAAAATCAAAGCCTTAATAAGTGTTTTTGGTAGTGCTTCAAATTTTTAAAGTTCTTAAACTTATAGTTAAAATTATCTTTTGTGAAGGACTGAAGGCAGACTCAACCAATGTTTTCAGATATGTTCATCCAAAAGTTTCTAATAACTGAAAAATAGTTAACAAGAAATTTCTAATGATTAGAAAAAAGTATGTGAACTTATTCTCCTTTTTAGGGTACTGACTATGGTTTGAGGAAGATGGCTACTCCCTTGCCTCCCTGTGCTCAAAACCGCAGTCTCCTCATGAGGAACCATTGTCTGGAGCACTTGTGGGTAATCTCTTCTCCTCTCTTTGTCTGGACAGGTTCAAAAAGCTGATATGCTCACTGGTTCTTTGTTTTTCACTTTGATCATTGGCTCTACTTTTCACAGAACTGTCTTCAATCTGCCATTACTTCCTCTGGGAGGGTCCCCTGTTACATTTTTTAAAATATTACTGTTGTTCTTTTCTCTGGCTACTGATATTTTTAAATACCAGTATTTTTAAAATTTTAAATATTTTAAAATTATATATTTGAAACATTGAGTGCTACCCAGAGCCTTTTCAGAATCAAGTGGTCTTAAAAATCCAGTGATTAAATTAAAATAATATATAAAATTTTACTTAAAATCAGATTTATATATAAAATCAGAATTATAAATTAACTATATTTTGTCACTCCAATAATCAGTAGAAATATATCTATGTATTTGGAAGCTAATTAAAATACTAAATGATGGTAATTAAAATGCTAAATATTACTGCAATATTTTCATTGTTAAAATAAAATGCAAAACTGATACATAACCAATTTACATCACACATTTCTGTGTACTTGCTTTAATAATAATTAATTCTATTATCTGTTTTCAGCCTGAAGTAGAAATAATTCATTCAGTCCAATGGCATGTAGGAATCATTAGTGTGGAGGGGTGGGTGGTGGGTGGGAGGAATCCAAAACATAATTTGGTTCTGTCCAAATACACATTTGTACCTTCTTTGATCAAATGGAATTTGAATTGAGTCATAGCTGATAATGATCCACACTGACAAAGAACAGAAATTTAGATATAATTGCAAGTTTTAAGTTTACTTTAGATCTGATAGACAGAGTGCCTGAAGAACTATGGACGGAGGTTTGCAACATTGCTAAAGTAGGAAGCCAAAAGATAAACGGAATAACAGGCAAGTTTGGCCTTGGAGTACAAAATGAAGCAGGGCACAGGCTGATAGAATTTTGTCAAGAGAATACGATGGTCATAGCAAATACTCTTTTCCAACAACCCAAGAGACGTCTCTACACATGGACATCACCAGACGGTCAACACAGAAATCAGATTGACTATGTGCTCTGCAGCCAAAGATGGAGAAGCTCTATACAGTCAGTAAAAACAAGACCAGGAGCTGACTGTGGCTCAGATCATGAGCTTCTCGTTGCAAAATTTAGGCTTAAATTGAAAAAGTAGGGAAAACACTAGGCCACTCAAGTATGAACTAAATCATATCCCTGATGAATATACAGTAGAGGTGACAAATAGATTTAAGGAATTAGATCTGATAGACAGAGTGCCTGAAGAACTATGGACGGAGGTTCGCAACATTGTACAAGAGGTAGCAACTAAAACCATCCCAAAGAAAAAGAAATGCAAGAAAGCAAAATGGCTGTCTGAGGAAGCTTTGCAAATAGCTGAGGAAAGAAAGGAAACGAAAGGCAAGGGAGAAAGAGAAAGATACACCCAATTGAATGCAGAATTCCAGAGAATAGCTAGAAGAGATAAGAATGCCTTCTTAAATGAACAGTGCAAAGAAATAGAAGAGAACAATAGAATAGGGAGAACCAGAGATCTCTTCAAGAAAATTGGAGATATGAAGGGAACGGTCAGTCCTAGAGGAGATCAAACCGGTCAGTCCTAGAGGAGATCAACCCTGACTGCTCCTTAGAAGGCCAGATACTGAAGTTGAAACTCAAGTACTTGGCCACCTAATGAGAAGGAAGGACTCACTGGAGAAGAGCCTAATGCTGGGAAAGATTGAGGGCAATAGAAGAAGGGGACGACAGAGAATGAGGTGGCTGGATGGAGTCACTGAAGCAGTAGGCGTGAGCTTAAATGGACTCCAGAAGATGGTAGAGGACAGGAAGGCCTGGAGGAACGTTGTCCATGGGGTCGCGATGGGTTGGACACAACTTCGCAACTAACAACAACAACAAGTTTACTTTAAATGAAATATAATGTTTCTAGAATTGCTACTATATAACAAAGACAGCTGACAATTATATGTTTACTCTTAAATTGTAGTATTGTGAAAGATTTGCTGTTTCAAACAATTCTTCATATTAGTTTTGCAGGGATGGTTTTAGGTAATATGCCTACATGCATATAGGTAACATGCCTATATGTCTATAGTTATTTTAGTGAAATAAAAATCACAACTTTTCTAAACATTTGATGAGATATTAAAGTTATATTAAAAAGAATTGACCTATCCGGAATATTCATCTTAATGACTTACTATTATAATAGAAAAATGGCTGCTTTAAAATATAAATAGCCAATTAATTGCATTAAATATGATAACATTCTACTGATGTTATCTGCCCATGGATGATAATAGGATTTATAAAAGCCCTTTTAATGGATGAGTCAGTATTAAACAAAAAAACTGTACTTTATACCATATAAGTTCAGGCAAACAAAATTTTGGCAAGATCTGATGTAATCAAGAACAAGAAAAAATACTGGCAACTTTATAATAATATGAATGTTAAATAATTCTAAGAGTATACATGGTGGTATAACAAATTTACAAATATTTCCTTCTCACCGTATGGGTATATGTGTCTTCCTCAATCTCAGATCTTCTTCCAGAGGCCTGGAAGTGAGAATTCTGCACAGTATGTTATCTGCTCCTTTTATTGAGAGAGTTTAATGTTATTCTTGGAAATATGAATATATATTCATATATGCTTAATCATTATTGAGATGGTTAAAAATCTTCAGTGAGCCCACAGGTACCTAAGGATATTTTAGCATCTGTTCTGTTAAATTTAGCCACCTGGGCATCAATAGATGACAATAAAGAACAAATGGATTCATGTCAGTGTTCTGACTTTAATTGGAGCAATTTGGAGCAAAAATCTTGTATATTACAAGGTGAACGGTTTCGCTTTAGCGGGTGTCATACAAATTCATTAAATATCTGTTGGTAAACCCTCAGAATCATACAGAACTATTATGTTTACCCTTAGACTGGGCAAACAGCATGCTATTTGTATTCACATGAACACAAATTTATCAAGTTATTCTTATACACTTTCCCCAGGCAGTTATATTCATGCTGCAATTTCTCAGCTTACACTTGAACACAAATATCCATATGTACATATATTCTGAACAGATTGAAAACCAAGGTTATTCAATATAGATCTAAAATCTAGGTCCATATATTTTATGAATATATCAGCACTAAGCAATGTGTTTTAACCAATGGGGAATAACTCAAGTAACTCAGTTCAAAATATAAAGATTTATTTTTGATATATTATACATGAACATATGGATGCACGAAATAAAGCAATTGTCAAAGAGAAAGTAAATGTAGCACATCTAACCCTCACTGCATGGACAGATATATTATTTTTTGTGATTCTAACTATAGAAATGGCAAGGAATAGCCAATAGGGTCGCATGTTAAAATTATGGCCTGTATAGATAAGAAAAAACTATTTAGAGAAGAAAAAATGAGAAAAATCAAAGTCTAATCTACTTCAAAGTAAAACTTTTTTGATATAGAGGCAAGTAGATTTTTCCAGAGAAATTTACCAACAAAGTAGTTGAAAAAAATGAGTGGAGGATAGTAATTCTAAAACAGGAGATTAGCACAAGAGTATAATACCAAGCAAGGAAGAAAAGAAACAAATTGGAATAAGTCTTGGAACCAAACCAAACAGAATAAGAAATTTTTGAGAAATAAAGAGAAATCATACCTGGGCTTAGCTTAATCTAAAGGATCTTTATTTAATTTTTCAACAAAAATCATCCTAAAAATCAAAAAAATAATCCTATTATTTAGAATTATAAGATATATAGTAAAAGAAGTTAAAATGATACTTTGATAAGCTATCTAATTTGAATGTGGAAATACTATGCTATTTTATTACCAGTTTTCCAGACTATATAATCATGAGTTTATTTCTGGATTTATTGGCATAAGGATCTTTGTCACCTAGATATGTTTTTCATTTTCCAGGGATCTCTGGAAACAATTTAATTACAACTAATTTCTTCAGAGGTTTTAGTGAATAACATTAATGAAAATTGCAGATAATATCTGGCAAGAAACTTCTCAAAAATTTTAATAAGATTAACTTCTTATAAATGTATATTTGGGAGGACTGGAATTGACTTATTTTAATGTGGATTAAAAAACAAGAAAGTGACTGTGGATTTTGCTTTTGAATAGATAGAATTCTTCCTCATGCTAACACCCATTCTTCCAGGCCATGGTCACTAAAAAGAAAATTGCTATCATAAATTTAGCTGTTTGGACACCCAAGATCTAAAAAGCCAGCAGATTTAATGCAGGACAAATTAGAGAATTTTACAGGTTAAGTCTCCTGACTTTGTTTGTCCTTCCAACAAATGACACTATCTGGTTAAAAAAAAAAAAGAATCCTTCTTAATATGAGCTGGTGCTGGGAGGAGCTACCTCATCAGTTAAAACCTTGTCCTGTTTTCATTCAAATGTTTTATTCAGATACATTAAAAGGTAATCACAGAGATTTTGTGCTATTTTGAAATAGTGTTTTTGGGTCACTTTTATCCTTCGGAGGGCTAATGTGAAAACAGGGTCACAGAGTATAGGAAAGAGAGATTAAAGAAGCAGGGATCTATTCAATGACTAAATGACACATATAATATGTCCATGCAGACATTCAACTACATACCAAGAGAAGGAAAGAAGGGAATTAAGACAATATGGAAATAATCAAGAATCTTCAATTCCCCAAAAGCCAAGCAAGAGACAAGTACAGGGAGTCCTCGACCTACGACTACAATTGAGCCCAAATTTTCTGTTGCTAAGTGAGACCGTTGTTCAGTGAGTTTTGCCCCATTTTATGACCTTTCTTGCCATATTTGTTGTGACTCACTGCAGCTGTTAAATTAGTAACACGGTTGTTAAGTGAATCTGGCTTCCCCATTGACTTTGCTTGTCAGAAGGTCAAAAAGGTGAACACATAATCCCAGGACACTGCAACCATCATAAATATGGACAAGTTGCTAAGTATCTGAATTTTGATCACATGACCATGAGGATGCTGCAACGGTCATAAGTATAAAAAATGGTCATAAGTCACTTGTTTCATGTTGTTATAACTTTGAACAGTCACTAAATGAATGATTGAAGTCAAAAAGTATCTATATATAAAGTATATACATCCAAGAACTAACTTTCTATCAAGAGAGTATTATATCAAATTCTGTATTTTAAACAAAATATTACCATTCTTTTTCAAAAAGTCTAGTAAACTTGCATTTATAAGAACTTCACATACTCCCAACAATTGTTTTGGAATGCAATAGCAAGCATTATGCAGGCAGATGCCACTCTGGCCATATGTCCAATCTTTTCTCCAACCCAAGAGAAAAAAAAGGACACTGAAAGAAAATTTCAGTGTCCAAAAGGAAATTGGGGAGGCACTCAGTTGTCCAAAGTTAATGCTGGAAAATTAGATATGTTGTTAATTAGATATTGTAGGTTATTCATACAGCAAGACTTGTGTCAGAAGAAAAGGGGGAAATGTACTTTAAAAATGGAACAGATAAGGATGAATTTAGGCTCCCTTCACAGTGAACTGAAGATGCAATGAAGGCAATATCATGCTAATATACCCTTTAAAAATCTTCAGCCCATGATTATCTAGAGGGCAAGTCCTTAGGTAACTTTTGAAGTAGGAGAAAAAAAATTCTGACTTGAGAACATTATGACTCACTTCCAGTGATTTAAACCTTTCAGTCCTTTGCTGTATTCTTTTTTTTTTTTAACCAAAAATAAAATAAAATGAAATGAAAACTGAACATAGCTTGTGTTGTAACTTCTACTTTCTGCAGCAATTCTGCTGAATACCAAATGAAGTGTCCTGACCATCCCAATTTCAATCAAGTTACTTCTGCTCCTTTGAATAAAAGAGATGTGGTACCTCTCATGCCATAGAGGTGAGGGAAAAGAAGTCAGAGCAAGAAAGAGGGAGGGGAGACAAATTACAGTAGACAAAAATAAAAAACATGAGTAGAAAGTGAAAACTGGAAATTCTATCCAGAGATAGTAACTCCATATAAGTTGAATAAGTGACAAGATCAAAAGAATGAAAACAAAATTGTTGAGGCCCTTGAATAGGAAAGTTAAGGCTGCATATGATTTTAGAGAAAACATTGATAATCAGTAAAAGAATATGCTCACAGCTGATTTCATACCTGTTTCCATACCGGCAGAGATGTCTTGGGAGTAGTAATCTTGTACATTGACAAATGCTTGGCAATGGGAATATCTCAAAAGCTGCACATATCAAATCTTTACTAGTGGCTAAAATAAACCTCCATTCTTATTTTCTACCAGGGGCGGTTTAGAATTAAAATTATATTTTAAATGTCTGGAATGTGTGTGAGCCCATGTTATATATATATATCTATTATTAAAGAAAATGGGTTTCAAAAATAGAGCTTTCCTTTACATTAGTTCTGTTTGACATTATTTCCCATGGTTTTTTTTTTTATTGGCCATTATGTAGATATGGAATGTAGAAAGTCTACAAAGATTACTGTGTCTGAAAGCTCAGCATGGCTCTCAGTTTGTATTATTTCATATATCTGTGGCTCAGTCAAGTAATTTATGCAGAGATTGCTTGAAATAACAATATAACACAATTTTCTATGACTTTATCTGGAAGATTTTTTTTCTGCCTGTGTGGACCTCATAAAAATGAATTAAAGTTACTATATACCTTTTCGTACTTTTCTCATTTTGCATAGCAGTATGCCAAGTATGCAGAGTCTCACCCTTTGTTCTTGAGACTTTTGATCAAATATATTTCTCAATAAATAGGAGACAGGACAGGAAAGAAAGGGAAAGGGAGGGAAAGGATGTGCAATATATGAACATTGTGTCTCTTACAATCAGAGGAGGGAACAATGAGGTTTTTGAATTTACATAAAAACAAATCAGAAGATAAGTTTTCCTCAAATTCTTCAGTTAAACTCATTGAACTAATTATGTACCCAGATTCATGATTTGTTATTGTGAAAAAAGAATATACATATAATCAGCATGATGCAATCTAAATTATCCACCGGAGCATAATTAACATAATATATTTTTCATACAATAGATACAAATCTTTATTGCCTTAAAAGAAATAATTGCTTTGATAGTTGCTCACTTATGTACTGAGGAGAGTGGAATAAAATTAATAAAGAATTTTAATCTTTATGTACAATGGTACTGCTGCACAGTTCTAAATGTTCTTAAGGTTGAAAGTTTTAAGATTTGTGACAAAGGGTTAAATGAATGTTCTTTAGGACTTAGGATGGTTTTACTTAATTTGGTTATTTACAGATATAAATGAAGCACAGAGGGAGGCTGGCAACATTATCATGAATTATAATTATAATTATCGTGAATTATAATTTTTCCATCCAGTGTTCTATATACTTCTGTATCTACATATTTCTCCTATACCTATATAGAAAAATCAATCATCTGCTCTGAGTTATAATTTAAACTGGAGCATCAATTTTGCATTTCTGTAACAAGAGAGATGACCTGCTTAGTTGAGCCATCTTCATAAAGATATATAAATTGCATAAACAAAGAAAAGTACAGAGAGCTTGAAATGATTCTACACAGAATAAGACAAATATTTCTTCTATTGCTATCTATTAAAGTTATCTGAGTCATTGGACACAACATTTATTTGAAATTAATTCATGTGTACTTGGTTTTCAGGCTCAACTCAATTGGGATAATGAAATGGGGGAGTATGTAGAATTAAAGAGCCCATGCAGACTATTATTTTGTACTTCACTTACTTTGCTTCCAATATCTTTGGATGCTATACAATCAGTTATTACTTGACTTTTCATACCCTCGTATGATTTTAGCTCCTTAAGCAATTTAGAACATTAATAATATTATTAATATCATTTTATATTAGAGTTATGATAATATGAATCTTACAGTGTACAATTTTGACATGTTTAACAATGCAAACATCTTGATTTGATTTTTGGCCAAGTATATATCTAGGCAGGTAGATGAATCCTACTGTAAATAGTCTGTTGCAGGTATGTACTTAGAGAATTTCTCTCAGATATACATTGCCTTGATATTAATTTCTAAATAAGGATAACATTTGGAATTTTTTTCCTTTTTAAAATATATTTATCTAAAATAGAATTTATATTTAAATTATTTTTTCAGTGTTTTATTGTTTGTGTGTTTGGGTATGTGCATGCTAAAATGTTGCCTATCTTATATTTCAAACATGCTCATAGTTTATTGGTATTTTATTTATTATTTATTCATTGACTTTGTTTTATTCTTACTGATATTGGTAACTTGGTATACCTTTCAATTTTAATTAAAGCTTCTTTCTTTCAGATTAGAAACATGAAAGTATTTTGAACACCTTAGGATAGTTGGCTGTAATTGTATATAAAGAGTATATAAAGCAAGGATTTTGTTGTATTAGTGTGGATAGAATTGTAATTCTGCAGTGAGATTTCAAACACAATTTCTAAGTTGTCCTTTAGGAAGATGTCCTTCAAAGCCTACAGTCATTGTTTGCATAAACAAACAAACAAAAATGATACATTTTTTAGCTTTGTTGGGTGAGAGAGCTTTAGTTTAGTTTAGTTTAGTTCAACTACATGGATTATTGCACAATATTTTCTAATATTTATGTATCATATTTATTAATCAAATTTATATGATCAACCATCTCACACAAAAATGGGATGGGCAGTATACAACAATCCAATTAAACAGTGAATAAATAAAACAATCATTACCTAAATAATAATTATTAAAAGAACATTAAAATTATAAAAGCAGAACTCAAACAGGGAAAGAGAATAATAGATGGAGGGATGTTAATAATGAGTTCTCTCATCCCCTGAGGTCTCCAGGCCTGCTGGCATAACCAAGTCTTAAAGGACCATTGAAAGCTCAGGAGTGATGAGGCTGACCTCATCTCTGGAGGGGTAAGATTCTACAATGCGGGCACCACAGCAGAAAAGCTACCACCCCCACACACCTAGGGCTCACCAAATGCAATTTCCTAGACAATGGAACCTGTAACATGCCCATTCTATTGGATTTGATGGGAGAAGCAGATAAAATCAGGAATAACCTAGTCCCATGCTATGTAAGATCAATACCAGCACTTTCAATTGGACCCAGAAACCAAATAGTAACCAATGCAGCTCATATAGCAGAGGTGTGGGATGCACCCTACAAAAATACATATAACTGCTCACACCACTGCATTTTGCACTAGCTGAAGTTTCTGAATAATTTTCAGAGGTAACCCCATATAGAACATATTGCAATAGTCCAATTGGGAGGTGACCAAAGCATGAGTGACTGTAACTAAGGTCTAAAACTAAGGAGAGAAACTAAGGAGAGGTTTTAATCAGGCTGTCCTCCAATTCCCACAGAGCTGTAATTATATAAACTGAGTGAAGAGAATAGACACCACAAAATGCCAGCATCTAACATACATATACATATAAATACATACACACACACACACACACACACACACACATATAATTTCACACACACACACACATTGATATATATATATATCAATGAAGGAGAGTATTTGTAGCTCAGGGTTGAAATGAGGGGTCCTTGGTGCTCTCTGAGCTTGCTTGTGTTCTTGCAGACGTTTCATTACCCTAACTAGGTAACATCATCAGTGCTAGTAAGGAGTGCTGTTTGTTGTTGGTTTATATTCTGGTGTCTTGCCTGTCTGTATGGGTGGGGGCGGTCTTAGGGATTCTTTGGTTGGGCTGTTTACTAATGGCTCTATGGCAGTTTCTTGATTGGGGTATTGCTTGCTTGATTGTTGGTTTGAAGGTGACCTTGGAGTTAATCTGTGCTGATCTGAGTGCTTATTACTGGTGGGGAGGTGCTGGAGTCTTTTTCTCTTTGGGGCTGGTTGATTGTCTCTTTTGCATTATCTATAGCTGGAGTCTTTTTCTCTTTGGGGCTGGTTGATTGTCTCTTTTGCATTATCTATAGTTGTGGTTAATGTCTATGTGTCTATTGATGGCTGATTTGTCAGAGTGCCAGGCTTTTAGATTTGGCCTGGTCTAGGATTGTCACATTTTCCCAATTGAAACTATGGTTAAATCTGTCTATATATTGTGAAATTAAAGAATTTTCATCATGCCATTTGACTGCCAGTTAGTATTCATGGATGCGTTCTGCCAGTCTTCTGCTTGTTTGTCCTACATAGTGGTTGTTGCAGTTCTTACATTATATGTTGTAGATGACTCCTGTTTTTTCTTCTGGGGTTGCTGGGTCTTTGGGTTTACTTGGGATGTTTTAAAGAACTTTAGTTGGCTTATGTGCTATGCTGATTCCATATGGTTGTAGAAGTCTATGGTTTCTGATATATTTTTGATGTATGGCAGTGTAATTCTTTTTACACACACACACACACACATATACACATTTTATTTCTGTATTGGATTTTTTGTATTAATATAATCCTTAGAAAATTATTGAAAGAAACTCAGTTCTTGACCCTGAGAGGAAATAAAATGGTCTGTTTAGTTCTTCAGCAATGTCTAGGGTGCTTCATCCACCGTTAGCAAGCTTTTTGTGCATATATTCATACTATGCCCAAAACAAATTTCTCAAATGTTTTCTTCTGAGAAAGAGTTTTGTGTTTCTTTTTTTTTTCTATGTTATTCTCAAAATGTTTTCCAGGTGCTTTCACAATTGTTCTTTCCTGTGACATATTTCTTCATAACTCTATAGGCTCCCTGGCATCTCTTTTTCTAAGCCTGCTTGGAACATCAGGAAGAAATACATAAAGTTTTCATAATTATGTTTTCTATTGCAATTTTCTTAAAATGTTGAAAGACAGAGAGATAAAAGGCCACTAGAGAGATGATTATTCAGTGATTTATAAGACTGTCTCACACACATACTTCAATCACTACATAAAACCAAATCGCATCCCTGACAAATTTGCTAATACTAGTTACTTTTTACATCAATTAAAGATTTTAAGAAATGTTAAATTAGTCTGGGCTTAATTATACTGGTTTATAAACTATATAAACTTTATTTCACCCTAATCTACCATTGGGTTCATTTTTTTTAAAGAGTTTCAGTGTCAATGTCAGTGTCACTATTTCCAAATAACTGGAACAATCATCTTCAAAATCTGGCAGGGCTGTGTGTCTAGTATTGGTTTCCTCCCTAATGAACAGAGTTCCATCTAAACCAAGGGGAAAATCTTAGTATTTTATTGCACAGGGTTGCTGATTTAATAGCCATAAGACTGCAGACACAGTGCATTAGATAGGACTTGTTATTTTCTTTTTTTCTATCTATGAAATGAAATTTAAAATTGACTATTTGAAAGATTTCACTTCCTTATCTATTGCATTTTATTATTATACTCCAAAGCATCATTATGACAAATAATCAAAACTTTTAAGTTTAAAAGCTGGAAAACTGTCTCTTGCTTAGATTTCATTATTTGTACAGGTTTACATGGAATGTATCACACACGAAGAAAGAAATTACATTTTCTTATTCTATAATTTAAGTGAAGTCACAATCACTCTTCAGTTTATGTTAATAGTTAATCTTCATTACAACATTCATATAAAAATGTAAATTTGATACAATTTAATGCAGACAAATGATTACAATATAAAAAGTAGCAGCTCATTATTTAAGTACTGTTAATCTATGCCACTTTACTTTTGAACTTCTATTCACTTAAGTAGAAGACAAGAAAGATCAGGTTTGCAAAAAAAAGAGAGAAAGAGAAGGTCAAGATTTAGTGAATACTTTCTTTCAAGTGTTTGAAAAAAATATTCTACAGTGTTGGTGTTCAAAATCATGAATCATGTATTTAATATACAAGTCAAGAATCCTTAAAAATACTAGTGTGTATTTCTCATTATAGTGGGATAGCACAGGAATATTCCAATAGCAATTATAATATTCTGGTAATCACAAACATTATTTTGTTCAATTATTCATACAAAGAAGAAATAAAAGTCAAAATTAGAGATTCTGAGAAGTGTACCTTGGGTGATTTTATCTGGGATACTTTTTTTTCTTGGAGAAGGTGAGAATGGTTCTGATCCCGTCAGAATAGTTGATAGGCATAAAGAAAGTCTTATATTGAGACAGCTCAGTTGACTTTTTATTTCAATATTGTTCACTCTAAGTTTATATTATCTTGTTCTTCATGATAGAAAAGAGTAGTCCCAAAGGCAATTGGACTTTTTTTCTCCTTGAAGTCGTTTCGCTTCTCATCCAAGAAACTTCTTCAGTTCTGACTGAATGGTGGAGAATGGAAGTATTTATATACCTTGCAGTCATCTGGTCATTAGCACTAACAACTGAAGAAGCTTCTTGGATGAAAAGTGAAACGTCTTCAAGGAAAAACAAAGTCCAGCTGCCTTTTGAAAAAGACCTTTGGGACAACCATGACCTAGATCAGGGCTTTTCAACCTTTTCACCGATTGTACCACTTTTAGGATATGGCAATATTCGAGTACCACCTAGCAAGGTGTCAAAAACTTGATCACCAAAAAAAAAACCCTGTTCAAAGTTGCAATTGCACTGAAATGACTTATGACCATTTTCACACTTATGACCATTGCAGCATGCCCAGGGTCATGTGATTTATATTTGGATGTTTGGCAACTGATTCATATTTATGATGGTCACAGTGTCCCAGGGTCATGTGATCCCCTTTTGCAACCTTTTGGCAAGTAAAGTCAATGGCAGGGCTGCTGGTGGCCAAGTGCTAAGGCAGGACTTCCCTCCCTCCCTCCTTCCCTGCCTCCCTCTTTCTCATGCCCACCTCCTTCTGAAGAAAGAATTTGAAAACCCCCCCCCATATTTTTTCTCTTCCATATATTCATCAAACAAGGAAAAGCCTCCAGAAACAGAAAAGACAAACTGCTGAGTGAACTAGCTTAAAAAGGCACATTTCCCTTTAAGAATTAGCTACTGGCTAGAAAGGAAAGGAAGGAAGAAAAAAAATGTAAGTATTGGCTGCCGGCTAAGGCAGCCTCCCCAAATGGCTCCATTCATAAGTAAAAGAATCTACAGGCAAAATCCATTCAGGAGAAAAATACTTCAAAATCCCTTGCAGCAAAACTTACAGCTAACAATAGCAGAGGAATAGAAGCTAACATGAGACATCAGCCATCAGCCAAATAGAAATTGCCAAACACTCCTTAAGAACACAAAGCCCACATTGCACAAATCCCAGAACTTCAAGTCACAAAAGCACATAAGAATCCTTCCACTCTCCATCTCCTCCCTCTTTCTCATGGGGGAGGGTGAGCCAGAACTGAACCTGGGCCCTTTGTCTCTCCCCAGCCAGCTCCAGAGGACTCTCTCACTGTAAGTCCTTGCCTGCGCTGGCTCTTTCCCTCCCCCACTACACTTGGCTAGGCAGGGCTGCGTACCACCTGCCACTTGTTAATGTACCACAAGTGGTACGCGTACTACAGGTTGAAAAGCCCTGACCTAGATGACTGAGAATCTCCATAGACATAAGAAAGAGTAGATCTTCCATCATTTCTGGTTGGAGTGATGAACCGTGCCTGCTGAGAATTATGGGACCATTGATCTAACATCTGTTAGAGAAAAATAGTTACTAGAAATATTTTGTTTACTTTGGGGCTTTTTTGAGATTCAGTATGAATTTTGCATATCCTTCATCAGTAAGCAACATATAGCTTTGCATGTAGAATTTGCTTAGCAATACAAATCAAACCCTACTTTTCTAAGAAAACCAAGATAAAAATCCAATCCAAACCAAAAAAGCAAAACCAAAAGTCCCATGATGATGTCACTGTGATTCAAACTTTTTTTTAAAAAAACACCCATTTGGAAAAATGGATTGGAATAGAAGAATGGATTTGCTTAATGACATAATTTGCTTTATGATCACAGTGACTTGCTTTTTGGTTGAAAAATTGAGTCTGGTCACATTGTGCTTCAGCTTATGATCACAATGACTTAGGACTGAAATTTTGAACTCCATTATGATCATAAGTCAAGAACTACATGTACACATGAAACACTTAATGGAACACTGTAATCTCAATAAGGGCTAGCAAGTTAAAACAAAGAGGAAATAATTTTTAAAAAGACCTCCAAACAATTTTATCATATTAATTAAAATTCTTTTTTCCTGTTTTTTCATCAGAAACAAAGAAGCACATAAATACATTCCATTATTGATGGACAACAACCCTTTTTGCAAATCAGATGTAGTTTTTTCCTTCCAGTATTTATTGTGTAGTACTTCTTTTAATGGATGCCCCTGTCTGAAAAACCCACAATTTTAATACAGTATTTCATAGATTACTCCTTCATTGATTCAAGATGGACAGTATTTAATATTTATTTGCTATGTATATGTAGGGATGTGGGTCTATATATATGTTGTACATAGTATGTTTTAGGTGTGTGTCATGTATATGTTTCACTTTGAGAGCGGGCAACTAAATTTCATTTTTTTATGTGTGCCATTGTGCCCACAATATAAAAAAATGACAATAAAGGTTATTTATTTATTTATTTATTTATTTATTTACTGCCTTGTCGTGGCGAAGGGGCTTGCATAACTCAATGAAGTTATGAGCTATGCCGTGCAGGGCCACCCAAGACGGACAGGTCATAGCAGAGAGTTCTGACAAAATGTGATCCACTGGAGAAGGAAATGGCAACTCACTCCAGTATCTTTGCCATGAAAACCCCATGGACAGTACTAAAAGGCAAAAAGTTATGACGCTGGAAGATGAGCCCCTCAGGTCGGAAGGTGTCCAATATGCTACTGGGGAAGAGCAGAGGGCTAGTACTAGTAGCGCCAGAAAGAGTGAAGCGACTGGGCCAAAGCCGAAAGGACGCTCAGCTGTGGATGCATCTGGTGGTGAAAGGAAAGTCCGATGCTGTAAAGATTTTCTCTCCATAGGAACCTGGAATGTAAGATCCATGAATCAAGGCAAACTGGACGTGGTCAAACAAGAGATGACAAGACTGAACATCGACATCTTAGGAATCAGCGAACTAAAATGGACAAGAATGGGTGAATTTAATTCAGAGGACCATCAGGTATACTACTGCGGGCAAGAATCCCTCAGAAGAAATGGAGTAGCCTTCATAGTCAATAAAAGAGTAGGAAAAGCAATACTGGGATACAATCCCCAAAATGACAGAATGATCTCCGTGCGAATCCAAGGCAAGCCATTCAATATCACAGTAATCCAAGTCTATGCCCCAACCACTGATGCTGAAGAGGATGAAATTGACCGGTTCTATGAAGCCCTACAGCACCTTATAGAATCAACACCAAAAAATGATGTCCTTATCATCATGGGGGATTGGAATGCTAAAGTAGGAAGCCAAAAGATAAACGGAATAACAGGCAAGTTTGGCCTTGGAGTACAAAATGAAGCAGGGCACAGGCTGATAGAATTTTGTCAAGAGAATACGATGGTCCTAGCAAACACTCTTTTCCAACAACCCAAGAGACGTCTCTACACATGGACATCACCAGACGGTCAACACAGAAATCAGATTGACTATGTGCTCTGCAGCCAAAGATGGAGAAGCTCTATACAGTCAGTAAAAACAAGACCAGGAGCTGACTGTGGCTCAGATCATGAGCTTCTGTTGCAAAATTTAGGCTTAAATTGAAGAAAGTAGGGAAAAACACTAGGCCACTCAAGTATGAACTAAATCATATCCCTGATGAATATACAGTAGAGGTGACAAATAGATTTAAGGAATTAGATCTGATAGACAGAGTGCCTGAAGAACTATGGACGGAGGTTCGCAACATTGTACAAGAGGTAGCAACTAAAACCATCCCAAAGAAAAAGAAAGCAAGAAAGCAAAATGGCTGTCTGAGGAAGCTTTGCAAATAGCTGAGGAAAGAAGGGAAGTGAAAGGCAAGGGAGAAAGAGAAAGATACACCCAATTGAATGCAGAATTCCAGAGAATAGCTAGAAGAGATAAGAATGCTTTCTTAAATTAACAGTGCAAAGAAATAGAAGAAAACAATAGAATAGGGAGAACCAGAGATTTCTTCAAGCAAATTGGAGCTATGAAGGGAACATTTCATGCAAAGATGGGCATGATAAAGGACCAAAATGGCAGGGACCTAACAGAGGCAGAAGAGATTAAGAAGAGGTGGCAAAATTACACAGAAGAACTATACAAGAACGAGCTTAGCATCCCTGATAACCACAATGGGGTGGTCACTGACCTCGAGCCAGACATCCTAGAATGTGAAGAGAAATGGGCCTTAGGAAAGCTGAGCAACAACAAAGCTAGTGGAGGTGATAGTATTCCAGCTGAGCTATTCAAAATCTTAAAAGACGATGCAATAAAAGTGCTACACTCAATTTGCCAGCAAATTTGGAAAACTCAACAGTGGCCACAGGATTGGAAAAGGTCAGTTTACATTCCAATTCCAAAGAAAGGCAATGCCAAAGAATGTTCAAACTATCGCACCATTGCACTCATTTCACATGCAAGTAAAGTTATGTTTAAAATCCTACAAGCTAGACTCCAGCAGTATGTGGATCGAGAACTTCCAGAAGTACAGGCAGGATTTCGAAGAGGCAGAGGAACTAGAGATCAAATTGCCAACATACGCTGGATCATGGAGAAAGCTAGGGAGTTCCAGAAAACATCTACTTCTGCTTCATTGACTATGCTAAAGCCTTTGATTGTTGTGGATCACAACAAATTGTGGCAAGCTCTTAAAGAGATGGGAGTACCAGACCATCTTATTTGTCTCTTGAGAAACCTATATGCGGGTCAAGAAGCAACAGTGAGAACTGGACACGGAACCACTGATTGGTTCAAAATTGGGAAAGGAGTCCGGCAAGGCTGTATTCTGTCGCCCTGCCTATTTAACTTATATGCAGAGCACATCATGAGAAAGGCAGGGCTAGATGAATCAAAAATTGGAATTAAGATTGCCGGGAGAAATATCAACAACCTAAGATATGCAGATGATACCACTCTAATGGCAGAAAGTGAAGAGGAACTAAAGAGCCTCTTGATGCGGGTGAAGAAGGAGAGTGCAAAAGTTGGCTTGAAACTCAACATTAAGAAAACCAAAATCATGGCATCCGGCCCTCTCAATTCCTGGCAAATAGATGGGGAAGAAATGGAGGTAGTGACAGATTTTATCTTCCTGGGCTCTAAGATCACCACAGATGGGGACTGCAGCCAAGAAATTAAAAGACGCTTGCTCCTGGGGAGGAAAGCTATGGCAAATTAGACAGCATACTAAAAAGCAGAGACATCACCCTGCCAACAAAAGTACGTATAGTCAAGGCCATGGTTTTCCCAGTTCCAATGTACGGCTGTGAAAGTTGGACCATAAGAAAGGCTGAACGCAAAAGAATTGAGGCCTTTGAACTATGGTGCTGGAGAAGACTCCTGCGAGTCCCTTGGACTGCAAGGCGATCAAACCGGTCAGTCCTAGAGGAGATCAACCCTGACTGCTCCTTAGAAGGCCAGATCCTGAAGTTGAAACTCAAGTACTTTGGCCACCTAATGAGAAGGAAGGACTCACTGGAGAAGAGCCTAATGCTGGGAAAGATTGAGGGCAATAGAAGAAGGGGACGACAGAGAATGAGGTGGCTGGATGGAGTCACTGAAGCAGTAGGAGTGAGCTTAAATGGACTCCAGAAGATGGTAGAAGACAGGAAGGCCTGGAGGAACATTGTCCATGGGGTCGTGATGGGTCGGACACGACTTCGCAACTAACAACAACAACATTTCATAGAATTAAAACACTGAAGATAAAGCCAAGAAGAACATATATGTCTTTAACATAATGTGATAGATTCAGAGTAATTTCACCAATACTGATGTCATCCCAAATTGCAATAACAATAGAACCAGGCTAAACCATATTCATGTGTTACATTTCCAGGAGCAGGGAGATAATAGCCAATATTTACGAAATGCTGAGTATCCCATATACCTCAAACAAAGCTTTTAAAGATCATTTTAAGATCAAAGGAATTCATTTTACATTTTTTTAAATGCAAACTTCCATTGTCTATTAGGATAGGATATTCCAGCTCTTTACTACAATAAATCTGTATGCATAGGCCTTGACTTATGATTGTTGATTTAACAACAATTCAAAGTTATGAGGGTGGTGAAAAAAAGTGACTTACAACCAGTCCTCACACATGATAATCACAGCATTCCCCACAGTCACATGATCAAAATTTGGGCAGTTGGTAATCAGTATACATTTACAAGAGTTGCAGCATCCTGGGGTCAAATGATTGTCATTTATGATCTTCCCAGGTAGTTTCCAGCAAGCAAAGTCAACAGGGGAAGCCAAATATGTTCAACAACTACATAATTCTCTTAATGACCATGATGATTCACTTATTTGTAGCAAAAAGGTCTCAAGACTAGCTTAATGACCATATTATTCAATGACAGAAGTTCAGTCCCAATGGTGATCACAAGTCAACATCTATCTGTAATTAATACGGCTATCATCAGTTTTCTTAAATTTCTTATAAAGAGGAGATACTGGCTAGGACAGGGGTGTCAAACTCGCAATGTCACCTGACGTGTTGCAACGTATCATGACTTTTTTGCCATTGCCGGCAATGGGGTGGGCACGGTTTCGCTATGATGCATCCAGCCCGCGGGCCGGCAGTTTGACACCCCTGGCCTAGGATGCTGCAGATAATGCTTCCAAAAGCTTTAAGTATTTTTAATCTTACGAATCTCATTAAGTGTTTGCGGCTAACCACAATGATGCCAAAATGATGAAATTCTATCATAATATCAAAACCCAAGCTCTACTCTTTTGTATTGGCATAGTGATGCTACATACAAGTACAAAAGGGTTTGGATTAGGGTTTACAACTTTACAATATAAATTTCATCCCTTACTATATTCTTGCCCTGTTAACATACTTGTGAGAGCATCAGAGGCAGACATAACTCAAATGCTCAGTAAGATACTCTACATATTGGCAAGACTATAAATATTTTAAATAAAATAATCATTTTATGTATTTGTGGTTTAAAAGTCTCCTGATAAATGGAAAATTTACCAACTTGGGAAAATATTTCTTATAATTGAAGAATAACAAAGGAAGGTACTTTAAATTAGATTGTCCATTCGGTCCAATGTTGACTATTCTGACTGCTGTCTAGAGCTTCAGCAATTTCCTATCATCTGCCAGGAACTGAATTTGGGAATTTTGACTCATATGAATACAGAACACCTCACTTAAAAAAAACTTACTTGAATGCTGACCATTTCCATATGTGCGTCCAGAACATATTATATGAATGGGACTGTGCAGCATTTCACATTCAATCTCCAAAAGGTAATTTTACAAGGCAAATGAAGAACTTATCTGAAACACCTTCAACTAGGTGATGGAATAAGAACATAGTCATTAGTACCAAAAATTTGGTGGGGGATAACTGGGTTTCCCTTAGTTTAGTTGATTGAACAATGAGTAACACTATGCCCACATTCTTAAAAATAACATAAGAAAGATCTTGTTGTGAACTTATGTTTTGAGTTTTTAAAAGGAAACATATCAAGCAAAAATATATGGCATTTTTCTTTCTTTGTCATACATTCTATTGCCACAATACATATGTTAATTCTGCAATCCTATGGCTTTTACCTAAGAAGTAAGCTTTATGAATCAGTCAAATTTACATACAGATACTCATATATAGTACTGCACTGTTTTTTCTAGTAAAGAATACAGTTAGTGCTTATACTATACTGTATAGTACCAGTACAATGGTATAGTACTGTTGCTTTATGACTAACATTTGGTGACTTCGTGCTACATAGCAATGATTAAATGAGAAAGAAATGTGGTGCAACCGATGAATATCTATTTAGAACAAATGATACATATAGTTTGAAGTCTCATAAATCTTCTACCAATGTAATTAGTTATGCTAATGTATTATAAACATTAAATCTTAATTTAGCTTCCAAATAATCAATAACTTTATTTATTAATTTTTTTTAATAAAAGAGCCCAGAAGGTGATACAAAAGAAAAGAAAATAGAAAATACATTGCCAAAACTCATCTAGGAAAAGTTTGATTAAAAATACTATGATATCAATTTATTGGATTTTAATAGTCACAAATTGTGCTTTAAACAAATATTTGGAAAATTGAAGCAGAATGGAGATATGTCCACCTGAGGTTTTTTTCCTATCCTTTTTTACATCCCAGTTTCAGCTGTTTTCTAGCTATTATATACCAGAAACCAATAATCTTTCTTTTCTTAATTATGTGCCAGGTGTTAAATATATAATATAGACTTGAATGGAATATTCTTTATTGGCCACAGAAGGAATTTGTCTCAGGTGCATAAGGTCTCAGTGTATGTACAAGCAATAAAGTGATAACATAAATCATAATCATAAGATATAATCATAAATCATATGATACAACCAACAAAGTGATAGTCATAAAATATCAATAGGAGTAGGTAATAGGAAAGATGAGAAGGATAATAATAATACAGCCCTACTACATGATAAAATATGCTTAGATATTTAATAGAAAACTCAACCTTATGTGTTCACTCAGGGCTTTCACTCATTTTATTAAGGTATTTAAGATAAACATACCATACATGATTCTCTAATATTTCTGTTTACCTACTATGGTTGAACATATGCTAACTTGCACCTAGATGACTGTTCTTGCCAGGGCAAAAGTCATGTCAAGGCATGTATTTAATAGGCAGGACAGTATATGCTGAATTACAAGAAACATCAATATTACCTGTTACCTAACATTTTTATTTGAAAAATATTAGTATACCTTTAATATAGTAGCAGCATGGGCTTCTTTCAAGATTTGATCCAGCATCTCTTTGGCATGATAAAATTTTAACAGGTAGACACATACTGAAACCAAAAATGTCACATCAAGAATAATTTTGAGATGAGCCTATCTCAGCCTGAATAAGTTATTATGATTTTCAGCCATTTGTTAGTGGATCATTTTGAACACTAGCTCCCTGACACAGAGAAAAATGTAGTGTGGATTTCTCACTAGTACAGGAATACTCAGTGCTTTGGTCTCCATCTATGGAACCAACCCAAAGCATGAAAGTCATCACTCACTGGCAATTTTTGACACTCCAAACTTTCTATCTCATTATCTACCTCCCCAACTAGTTTAATTCATTCACAACCTTGATCCACATAACCTTCTATCAGGAAGATTAATTTAAATCACAAATGAACTGATTTATAACATACTGAAACACTCAATGTATTAGAGAAAGCTTTTTAATCTTAAAATATTTACATGTTTTATTAAACCCATTGATATTAGCTACAGTGGATAGATGCTCACTTTTCAATCAGACACAAACATAGTACTCTATATTTCACAGAAAAATTTCCAGGGCAGCCAATAGGAATTTAGAGTAGTACTGTCTGCAGACTTGTTGGTATGTGTATGTGGGTGTGTATGTTTGCTGACAATGCACTTTGTGGTAGTGTAACAGCTTTAGACCAATAATAAAAAAATCAGAGTATTTTAATTGTAACCATGCTGCAATAAAGTGCTATCATCATTCAATTAAAAAAAGGTTCCTTAACATTTTCTCTAGTGTATTTGGATTGCCAGCCCTTGAGATTATTTTCTGATATATTATTTTCTGATATATATATGACATAGTTAATGAATGGAAGCGCAACTACTTACCTTCAGGAAGAAGCTGCCTGATAACAATAATCCATTAGGAAACTGGCAAGGTCCTCTGATCTATCGCCTGCAAACCAGGGACTTGAGGAGAGTTACATTCCTTCCAGTCAGTCCCCAGAAGAAAATCAGCACGATCTGAATATCTCTTAAGCTGTGACACTCAGGAGCTCTGGTTACATTCTATTTCCCACAGGACAGCCATCCGGTATTCCAGGATATACACAGCAGTGAAGATAAATGGGAAAAGCTGGAGATAAATTAGGGATGGCTAAGTTAAAATTGTGTCTCTGCTTCTGACTCTCTCATCTGCAGTCTGAAAGTCTATTTTGCTGTGGAAAAGCTAGATGGCAGGCTGCCTCAGCAAGTTCTTTGGAAGCTACAGAGAGAATTTCCAATGAAGATTTCTTCTTTTTGTTTTTCTTTTTTTTCTTTTTCATTATCTAAGCTAATGCGACTGGAAAAAAATCTAGTTTTTCAAAAAGTGCCTCCTGGCATGGAAGTCATTTCATTGTTGCTTTCTTTCAGTTATTAAAAAAAACAAACCAAAAAGCATGCCACTGGGCTCCATATTTCCATCTGAATGGAACACTCCAACTTTTCAGATAACAAAACTAAGGACTCACTAATGCCCTGTTTTGTTCAGTACTTTCCTCACAGACAATTGTTAAGTGAATCCCTGCAGTTGTTAATTTAGTAACATACTTGCTAAATGAATTTGGCTTCCCATTGACTTTGCTTGTCAGAAGGTTGCAAAAGATGATCACTGCAACTGTCATAAATACAAGTCAGTTGCCAAGCCCCTGAATTTTGATCCCATGACCATGGAGATGCTGCAATGGTTGTAAGTGTGAAAAATGGTCATAAGTCACTTTTTTTAGTGCTGTTGTAACTTTGAATGGTCAGTAAATGAACTGTTGTAAGTCGAGGACTACCTGTATTAATCTTTCCAGTGCAGTTTGAATTGTCATCCCTTGTGGCTCCTCATCCTTGGAATTCGTTCCTTCCCATAGTGGAAACTTAACCTGCAAAAGACTCTGCTTCAAAAATGATGAAGCAAGCCTTCTCCTTGAACAAAAGAACTTTTATGTAATCTGCATTACATACTTTATTTTTATAAAAATTAAAATGTAGAGTGGAATATAGAGTTGCTGATACTCAATAGCATAAATAAATTAATATAAAAGAATTTCTATTTGACTACAGCTCAGATAATCCTAAAATGTTGGGAATTATCAGTTATAGGGGCCTCATTCACACTTGAAAACTAACAGAAAATCCTCTATCTTGGCATTAAGGCCTGAGGAAAAGGCACCTTAAGTGTTTGTTAATCTGCTATGCTGTAGAAAACTTTCTTGTACTACACTCATTAGGAATTGTGTTTGGTTTTTGTTCATGGATAAAGTGTAGTATATATACCAGTACTTTCTCCAATATATTATTCCTGTATAATAGCTGGAATGCTTTGCTTTCTAATATATGAATAAAACATTGGTACAAGGATTGCAATATTTGGGAAAGAAACACGTAGCTAGTACCAAATACTTAGAGGAGATAATGAAAGGTAACTCATTATTATTGCTGTTATGAAGCAATTGTAGAAAAACATCTCTATCAGTCTGAAACAAAGTTTGTGGGACTAAAAAACAGTTCAGTCAGACCTTCCAACTTCTCGCAAAAAAAAAAAAAGATCTTGCAAAGTTGGAAGGTCTGACTGAACTTTTTTTAGTCCCACAAACTTCGTTTCCATGCAGCAGGAGAGAAACGTGACAGAGCTGGAAAGCAGGTTAGTGAAGAAATGCTTTCGGGAAGAGAGAGGAGCTGAGCGGTGGTGCGCCAAACTCTACAGCAGCGCCGGGAGGAGAAGCAGCAGAAAATGGGGCTGCCATTTCCAGAAGGAAGAAGAGAGATGTGGCAAGCAAGTGTTCTCCTCTCTGCTCTGTATCGCTGTGCAGAGCCGCTCCCCTCCCTGTTCTCCATACTCTCCAGTGGCAGTGATGGAGGGCTGGCGGACAGAAGCAGCAGGGGAGGCTTGCGCCACCCGGTCATGGTGCAAGCCACAGGAGAGTTGGTGGAGGAGAAGGAGGCAGAGGCTGCCGCTGGGCAGGTGATCTTGGGACAAAGCACAAAGAAAGCCCCTCCAGTGGCACACAGTGGCAGCGGAGCCTTTCTCCATCACTCCCCCCTGGATCCAAAATGGCAGAAGGGGACTAGGCCTACCCCGCCCATCCTCCATAGCATGGCAGTCTGGCTCAGGAGGGGAGTGAAAGGGAAGGTCGCCGAGCAAGGAATGGCCTGGCTGGGGGAGCCCTGAAGTAAGCAGGTGCGGGGTGTGTGGGGCAGCTCCACCCCCACCTCCACCTGCCTCACCTCGTTGTAGTGGCAGCAGTGTGGTATGCTGCACAGCCTCCTGTCGTGAGCGGCCACAGAAGTGGACTGGCAGCCACGTGGGCCCCTGCTGGACGGGGCTGCTGGTGCCGCCGCTGCGAGGCAAGGCAGGTGTCATGAAAAATATAAGACATCCCTTGAAAATAAGACCTAATGCCTGTTTTGGAGGCAAAAATAATATAAGACCAGGTCTTATTTTCAGGGAAACACGGTAACTTTCTCCAATAAAACATTGGTACAAAGATTGTAATATTTGGGAAAGAAACACTTTCCTAAGAAATACTTAGAGGAGATAATGAAAGTAACTCATTATTATTGTTGTTATGAAGCACTTGTAGGAAAACATTTCTATCAGTCTGAAGTTTTCATTTCTGTGGAGAGGAACTATAATTAGTTTTTTTAATATATCATAAAATAGAGATCATTTCTACCTGGTTTTGGAGTAGTCCAAAACTGTGCATTACTAATTTCAGTGCTATTTTCTAATATATGTTTATTTTAAATTAACATCTAGTTAAAACAAGTAAATAAATGAAGGTGATTCTGTAAAGGCAAGTCTTCTCATTTTCTCTCATCAGAACTTTAAATAAGTGAAGTAGGTTGGAAATAGGGGTGCCATTGCAATCTCTTTTTCATCTCTCTCTCTCTTTCTGTCATCTTGGTGTCTGGGAGGTTAAAAAAGTAAGCATGGCAGCCAAAACCATGCAATCAAAACTCTGCTCTTTTTAATGGGCATCTTGATGAATGTGAAAAAGGCAGAGAAATAGATGCAAGAAAAATAGATGGTTCTTCAATTGCATTGTGGCAGCAATCATATTGAGTTTGTGTGACACACACCCCCCCCGCAGATACCCTTGCTGACATCTGTTTTACCTGTTTCTAAAATATCTAGTTTGAAAGTTATATGTGTGTGTGTGTGTGTGCTTGTGTGTGTGTGTAGTTCGAAGAATTTTCCCCTTTGCTTATCTTGTATTAGATTTTCAACTGTTCAATAATTTAAAAAATAGTTTATTTTTGTGAAAATATGAGGAAAAAATACGATGAATACTTCAAAAGAAATTCTGGGGAAAAGTTAGAGATTTTTAAACTTTATTAATACACTGTGGTGATTGGAAAAAAAGTTCTGGATGAATGGACTAGGTAAATTCTTCCTTATAAATTGCTCTTCCTTTGCTTTGATTTGAAAAGTTGGAACTGAAAATTTTTCAGTCGTTATTTTTTTATTAAACAACTATAAATAGACATTGATCCACCAGGAAGAACAACGTAGATATGCTAATCTCACAGATTGTTGGGTCAAATAGTCATAATTAATTAATCAATCAATCAATCATTTAATTCATATTATGTGATTCCCTTTTTCATTTTTATTGTTTCTTTGCTTAGTCAGTTGGGAAAGGCAGCTTTATGTGGAACAGCTTACATCCTGTGAAGATACTTTTAACACCATCAAACATCTGCCTATTCCAAGTCCTTGGAAATAATTCGATAGGTGGACAAAGATGCCAAATCCAGATGATTGCATGACCAACCATTATTTATTTCTCTATTTATTTATTAAATTTATATGCCCCCCTCTCATCCAGAGTGATTCTGAATAACAAAAACAATAAAAACAACAACAATAAAAAACAATACTACACATCTGTGATGCAAAGAGTCACATTAGCAATATAAATTATACAGCCATATAAATAAGGGCACGGTGGCCAAGTAGTTAAGACACTGGCCTTGTTGGCAGTTTGAGGCCAAGTACTATATGATGGGGTGAGCTCCCTTTACTTGCCCAAGCTCCTGCCAACCTAGCAGTTTGAAGGCATGTAAATACAAATAGATAAATAGGTACCATTTCGGTGGGAAGATAATAGCATTTTGTATAGTGATGCCAGCCACATTTGGACAATACTGGCTATGACTCTGAGATAAACACCATCCCCGAAACTGGCAGAGGAAAACTTTATCTTTTTTAAATATATAAATTGATTAAATAGATACATGACAACTAAATGGAAAATTGCCACAGATAAAATAGATGGATTTTGTTTCCCACAAAAGGGAAATAGAGAGCAACAAGATAAACGTTCACTGAGAGGAAGTAGAGCACCTCCAGTTCTAAATTTTTCCTGTCAGAAGGATTTTTCCATGGATAAGGTAATTACTTAAACATACTGATAGCTGATTGGAGGGAAGCAAGAGGGGTTCAATATTAAAAGATGAACCATGTACAATAATCTATTTATATTAAAATGAATTATCCCATGCTAAACTTAGTTTTATACTCTGTTGCTGCTGCAAAATAAATTCGCAAAGCAATATCATTCTCTCTACTGAAAACCATTTTTCCAGCAACTAATGACTTTGTATTTAATAAACAAAGAAAATCTTATAATGTATTCTGAATTGTAGAAAGGTTTAAATGTTAATTAAATAATAACCCCCACAGATTTTTTGGCACATTAAAAAAACAATATTTAAATAAAAAGGTTCAGTATTGTCAGGGCAGAATTTAATACTTGAGTCGTTGAGAAACACATTAAGTTGACAAAGAAGTTAGCCATTTCCTGTACTGAACAGAAGCCTCATCTTCTGATTTAATGATGCTCTCACAACAGCAAATAAAAAGGGTCACCAGTTTACATTAACACCATTAAAAGTCATTGACAATTTATTTTCCCAAGTGACGGGGTCACATAACAGCATCATCTTTTTCAATGACTCCCAATAAGCAGGAGCTTATTGGTTTTCAATCTGTCTCATTTAATCTACAACTTATTTGGAACACATAACTTTATAATATAGAACATGGGAAATTTAATTTAAGGTGCAATCCTTTGCACCACTTGCCAAGAATCAGATTTGTGAACACAATAGAAACTCCTTTATAATATGCACACAATTATGGCATGAGAGATATGGAGAATTTCCCTGGGCAGGAATGCTGAAAATGTCTATAAGCCATGTCAAAATGTGAGAAGTAATATTTCTATTAAGCCACAAAAGGAACAGGAGTAAAAGTTGCTGCATCGTCCTGATTAAGTCCTGAAACCAAAGGGAGGCCAAGGCTTGGACAGGATCAGGCCTGTGCAGCCTCCATTACTCTATTGCTCCTAACATTCCCCATAGTTCGTGGAGGAGCTGTGGGTTCTAAAAAGGGTTAAGAGACACCTAGAGTGCTGCTGGAGAAAAAACAAGAGATGTATTTGACTTGACACAACTTAGAGTTGCTATTAAGGCCTATCTCACATGATAAGCATGGAGAAACACCATTATTTCTCTACCCTTATTTCATCTGTACAGTGTCACCTTGCTGCCTTGTTCAGAATCAACTGGCCTCCTGGGACAGGAGGGCTTGAGTGATTATCTTCATGTCCATGCCAAGGAACACCTGATGGACAAAGTTGCTTGGATTCATCTCCAACTGGACACTATGCTTGATACAGGACCATTAGAGATGCCTAGGAAAAGGTCTTACCTGGTTATCTGGGAAAAGTTTGAGCCTGTTGGACCTGATGAAGTGGATAGGGTCCTCAATACTGTCAGTGCAACCACCTGTCAATTAGTTCCCTGTCCCCCCTGGCTGATGAAAGCCTCCAGGATGGTGACAACAGGTTGCTTCAGGCAGTGAAAAATTCCTCACTGCAGGAGAGTATGTTTTCAGGACCTTTTAAGGAGGCCCTGATTCATCTCCTCCTCAGAAAAACATATTTTGATCCCACCTTACTACACAATTTCCATCCTGTCTCCCATCTTCCCTTTTCAGGAAGATAGAGAAGGTTGTTGCATGGCAGCTACAGAGAGTCCTGGATGAAATGGATTATCTGGACCTGTTCCAGTCAGGTTTTAGGTCCAGTTACATTACAGAAACTGTATTGATTGCACATATTGATGATATCGGGTGAGAGCAGGATGGGGGTAGTGCATCCATTCTTTCTCTACTTGACTTCTCAGCATTGACCATGGTATGCTTTTGGGCTGACTGGGCATTTTGAGATAGGTGGTGCAGTTTTGTGCTAATTTGGCTCCTTTCTCCAAGAGTTGTCCCAATCAGTGTTAATAGGGAGTATGAGCTCCAGTCCATGGTAGTGTTTTTCTGGTACACCTCAAGGCTCAGTACTTTCTCCACTCCTTTTTAATATCTACATGAAGCCAGTGGGCAAGAACATTAACCACTATGGGATGAGGTATCATCAGTACACTGATGATAAGTTTACATCTCCATTCTGGGTGACCCAAGTGATGCTATCACTGCCGTCTTGTGGTACCTGGAAACTCTGAGGATCTGGACGGGAAGCAATAGACTTTTGCTGAATCCTGGTAAGACTGAGTGCCTTTGGTTGTGTGGAGCTCTGGCTTATGGGCCTTTAACATCTTTAGTTCTAGATGGGGTTGCATTACTCAGACAGACCCAGTGCGCAACTTTGGGGTTCTCCTGGACTCACGACTCCTGCTTGATGAGCAGGTAGCAGTTATGTTGTGCTCCAGTTTTGCCCTTTCCTGAATTGGGAGTGTCTGCAATCAGTCACTCAAGCTCTTGTTATCTTACAGTTGGACTATTGCAACATGCTCTATATGGAGCTACCCTTAAAGAGTCTGTTTCCAGGTCCAATTCAAGGTGGTGGTTATCACCTTTAGAGCCATTATAGCATGGATCCAGGTTATCTGAGGAAGTGTCTCACCCCAATGGGATTAGACTGTCACACCTGTGCTGGCAGAGGAGGCATGTTATAGACCATGGTACCCTCTGGAACATTGTGACACCCAAGGTGAGATCTGCATCCAACTTTTGGCCTTCCAAAAGGGCTTGAAGACCTCGCTTTGCTAACTGACCTGAAGTCCTGGTGGAGATTAATGGATTAATGGACTAGACAGACCCCATCTCTTCCCCGTGTGTGCACTTTGTTCTCTTTCTCTCCATCTTGGTCAAATGAGTTTTAATTGAATTTTAAATTTATAGTGTTTTATTGTTTTAAAGTTCTATATGACATTTTTATTGAATGACTGTAAGCTGCCTAGAGTCACCCTGTTAAGATGGACATCATAGATGTTTTAGATAGATAGATGATAGATAGATAGATAGATAGATAGATAGATAGATAGATAGATAGATAGATAGATAGATAGATAGATAGATAGATAGATAGATAGATAGATAGATAGATAGATAGATAGATAGATCATGTTTAAGCCAGTGAACAAGATTCAGAGCTGCTATCCAGTTGCTAGCAACAGTGATGCCACATATACAATCTGTTCAGAACTGTCTTTCTTTGGCAGCAAATCATAATGTTTCCCTGTACTGAGATGTGGCTACTGTATGTTAATGAGCTAGACCATTCATTGATATATTACATTCTTGTCATTCTTAAAAAGTCTAAATAATAAAAAAAAGGTTTGCAATTTGGCCTCTAGCCTATTTGAATCTCTCAGAGGGGCTGGGATTCTCAACATAATTCTCTTTATGACTGGATTGGCTAGGCAGAATCATATTTAGTAATATGGTGCCCAATATTTCCTGGTGCCATACTGTATGTGGGCTTTACATGATATTAGGCTCAGAAATCTACTAGCAAGCAATGCAATGATTAGAAAATTGATGTAATCCTCCAACAGTGAGTTTCCCTGGCTATTAATGAGATTGCTGCATTCTAAACTAGTTGTAGTTTCTAAATAATTTTCAGAATGCATTGCAATGATCCAGTCATGTGACGATCAGTATGAGAATCACTGTTGCTAGAGGCAGAGCCAATTAACTTTTCAGTCTCCACAAGTTAGAAGGTAACTTTATGCAATGAACAGGCATTTTGTTGGTTTAGCATCTACATCACTCTCTCATTTATGGGCAATCAGCCTCTGATTCAGGAGTGAGCAATCTTTAGGGGCTACTTATTTTCGAATGATGTAAAGGTTGAACTGAATGAAATAGTAGTGCCTCATCATAACATAGATAGGGAAAGCTTATCTTGTTCCTTTTGGGGGGGGGAGAAAGGGACAGGCATTGTGTGTATGTGTGTTTAATAAGATTATGTTAACTATGACATACACTAAAATGATATAGTATGTGTTTTCCTTTTTCAACATGGCAAGAAAAGCTACTGCCAGTATTGAAATGCCAAGCTTCTCAAGTAAGATGTTCAGAAGACCTAAGTGGTTGCCTATTCTCAGTCTAACTCATGTGGGATGGAGCAAATCATAAATCTATGATCTCTTTAACTGATAGAGGATTTTAGGGAACCAAAACTTGCATCATGGCTATAATTAGGGAAATTTGTGGTGTGAAATATGCCAGTATCCCAGGATTCCACAAACCAAGCAATATTTATATTAAATATAATTATTTGGTGACAGATAGCAGGGAGTGAAATATTTCATAGGCTCAGCCTGCTGTCTTTCATCCCTCTTAAAATTATCTTGCTTTCTCTGAATCACACAAGTAGTTTCTGAACTTTCTATTACTAAAATATGTACCATGTAATGGAAAGGAAAACAGAGTAGGTAGAACTTTTGCTGACTGACTGACTGTATTTTTTTCCAATATATCCTGCTTTAGGTAGCATTTTCATAAAGAGTAAGCCTAGTACTTCAAAACAGGAAGCCCAGAAAGAAAAAAAATTAATGAGGAGAAAACATAATACAGAAAATAGAAGACAAAACCCCTCATTTAAATTGTTCTATTTAAAAAAAACCCTACTTGGCAGAGATATGGACTAAACTTTTCAAAGGCTTTCATTTCAAAGAACTTTGCTCAAAGCATTTCAAAGATTATTTACAGCAAAATTCTAAACCAATTTTAGTGAATCCAAAATGGCAGCAATGGTTTTGCAGGCATCAGCTGGAAACACAGAAAATAGAAAGGAAGAGATCTTCTTGCATTAGTCCCAATTAGATCAGACATCCACACCCTCAATGCCTTTGCCCAATTTAGTCTAATTTGATTGTAGAAGCCTGACACCTGAGCTAAATAATCTTATTATTGCCAAGAAAGAAAATTATGCAGGCGGTTTCAGTGGATAAAAGGAAATGAACCAGTGATACATTCTTTAGTGGCTAAATATCTGGAAAAGCACTGGTATTTGGAAAGGTATAGGCCATTTGCAAAAAAATGATTAATTCCTTTCTGTAAAAGTGCAAAGACTCTACACATTTTGGGTGATATATGTATCTGGCTTTCATAGCTCAGGACTCATAGGGATACAAAATTAATTAAGGGTCCAGACTTGGAGCTGTTGCCAAGTTCTATGAGTTTTTCATTTAGACTACAACTTTCAAGGAATAATGCACATCAGTGCATACGATGGACTCAAACCAGAAAAGAGAATTAAGACATTTAGTGATGGGCATTATCAGAAAAAGGAGTGAGAAGTGGTTTACCTTGGCAGATAGAAGCAGTTTTTTTAATATCAGAACATGTTACCAACAAAATGGACGGAGCTTTGTTTTATCACTAAATACAGGGGATATGGAATAGAAAATAGGGATTTTAATGCCAGAAATAGTGTCTTTGACAAAACAAAACACTTTCTATAGTAAGCAAACAATCTGCCAGTCTAGAAGTTACCACTGAAGAAATAACTGTAGACTTCTTTCCTTCCTTCCTTCCTGATGTTTGGAAATGTCAGTAGGCTGCTTCTTAAAAAGAAAATAGCCAGGTTGCACATTCAGCTATGTCATATGTGACACTAATCTCTAATGCACAAAACTCCTGTATTTTGCTTTAAGCAATATACTTAGGTTTTCTTTTTGGAATATTGACAAATATTCTAGGAATAAACTTTATATGAATGATCGGTGCTATGACAAAAATATTTTCTGTATGTTTCTGTAATTCTTTCAATGAAAAAGACATTGCATTTGATTTTTTTTCCTATAGGGATGAAACTTTCATGTGTGTGGCACAGGCTTTTTTATTTCCCTTAGTTATAAAATATGCACACGTGTCAATGTCTTGTGTTCATAGTGCAATCATTTCTCCTACAATCTGCAGTCTCCCTGGTTCAATTAAATCCAAAAGGATATCATTAGGGACTCTCCCATGTAGCTTTTTCAGATCAGGAAGCATGGACACCCCGAGAGCTCCAGAGTGGTGAACATAATAAGAGAAGAAAACACAAATGGAAACAGCACCGCTTACCACCTTCAAACAATAAAAGAAGCTGAACAATACTATGCAAATAAATTCTAGCAAAGTTCTAAAGCTTCCAGTGAATGAAGCTGTGAAGCAGGATAACCATTTAGCAAAGAAAACTTTTAAGCACAGAAGACGAGGGTATAAAATTCTTCTATATATTCATTGGGACATTAATTATTATTTTTTCATTATGTAATTTCTATTATGTATAGAAATTGTGTAGCTTCTTTGCTTTGTGTATGTATTTTATGTGGGCAAAGCGCACAGATAAAGCAAGTTTATAAATCCTTTCTGATGAGGTTCAGCTTAATTCCCTGTGGTCATGTTATTGCATAATTGCTCATTTCATTACTTTGCCCTTCTCTGAGAATAAGAACAGGAGGAGGCAATTGTTAACAACCGTTGGAGAAATGATCTTGAGTCACTGGACTGGCCTATTAGTATGGTATTAGGACTCCCAGAAGTACCAAATTCCAGCAGAGATATAAAACAAATTTATATTAGTATGTGTATGTGCTATTATAATAGAATTATCTTCTAATAACTATTTTTCACTTGATACTTTTGAGCTACCAACAGTTTTCTATTGTCCCTTAAGCACAGCCATGCCATGCAGACCAGCTATGAAAGGAACTAAAAATATTGATCCAGCTCTTTATTATCATGTTAAAATGTTGTTGCTATATTGGCTATTAGGAAGTCATAACCCCAAACAGAAGCATCATTTATTAAAATATGGGTCCTGATCCCTTACATGTCATTTTATTTACATTTTGAATACCAACTTTGCACAAAGAAAAGAACAAACCAAAAAATGGAGTTTTCTCTTTGAAAAGGAGATTAGAGAATCGTTTAGAAATATGAAGAAAAATCCTATATACTGTTCAACTTCCACATCAGTCAACATCAGTTGCCTTTCTCCTGAAATATCAAACAAAGGCAACCAACTTCTCTGTTATCCTTCCACTGTCAAACAGAAAAGGCAAGCCATAGTGCTTATTTTTTTTCTCTGATGGTCCCACATTAACCTACCTTGCCCTTCAAAATAGAGCAGACTTGGTCAAATCAAAGTTATGAATGCTAATTCTATTTTTATTATAAGTTTAAAGTAACAACATCTTGCAAGTCTGAACATGATCCTGCCTTGCTGCCTTTATCTTCAAGAGAACTAGGGATAGCCCTGTCAGCTGTGTTCTCAAATTATATTTCTACCCTTGAGTCAGATTTTTTTTTTATCTGACCCTTGCCGCAGTGGCAGCTCTTTATCTTGTTCCTCAAGGTTATTCTTCTGGCTATTACAGAGAGTCCTGTGGTAAAGGTTACAGTGTTGGATTAGAAGCCAAAAATTTCAGGTTCCAATCCACCATCAGCCAATGGAAGTCTTTGAGTGACTTTGACTCAGCCACACTCTTTCAACATAAAAGTAGTTATTCTCTTGGGGGAAAAGAGGAGAAAGCACTGTGTATACTGCCATAAGCTCCCAAATGAAAAATATGATAATATCTTCCATTTGGTGAACATTATAGAATAGTTCTTCCTCCACCTCCTTATAAAGTGTAATTATTACATAAAAATAGTTTATAGTTTATATTAACAGAAAATTCATCTACCTCTATATAAGATATGAATTTCCTGATGCTGACATCAACAGTTACTCAGATTTTAATATAATGATAATAAAATGAAAGCATGTAAGAAATGTATGCATCTCATGATACACATCGAATTATTCAATATTTTTATTATCCTAATATAAATAAGTTTTAATTATCTAAAATCTTCCCACTTGATACATCCATTAAATTCACATTCAGTTTTATGCTATTGGGATGGATCAAAATAGAACTAGAGACAGCTGGTTAAGAAAATTGGCTTCTAAGTTAGATGCAACATCACCAGTTAATGCCATACTGAAATATGACAATCGACCAGTGCTAAAGATTCCATGAAAGAATCATGTCTAAAATAAAATAAACTATTTTGCACAAAATATTAAAATGTATGATATGAAAAAATGATATTCAGTAATAGATTTTTTAAAAAAAATTCTGTAAATTATGATACAATAATAGATATAAAATGTCAGGAAATAAAATTTCTATTGAATTGCAATGCCTCTTCCTTCCTTAGTAAATTTATTCAGTCTTATAATATCTATACAAGTCCTGAAACTTTTTTCCAACATGGATATACACGAAAATAGTATTCTATTTTACCTGATGTTATTGGGGAAATAATAGAAAACCTGCTTAATGTTGCAAATCACAATAACTTCCTAAATTATCTGCATATCCCTGCAAGTTGACACACTGTTTTTTATTGTTACAGGCCATAAACCCCATGAGCATCTGTCAATATTTCTTAAATTATTGCTTTGTATGCCTAGCAAGCACTGCAACAACCCATGGAACAACTTTCTTGCATCTGTGCTCAGCTTAATGTCCTATTTCATGACAGAAATATAGTACAACAATTAGTACAATTTGGGTCATTAAAGGAATGTTTCACTTCATCAGAGGTTCAAATTGTAAAGCAATGTGGCATTCTGCTTGTAAATAATAGCATAATTTGCACCATTTCATTTTGCTATATAACCTTTGGTAAAATGTAGTCAGGTGCTTCTGTGGGAGCTGTTACACAGACAATTTTTGGTCAATACAATTTGTTTTACAGATTTGACAATTTCATATGATTTGTCAATGAAGGGTCTCATAGTGTAGAAGAATGCATAAAGCTTCCTTCTATCAAGACAGACCATCAGTATTAGCTACACTGACAAGTGCCAGCATTCCAGGATTTTGAAATTGTTTTTAGAGTTCATTTTATTTCATACTGGAGTGTTGTGATCTATCAAAATTTGAAACTTAATGTGTATAGTATCAGCAAGATGCTAGATTCTATCTGTGTGCTTTTATAATCTCTAGAGTTCAGTTTATTGAGTGAAAAAAATATGGAAAAATTCTGGTATTAAGAATTAATCAAGATCTGATTATTCATTTACTAGATTTAACAAATATGATTAAACTCTTTTCTGATTGCATTCATTCCTGAAGATGTCAAATCAAATTACAGTAGGCTTTTCCCCATTTGCATTTTTTTTTCTGCCGTGTTCCCGAAATGTTGCCTTTATCTCATCCCTAATCCATGTCTGAGACAACCTTGGCTGTTCCACTGTTAAAAGTAAAATCTTTCTCTTAAACTGGCCACAGTTGCAGCACTTTAGATTGTGTTACATATGACTTCTTAGCTGACCACCCTATGGCAGTAAATCAGCAAGTGGAGTCATTTGGCACTTATTGTCCACTTCAGACTAGTTTGAGCATACCAAGTCCTTTCAACTCCCATTTTGATTAGAGGATTCAGAAAGTCTGGCTCCTTCTTCTTCCTAATTAGAAGATCTTGAATAGCATTATAATATTTTATGGAGGTGAGAAGGTTGAAGAAATCTTTGCAAACTATTTTTAGGCAAAGGCCAACAGTGTTCAAACAAATCCTACATTGATAAAATAGACAATAGTAGGGATCAATAAAAAGAAAAGAAAAGAAAAAAAGAGGAAAATCTCAGTCAGCAAGATCGTGAGCACAGCGTGACAGCTGGTGATCAATGGTTTCAATGACTCCACAAATCAAATAAAGTATCATCCATATTTTCAATAATAAACAACTTTTTCCTTGAACAGCAATGTCCAGAGTGGGTGCTGCCAGTAATACTGTATCATACAGCCAAAAATCATTAAGCTGTGGACAAAAGGAATACACCTTTCAGACAATAATATCAACATCCCACTTCTATTACCAGATGTTTCTCATAGCTAACCCAATTCCTAGCCTCTTTTGCCCCAAAAGGCACCCTACAATCCAAATCTGAATTATCCCATGCTGATTTAGCAGCTGTGTCTCTAATCCATTTTCAAAAATACCATATGTTATGGAATCCATCAAAATCTAAATGAAAATTCTGGGAAGAAAAGATATTATTCAAACTCCAAATTTGTATAACCTATAAATCAGAAAGGGGATCCAACAGCATCATAAATTTCCCAGGACACAAATGTAATAACCATTCCAAAGTCAAAAAGTTATAGCTAATTCAGCCATAATGACATTAATCCCACTCATCAGCCAAAATAATTTTTCCACTTTCAGCCTAGGAACAACAAATGCAGCCAAAATCCTACCAGCATGTGCGCTATTTGATCAATCGGTATATATTTTACAAAAATCTAAATCCAAAGAAAATTAAATTTAAACTTAAACTAAATAACAAAATCCAGTCATGAAACAGAATTCTTCCACAAATCCTGGTTAAAAGGGAGGGACCGGAAGCCAGACTAGATACAAAGAGGCCACATTCTTAAAGTATTCAATTTAGGCCAAGAAGCCTATTGAACAAAATGAGATCAGTGGGCATCCAAAATTAACTATTCTTAACAGACAACACACAAACCACTCCAAGTTCCAAAAAGTCAATATGTTTAGGAATGTGGTAGGAGAATTACCAGAGGCTTTCTTGACATCAAGAAAAGTCAATCACTGTAATAGTTTGCAGCAATTAACTTTTCTTGATGTCAAGAAAGCCCCTGGTAATTCTCGTACCACATTCCTAAACACACTACAAGGGTAGTAACAAATGCACCATATAAAATACAAAAGGCCTCAATTTGAATTAAATTTAACTTGCATAAAACTGTCTTATGAGACATTTTAAAATGAAGGCCTATGTAGGGCACAATATACTGTATCACTGAAAGACACTTTCAATCTCCCCCCCCCCCGAGTCCCAGAAATACTGTTTTGCTTGAATATGTGATTTCTACTTATTCTCAACATATTGAACATACAAAATCCAAATCAATTTACAGTAAACAATTACTCCCAAAATGTTGACTGAAGAAGCTAATTGAATTGAAGAACTATATAAAAACAATTTGCCATTTGTTACAACCCTATTCTGTGTAAAAAGCAACAACATCCCCACAATTTTAGTTTGAAAAAAATTAAACACCTGCTCATCCAGCCAAAATTGAAGGGCAGTTAATGGTAAAGTAAATAGAGCTTCAAAATATAGTGGACTCAGCATCCTATAGCTGTTAGATGAGCTTCTTAGTCAATAATAGATATGGGTGCAAGTGAATGGGGAAAGGTGGCCTTTCAAAGCTCCTTACTCTCCAAATCCTAGACCCACTGATGCATAGTATAAAACCCCTGAAAGCTTAAAACTTTTCTGGATGCCTGGATATTTTGAAAAAGGCTCTTTCCTCGTCCCTTTCATCTATTACTTCACCTAGTCTGAGCAGGCTGAGAGAGGTGAAAGATGAAGAGGAGCAGAGCATCTATACTTGCCAGGTCTCTACCGGTAGATCCATTGTTCCATGTGATTACAGAACTTGAAACGTTTAAAAGGTTCAGAAGACTTTTGTCAGAGTCTAAACTGATGGGTTTCTTTCTTTCTTTGTGTTCTTGAATACACTTTGATTGCTGTCATGCATTATGTTATTATGCTAGTTTCTTAAGCTGCCTGAGAATAAAGCCTTAAGTATACATAGTGAGTAGTCCTTGCTTCCAAATGCAAAAGAACCTCTGACCCAGCCAAACAGGGCTGGAGACAGAGCAATTCAGAGACTGCTCCCACAGAAGGGATAGATCCTATTTCTGAGTACTATTTATATTGTAAATTGTAGATATTGGCAAGATGGCATCCACAGGTACCAAAGCTTAATTAGCACCACCAGACCAGTAGTGTCTGAAAAACCATAAAATAAAATAAAAATGAAATGTAAAAAAAATAGAATGGTAGAAATGCTAGCCTTTTCATGATTTTAGAGATGATATTGCCAATATTTTACAAGATATGGTGATGATCACAGAAGATTACAGACCTACTGATTTATTTTGGCATGTGGTGTTTGGAAATGTTGCTAGCCCCTGTTTTACATGTTTACTGAGAAATAAATGCTATCCAAATTGAAGGAGGATGTTCTCAGAACTGAAGCATTACTTCCCTATAAATATGCACAGAGATTCAGCTTTTGAATAAACTTCTTTGTGGATGTCTAGTGCCCTCAGTAAAAGTTCTGATGATCAAATTGCTTTGAGAGGCCATCGACATTGCACACCAGATGAATGAATAGCTCTTCCATTCGCTTCACTTCCATCCCACTGCTTAATTTTCAGTTTTTGCCTGTCAATTATATAAGCGTCAATTTAGAAATCCATTGTCTGCATCTTTATCTATTTAGAGTAATGCACCAACTTGGAAAGGCGGGTGGGGTGGAAAAGTGCAGTGTATCTTCCAGCTTAGTAAAAATGACATTATTTTCACAGAACAGGTCAGTGCATGTATTTCTGGCTATTTTCTCCCTTCTTTTTAAATCCCGCTTTGCCACCTTAATAGAACACTTTTCTCCTTTATTCACCAAGTAGAATATTAAAAAGCTTTATCTGAGGTTCAGTTATACGCAAGTACAAACCATACTGCAGTTATATAAAACAGCACTTCTCTTTTGAGCTCTGCAAAATTCACTGAAATTTGAATGCCTTTCACTTCACCCTGTGCCATTATTTCACCAATACAATCATCACTGCATTAGCATTCAGCTAGTAATTACTTAGAACCTACAAGGTCATGTGGTGTGATGGTAGATAAGTCCAGTGGTATTAAGTTGCACATTAATCCTGCTAATTTATTTGTAGGGGAACTGAACAAGTGCTCTTCCAGCTGTATTCTCTCTCTCTCTCTCTCTCTCTCTCTCTCTCTCTCTCTCTCTCTCTCTCTCTTTGCAAAAGAGAGAGGCAGAGTACTGTAGGAAAATAATTATTCTGAAAACAGATCTATAGCTATTTAAAATATACTGCTCCCATTAATAAGGCATATAACCAAAGTCAACAATAGAAGATATAAGCAAGATATAAATATCACTAATTAGATGTATAAGTAAATGTAATTATCATAATTTAGTATTTGCATTTTAAAAGAAAGCAGATAATTTGAAGCTACTCTATCAAAACGCAGATGTTATAAAATGCTTAAATCTAAAGGCATCCCTACATGTAACACTTGCACTGCTCCTAGATAATTCCAATCCTCTGTGATCCAGCCCAGTTGTATTCATTAGGCAGCAGAGTTAATTAAACTTCTAATCTTTCTGTAAAACAAGTGGAATTTCTGTGGGGAGAATTTTGCTTAGGAGCACCAGTATTTTGTAAATGATTTTGCATTGATAGAAGCTCTTCCTCCAATCTGTTTCTTGGTTTGCTAATTCTTATCCTCCATACAGCACTTAAACACTATACTAAACTTTCATCAACCTTCTGATTGATGGTAGCAGTGGCTTTGAATCTCCCTTGCATTGTCACTGGTCAGGAGAGTTTGTGTTTTTTCTGTATGTCTCTGTATGTGTGTGTGTGTGTGTGTGTGTGTTTTAAGCCACTGAACAAAATGGAAAAAAAGTAAGCATATGGATAAAGTCATCCCAAAGATGCTTTTCACGAGGCATCTGGACTTTCTTGTTTTTCTTTGAAGATGTTTCACTTCTCATCCAAGAAGCTTCTTCAGCTGAAGAAGCTTTTTGGATGAGAAGCGAAATGTCTTCAAAGAAAAACAAGAAAGTCCAGTTGCCTGGTGAAAAAGCATCTTTGGGATAACTATGACCTGGATGACTGAGAATCTCCATAGACATATGGATAAAGGCAACACAACCAATTTTTGGGGTACTCCCTTAAGACAACTGGAGGAAGTATTGGTGAACAAATTCTGCACTTTAAACTCTTCTGTCTGTAATGAGCATAACTGAAGGTTAGTCTGAAAGTGTTTGTGAGATGAGAAAATGGGAGTGATGTGAAAATTCTCTAAAATAAGCTATTAACTATATGTCACGTTTGTAGCTAACTGGAGGCTCTTTCAATTAATTTTAAGAGTGCAGGATCCTGATTTTCCCTGAAACCAGCTTTAGATGTTCAAAAGGCTTAAATCTTCCTTGTTTCATTTGCATTTTACAATTCTACCCCCATGTTCTCATTATGGTACATGTTCTATGTTGTTGTTCCATTTTAATTTGTTGTTTTGTTTTTCAAGATACAAGAAAAGGATCTTTTTAAAGCCCCCTCATAAAGAACATTTAATCAAATCATAACCAGGAAAATAAGAATCATTCACTAAAGGTATTAGTTTACCTTAATATGTTTCCTGGTGTGTGATGGAATTATTTATTTGCTTGTTTTAAAGGAAAAGGATAGATAAAGGCAAGTGTCTGTCTGTCCTTATTGCTGTCTTGCCAGCCCACATTGGCCTCGTTTTCACCTATTTGAACAATTCCAACTTTTAAGTTAACGTTCCCTGTGAGAGAAAAATCACTGAAAAAAATCATCTATAAATGGGCTTTTTGCAGGAGATGGTGAAAAATCAAATCTTGACATGGATTTGATTATCATTAAAATTTAAAAAGAGAATATTTTTTTTATTTCCTCTTTTCTTTTGGGGAGAAAATGGACATTTTATTACAGTCTTAAACTAAGATTGAAAGTAAGCATTCTTTATATACTTGGAAGAAGAAGTCAAAAGTGATTCTTTGAATATGTTTCTGTTTTCCTTTCTTTTCCTTTCACTTTTTTACACTTATATCCCTATTCTCCTTTTACTCTTTGTTATTTCTTGCAATTGTTAGCTTATGTAGTTTTTTTATATGTATGCTTTGTAAAAATGCAATAACATTTTTGAAAAGAATTCCAAGTTTGTAGTGGTCTGCTGAAGTGTTAGAATTCCATTGCTAAAGGAATTTCTTTATACACTTTCACTGTGTATAAAAAGGTCCCAGTGAAAAGACGTTTAAACGGTATTGAAATAATAATTGTGTTTTAATTGCTTTTTCATGTCTTAATAATTTGAAATTTTTCACAGTGGGAAGAATATTGAATAATTTTGTCTTTTTAAAAATGTATTTTAATATTATTTAGTAATTAGAGTACTCCCCCATCGTTCCCCCATAAAAAGAACATGAATGGTAAATGAAGCTGAATTCACATTATCTGCAATCTCTTGGTTTAGTCTAATTACTTTAAACTTATTTTCTTAAAACTTTTTATAGTTGAGTTGCTAATTTATTTTTAAAAAACAGAAAGACCTCAGTTTTTTTTAATATTAAAATATTCAAAGGAAGTTTTCAGAAGAAATAAAATCAGCAAATGAAGTATATTCAACATTTTTCAAGATAAATTTGTAAGATAAAGGCTAACATTCAAGCACATTTTTTAGATCTTATTCCTCCTTCAGAATATGACCTCAGTATTTAAATTTGGGAACTTGTATTTGTGATGTTTCTAGTGAAATCCTGGAAAACATTTTCAGACTCATATTGCATTTTATTTATTTACACTATTTAAAGACCATCAATTCCAAGCAGTTGATCTTGTTAAAATAAGAAACAATAAAATAAATAACATAGATTTATTAAAAAAAACAATATAAAATAAACTAGAATTTCTACAGGAGCTCAACAACCACCTTACTCCAAAGTGACTGGGGGAATAGCCAAAAATTTAGTGAACATTATTGTGGTGAAAGCCATATGGATCTCAGGGGGATGTTGGTCCAGAGGGCAGGACCATGAGAAAGCATGTTTTCAAGATCCTGATAGAACACACTGTTTGATCAAGGGGACCTGGAGCTTATCTATTCTGCAAGATCTATATTGATTGATACCTAACAATGTTTTTTTAACTCACTAGGTTAAGGATTGGTCCATCTTTGTAGCAATTCCATTTCATTTCAGATTTATGACAACAGATCTCATTATAAAAAAATCTAGTCACTTCAAAAATTAAAGGTAAATTAACCTGCATAACTTTACTCATAAATTTATGCTGGGTATATAGGTACATGATGGTTTGAAACATAACTTATGGGCAGCCTCTAGGGAAATCTATAGTATTAGAGACTTCTGGTTCGCCGCACAGCCGCCATGGACGGCTGGGAGACTTGCTCTCTCTCCCCGTTCAGTTTTGCATCGCTGGGGCCCTGAAAAGGGCTGAAAGTCACCCTGAAGAGGTGACCAGCAAGGAGGGGCTCTCGCTGGATAATGGGAGAGCAGCAACTCTCCCGTTAGAGCTGGCGATCCCTCCAAACCGGCGGATGAAAGGACCGGCCATAGAAATATGGCTCGTCCCTAGGCTGCAGACAGCCGAAGTCACACTTTCCATCAGGCAACCTTCAAGCAGCGCGGAAGAGACTGGGTGAGATTTACCTCTTTTACACCCTAATTACTTTCTGTACCTGCATAAGCTGCTAAGCATTTTTCCCCCTGTGATGAGGGAAGGGAGATTTTAGCCCTCCTCCTAGAAAGAGCAGTGACCGACTACCCAGGGGAGTTTAAAACGTTGAAAAAATAATTGGATCCCAATTGGAATTTTATTTCCTAAAGCTTGTGGACTGAAAGATTTTTTACTATCTATTTCTGTTGAAAATTTGGGTTTTTTCTTACAAACAAGAAGAAAAAATTAAAAAATTAAAAAAAATTCTGGGACTCAAAGGGAAATTTTAAAGGGTAGAGGCGACACCGTGTGGTCAAACTTGGTATCTCAATCTGTTATTCTTCAGGGGCTTGGCTGACAGCCCAGAAGACAGATAAGACATATGTAACCTTGAAAATTTTGAAACAACAGCTGTGAAAAGCTTTGCTTGCTTCTTATTCAGAAAAAACAACAACTTTTTCTTTCTCTTGGATTTCCTAATTGTAAAGCCTCTAGTTTAAAATACCAATATGGAAGAAGATCAGGAACAGAATCTCCTCATGGATAAAGATCAACAAATTCTTTTAATGTTGAAAACAATTATTCAAACTCTTATCACAACTGATGAAGAATTAAGAGGCTACAGAAAAGAACAAAAAGGCAGCCCGGATATGAAAGCCCAAACTTTGACCACAACTAAAGAACCATCTATACAAAATACAATAGAAAAAGTGGAACATTTAAATACCATGACAGAAGAATTAACTGCTCAACAAATACTGACATTTGAAAATCCAGAAAAGACACCGATAACATGGGAAAAGGAAAAGGTTTCCTATGTAAATCAGAAGGAATTGGAGGATCCAGAAAAAGAACAGTTGGAAGAGAAGATAAACAATTCAGAACAACCACGTCGATACAGGAAAATAAAGAGATGACCTGCCAGATCTACTAGTCCTCTCAAAAAAATGGTGACTGGATGGTTTCATTAACGCCAAATAACATATATGACAATACAAGAAGATTGGTTTAATGACCCAAAAACTAGGACATGGAAGATGACTTGGCAAAGAAAAAAAGCTAGAATAAGACTGAAGAAGAATGGAGTTTTGACCGTCTTATGAAAATTTAAAATAGAATATATTTAAATAGATAAGACGTGTATGTTGAATACAAGACATTGCTATGAATTGAGATAAAGAAAAGTTTTTGACCATTAAGACTTAGTAGCATAAATACTAATAGCTAAATTTGAATATTGATTTGTGTATAAAGAAAGAAATTTGTGTACAAAGGTCATGTAAAGGTGAATAGGATATAGATAAGCTAAAAACCTATTGATGAAAATAATAAACAGGTCTATATGGAACGTTAAAAACAAAAATTATTAGTTCAAACATGAGATAGAAGATACAAAGAGGAAGAGAGAGGAAGTATTAAATATTGAAATAAAAAGAAATTTTGATCACTAATTTAAGAAATTCGAAAAATAGCAGAAAATAAGGATATCATATTGTATTATTAATTTGTCGATATAGAGAGTGAGAAGTTAAATAGATATAGGTATTCTGAATATTAGATTTTGTGAGGAATGGTGATAGAGGAATTGGGAGTATTTAAAATCTTGGGAATGATAAATATCAAACGTTAAATTTAAATATTAGTGGAAATTAAAATTGGAAAAATTTATTAGGTCTGATTGTCTAAAAGATTGTATGTTAAAACAATTAGAATATATATAAACTAAAAACTATTGATATATGTAAGAAAGTTATGTTTTATGTGATTGATAGAATAAGAATTGTTTTAATTTACATATGGACAGTATATATTAAGGGGAAGAGAGAGGAAATGTTTACGGTAGTAGTTTGAAATCTGTACTAATGATATCTGTATGTAATTGAATTATTACAATCCAGCCGCCATGTTGCTTTTCAAATATGTGAATGTTATATTAGAAAATCAATACAATTTGTAAAAAAAGAAAAAAGAAATCTATAGTATTAGAGATAATGGTGGTGTAAAGAGGACAAAGTTAAAATATAATGTTGGTTTGTTATAGTTTCTAGTTTTTTATTATTTTTTATTATGTATGTGGAAACATTGCAATACTGATTAGAAGTTGTTGTATTAATAACTTGTAAATATTTGAGGAATATACTGTAATAATGCTGTACCTAATCCTGAGGAATAGGTACAATTTCACTTCTAGGTCCACATAACACACCTCCATGGACCAAATTTTTCAGTTCCAGCACCTGCTGTGATATCATTCCATCACTCACTATTCCCCTTGCAGTTGAAAATAAAAATAAAAATAAAGGTGTCACATTCCTACAAAATTTTGATTCACCTATGAAGCTCACTTAGGGATTGTGATCCAGATATGATTTTTTTTTGCCTTATCTACACCAGATTTTTGTGATGGAAAAAATGGGAGCTGAAACCATACACCATGTTAATCTAAGTTCCTAGAAGAAAGGAAATATGTAAATGTAACAAATAAGAAAGGAAGGCCAGTAAGGTTTAAAATATCACTAAATATTAATAAATTAATTTCATAATCATTGCACTGTTACGTATTGAAATTCTTTATTGTTGAACCTACTTTTCATAACTTTTTGCATGTCTGTATATGTGCTCAATTTGCTCTGTTTTTTACTTGCTACTTTTCAAGGAATAAAATACTATGACTTGTTGAAAATGAAGTTCATTTAAATATGTTATCTAGCTTTTGATACAAATCCCAGGGATCAATAGTTAAAATAAATATGATCATATGTGAACATGAACTGAAAAACACCACACAGAAACTCCCATCCCAAAGGGGGCGGGGAGGGCTGGAAGTTATGTAAAATCCCATACAGTACATACTGAAATATCTGTATCTTTCTGCTGTAAGAACTTATGAGAAGGTCAACTATATATGCCATTCTGATAGATATGAATATTAAAGAATCTCCATCAGTGTTACTGCAGTTCTGATATTTTATTATTTAATCATTATTCATTCATTATTCTCTGAGCTTGTGGGTTGGTTTCCGAATGTTTTGTTACCAGGCTAGGTAACATCTTCAGCAGAGTTAAGGGGATGTCAGTGTCAGTGTTCCTCTGTTTATAAGGGTTGTATTCATTATTATCAACTTACTCCAGGAATTCTTACATGGGGTTTGAGAAAGTATGTCTGGCCAAAGTCAACTAGTTGGTATCCAGAGCTGGCATAGGCATCAGATGCCACTATTTTTATATGAACATAAATTTCTTCCTTTAAAGCATAGAACTACTATGCAAAGTCTCTTCTATTTATATACATATTTATATTCATAATGACTATATATTAGATAAGAAATGCATTGCCAATATAACCAGCTATAGCATTATGTTTGTCATCTTGTAATATATTTATATCCAAAAATCAAGAGCCTGCAGATATGCTGTTTATAAGTGCCTATACATTCTTAATAGAAGTTGTAAAAATTTAATGTTTTAATATTACTAGGTTCTTTCCTTATACACGAGAATTTTGGATGTATTTTAATATTACAATACCATATGGATTAAACCAGTTGCAGGTTGATAATATTCAAAATATTATATCCTTTGAAAACACATTGAATATTATATTTCTAACTGTATACAGTGAAAGAGTTTTAAGTTCTATATAACATGTAAATAAATGCAATTTAGTATTCAATTTTATTAACAAAATATGAGATCCCATTTATTTATAAACAAATAAATAAATATGAGACCCCATTTCAATATGATATACAAGCTAACTGTTATTTATGAGCAAATACCATTTTGACTTCTACCCATCATCAATAGTCCCAGCACAGTGTTTCTCAACCTTGTCAACTTAAGATGCATGGACTTCAACTCCCAGAATTCCCCAACCAGCATGAGTTAAGGTTGAGAATCACTGCCCCAGCATAGTAATGTAGTATGTTAAGTGAGGGAAGCATATATGACACTACTGTGCAAAGCAACAAGGAGTTGGCTTGACGCTTTTGTTTACAATATTTTCCTTTTTCTTTAATTCAATGAGTTGAATCATTAATCATCATTGCTTATATCAACAATGTTTTCAAAATGATGGAACACCCAGGGAAGAAACAACTGGAACTTCATGTATCATCATCATCTTGCTATTTGTATTTTTTTAAAAAAAAAATGTTAAAAAGAACAGAAACAATTAACTATTTTTTTTGCCATCTTTCATATATTTTTATTCTTTCTAAGCCAACAGAATGTTAGACAGATGTTATAAAAGGCATTCATGATTCTGTCAGCAGGATAAGATAGAACAGAACAGAACTGGATTGGACTATATTTGGTAGCAAGACAAACTGACAAAGAAATTACTGAGTTTAAAAATGGGAGGGGAAAAAAATCTTCCAGTGCATCAAAGATATAGTATTTTGGAACAGTTGCAACTCTTCCATGCTGCACTGCCCTTGTTCCTGCTTATGTGATCCAAAGCAGTATATATTAATAAAGGGCTTGAAAGAATTCAATAAATTAAACTGTGGATGCCTTCTTACCTTCTATGTACATGTATGTGGCTGGGCCAGAGGAGGCTATGGGTGCTGATCTTGCATGGTTATCTGGAAAGAGTTTGATCCTGTTAAGTTTGAGGAAGTACACAAGAATTCTTGCAACAGTTAGTTCAGCGACATTTGTATTAGGTGCATGCCCTTCCTGCCCTGAGAGGGGATGTGAGATTGAGATTCCTCTTTGATGAGGGGGCAGGTCAACCTGTTCTTAATGAGATGGTAGTGTTTTCTTTCTCAATTGAGGCATCACTTGATCCAACTAATCTGCACAATTTTTGCCAAGGTGCCAATCTTCCCGTTTTAGGAAAGGTTGTGAAGAAAATGGTCACACTGCAGCTTCAGAGGACTGGGTGAAATGGATTATTTGGACCCCTTTCAAATGAGATTTGGACTTGGGTATGGAACCAAACTGGTGTTGACTACACTCCTATATAGTGTTTGACGGGAGTAGGATGGTTTAGTGTATCCATCCTTGCTTTTCTTGATCTATCAGAGTTTTTGATACTATTTATCATGGTATCCTTTTGGGAGCTGAAGTGGGGGGGGGGCGGCAGTGTGTAGTGCTAGTTCTCCTCCTTCTTCTGGGTTGATTAAGTCAGGTCTAAACCTAGAGATGGCACAATGAAATCTAATTGAGTTCGTTTGTTTTGACAAAATCTTGCCAGACCAAACCTAACCTAATAATATACTAGATATATCTTGAGAGATTCCAGGGTTTGGCTATCCTGAGCCTTTTCCACTCCACCTCCATCCAGGTTGGGATTGCACAGTTTCTTCATCCGGCCCTCTCTCTGGGAAAATTCCATGTTGCCCAAACTCTCCCCCACTGCTCCTGCAAGTGCACATTCCATCACATGTTCCAATCAATATTGATGGGGTGCCACAGGACTACTTATCTCCCCTCCTTTTAACATCTACATGAAGGTACTAGGTGAGATTATGCAACAATTTGGATCAGTATGCTGATGATACCCAGTGTTATATTTCCACCACAGATTGCCTGAGTGATGCTGTGGACATCTTTTCCCAGTGCCTGGATGCTGTAGGGGCTTAGATGGGGCTAATCCAAGAAGCACTGAGTGGCACCTTCTAGTGCCAACAATCTTCCATCTTTGGTTATGGATGAAGTAGCACTTTCTCAGAAGATGTAGTATGCAACCTGGAAATTCTCCTAGATTCATGGCTTGAAGATCAGGTGATAGCTGTGGTGAAGAGAGCCTTTGCACAACATCATTTGTGCCCAATCCCTGGACCAGGAAGCCCTGTTCAATGGCACTCATCTCTTATGATCTCCCATCTGGACTACAATATGTTCTATGTAAAACTGCCTTTGAACAGCATTCAGAAATTTCAACTAGAGCACAATGTGGCAGCATGGGTAGCAAATGGTGCCAATTACTTGATGCATGTAAGATCACTGCTTTGTAAACTACATAGGTTGCCAATATGCTTCCATGTGCAATTCAAGGTATTGGTTGTCGTCCATAAAGCTTTCATGGCTCGGGACTAGGTTATTTAAGAGACCATCTGTGTTTGTTTTTTCTACATCTTCAACTCAGTCTACCAAGTTGGATATGCTTCATGTCCTATTGCCTAATAAATGAAGGCTGGCAGGGCACATAAGGAGAGTTTTCCTCCATAGTGACCACCTCTGGAGATGAGTTTGATCCCAACCCTACTGGTATTTTGCAAGACACTAAAGATCTGATTCCGTACCTGGGCCTGAGACCATCAGTGTGTCTCGCACCTCTCCCGGGTGTGTTATTGATTAATGATACTTTTCTTTTGGCTGCTATATAGTTTAGTTTTGTAGTTGTCATTGTTTTTATTTTTACTTTTAGTATTATTCACAACCTAAAGTTACTTGTTAAGATGGGTAGCTATATAAATTGATGAAATAAATTAATGTGTGTATTTAATCTATATACTTTGGCAAAACAATTCATGAATCAATTTTTTTTTTTAAAAAGGATATTTTATCTAATCTGTTGACTAAGTACCAACATTGTGAGATAAAATCTAAAATATCTGAACAGAAATGTTTTAAAATTATATTTATTTTTACAGATTTGGACTATCATCATTTTGAGGGTTACTTCCCAAGGAAGTAGCGATTCTTAGTGATTCATACACAAACTGCAGTGAGAATTGATACTCTATTTGCAATTTTTGTTTGCAAAAATTCAGAGGTATGCTTAAATTCATGTCCATAAAAACATAATCTATTATTTAACCATGGCAATATTTTAGGTGGATATATCATATTTCTGCCCTGGAGTGTATCTCTGCAGGGTGTTCTCTATAATGACAGCACTTGAAAGGTTAATGGCATTCATTGTTCTACTAATCTATCCTTTGAACCACTGATTAGCACTGAATTTGATATGGAGCTACTTATAGTTGAAATAATATTAATCTAGTCTTTGAAGTTGAAATCTTATGTTAACAGATGATGATATATTATGAACATACACCTAAAAAGAAAAACATCCATTCTTTTAGGAGAACATTAGAAACTGTTAATGCTAATTCCTTAAAAATTCCTTTAAAAATCTACATGATTGTAAAATAAAATGCATTTACCTGAAAGTTATTAATACCAACACATAATATATTCTCTTCTTTGTATAGGTAGGTTTTAAAATTATAAACTTAGATTGCCTGAAGTATTTGTGGAATGTTTTGCTAGTTTGTTGCTGTTTCTAAGCTAGTGTTAAAAACAAATGTCTTAATGCAACTCATATTGCATAACAAGCAATATTTATTTAGCAGGGCAAGCCATTAACCAGTTTTTTTTGTTTAGCTTTAGATGGAATTAAAAATCAGACCTTAGTAACATAGCAGCTAGGATAATAGTACTTAGTTTGATTTGTTCAATAATCATTTTCCAAGGATGTTTTGTTAATTTTCAATCTGTTCTGCTGTTTGGTTTAAGGAAGGCATTAAAATCTTTCTCAGGATTTCCATGGTTGTACAGAAATTAACCTAATGAAATACTGGCCACTAAACTGGACAGGACACATTCATTTCAGTAACAGCGATTGCTATAATTCTTGAACTGAAATGAATGGAATAGCTGTAGGGATATGCAGATCACCATCAATTCATCAAAAACAAACCCACATATAATCAGATATTATTCCCTTCTGGGTCAATTTCTCAATTCATCCATTAAAAAGAAATATGGAAAATCTGTAATTGCTATCATACACCTTTTACAGTAGATACATCTTTCATAATATTCCATGCCATTTTTTCAGTACAATGTGCCCTCATGTATACCTCTTTCTCTATGCCTTTATTCAATTTTCCAGGCATTTTCACAAGTATATGCTGATTTTAATGCAACATTTGCAAACGAATAAAATGAGCATGAAGCTTTTGATAATGGTGGATATTAACAGACAGCATTTACTTCTGCTGAAAGTTTTGCTATGGAATTATGATATTTCAAATTTCAAAACAAAACAAAATTTGTGACTTCCCTTAGGACAATGGAACTTCATAGAACTTTCCATTTTTGCTTATATGATCTTTTTGCGTCCTTCATTTGGGATCAAATCAAATTATTAATAACAAAATTGCTTAATGTCAACTAACCCTGTTTTATGGTAGCAGTGAGTCATAAGATAATTTTCCAGATAGAAAGAGGCATCAGTTGTTATAGAGCAATTGAAATACTGTAGATGGAAGACTAGAAGGTCATCCCCCTAGGTCTTTAACAGTGACTTTGGAAATTCATAATATTTTTCCTTTTTTTCCCCTTTTTGCTTCTTTTCTGGAATATGTATGAGTAATAAATTAATCTAGAAATAGATAACACTGAGCTGTTAATAGCCCATCACTTGTCTTAAAAAGAGAGAAAATTACCTTTCTAGCTTTCACTGTATTGATCCTGTAATTTTTACCCTGTATACATAGTTGTTAATCTAACCTTCATAAATGGGAACTAACTAAATTGTATTCCTAAATTTCATCCTAAATTTCATCCTGTTTAGTATTACCCTTGAAAACAGCTCAGAGGCACTGTGGATAGTCTGCTGAAGTCACAGAACATGTAATTCTCCTATTAAAACAGCTTCTCTGTTCTGGCTACTGTTCTGCTGCTTGACACATTGCAAAGTATTAGTTATGATTTATGAAACCCTGCAGAGTTAGGATTAGACTATCACATTTTCCCCTTACAAAACTGCTTTAATATCTTCGGGAGATATTAGTTCTCACTATCAGAGAAATCCATCACAATGAGTTATCAGTAAACAATTGCCATATTGGTCTCTATGGCAACTTTATCACTTTGAAGAAGTTGGAACATGTTGCACACATACATACATAAACTATTTCCAAGAATGTGATATGGTTTAACATAGTTTTAGCACTTATTTTCAGCTCTCTATTCCACTGTCCATTTCATCTCTTATTTCATCTTGAATGTAATAAATTATTTTCTTTCAATCTGAAGCCAAGTTTTCTCAAGTTTCAGACAATTCTAAAATCAGCTTCTCTTCCTCAGTGCCTTGGCTTTTGCATTTGCCTTATCCAATTGTATGCAGGAAAAAGCAAGAACTCCCTCACTTCCAGGAAAGGGAGATTGAGGAAAGGTGGGATATATCTATTGATAAAATAGAAGAATGCACAGCAGTGTTCTTACGGGGTAATTTTTTTATTGCCTGGAAGCAACAAAATCTACTTTAGGGAGCAAGAGCAAATGGTCAGAATTAAATTAAGGATGGGGAGTAGCATTGCTAGATATCTAAAAGTTGCTGCATTTGTAGCAAAGTAGGTGAAGAAAACCGTGCAATTTGCTGTGTGACACAAAGTGAAAGTGGATAAATAATTATGCAAATCTAAGATCAAGAGAATCTTGGTCCAAGAGGAAAAGGCAAAATAAGAAATCAGCATAAAAGATAAAATAAAGCCTAAACCCAATTAAATAACACCTAAATCAATGAGACTTTATAGTCTACATGACAATGGGCAACTAAGATTTTTAACTGAGAGGATGTAACAAAAGAGCAATAATAAAGAAACCTACCTGAAGAAGCGGGTGGAAGGAGTACAAAAATAAAATATTGGCAATGTAAGCATCCTTGGACACTCTCATATATGCTCATTGAAATAATTTTGCTAGAGTAGAATATTATTTATAGTTTTACTCTTTATGCATATTATTAAAAAATCAGAAATGACAACAATGTAATAGTTATTGAGATAAGAATGGAAGAGAAAAACAAATAACTTGGATGACACGATACCTCATTCTTGCATTAATAACTTTCAGGTTTGAGCAATTTTGGTTAAAAAAAAAAGGTACAATCAGACTAGCCTAGGTGTTGATAACATGAACTGTCCAATTTAATGGCTGAACAGTTCTGAAAAGAGCCTTCTCAGTCCCATTGGAGGGGTGATTCAGCTAAAATGTCAATTAAGACTGAAGAGCCTTCATGTGTTAAATTATTTTTCATTTATCATAACTTTCTGAACCCAACTTTCATTCTTATGAGAAATTGAAGATTTTGTGCCTAGGAGTCATATATATATATTATGCTCAGAAGAATTTCCTAAAAGACTTCCATCAAAAACACAGAAACAGTACAGAAGATGAAGCAAATTGACTCCTCCCTTCAGTAGAATATTACTATTCTACTTCTGAAATATGTGATGTGTTCCTAGCTCTAGCTATTTATCTGCTACCTGTTCATTTTTATAAAACCAAACTACTTTAATATACAGAGGGAAATGTTTGACTTTTGCTTTTAGTGGGAGTGGGAAATTGCAAAAATATAACCTAATCAAACAACAAACAACAAACAACAAACATATACAGTATATCTGAATCTATTAATCTGAATTCTGGCAAATTAGATTTCCTAAGAAGGGGAACCAGTCTGCAATTTCATTATTTTTATGGGATGTCACACAGTCAGCCAGATGTTCACACTGGATTTGGCATTTGTATCCACCTATTGAGTTCTTCCCAAGGACTTGGGATAAGCAGATGATAGTGATGGATGCTGCTTATTATTATTATTTTAAATGTAGAAGTATCCTGGGTCCAAAAATCTCTGAGAGACTTGCACTTTAAAAAAAATAAGGAACAATAAAATATGGGAAAGATCAGAAAGAAAACATATAGAACATAAAAAAGAAAAATCAACAAAGACTGAACTACTCCTTTATCCCAAAGTTTTCAGAAGTTTTGAGAACATCATCAGAGTAGAAGCCATACAGAACTCCGCTGCTTTAGAGGGCAGGCATCCTTACAGAGAGGTATGCTTCCTAGGCCTCAACAAATGACATTATTTAATTGACAGAACCAGTAACATACTCACTCTGTTTAATTTTATTGTCTGGGCAGAAAGTATCATAGTTAGGCAATCCCTCTTATAACTAGGCCCTATGCCATGAAGAACTTTATAGGTAATAATCAGCACCTTGAGTACAACTGACAAACACTGCATCTGGGAAAGCAGCAATGGCACATGGGCATACCATGACATGCCCATCATTGCTCATGATTCTAGATCAGGGATATTAAACTTCTGAGTGATCTTCAAGGGCAGTCTCAACTACAGAGCATGGCAAAAATTATTTTATGAAGTTTAATTGTTGTTGTTGTTAGTTGCGAAGTCGTGTCCGACCCATCGCGACCCCATGGACAACGTTCCTCCAGGCCTTCCTGTCTTCTACCATCTTCTGGAGTCCATTTAAGCTCACTCCTACTGCTTCAGTGACTCCATCCAGCCACCTCATTCTCTGTCGTCCCCTTCTTCTACTGGCCTCAATCTTTCCCAGCATTAGGCTCTTCTCCAGTGAGTCCTTCCTTCTCATTAGGTGGCCAAAGTACTTGAGTTTCAACTTCAGTATCTGGCCTTCTAAGGAGCAGTCAGGGTTGATCTCCTCTAGGACTGACCGGTTTGATCGCCTTGCAGTCCAAGGGACTCGCAGGAGTCTTCTCCAGCACCATAGTTCAAAGGCCTCAATTCTTTTGCGTTCAGCCTTTCTTATGGTCCAACTTTCACAGCCATACATTGCAACTGGAAAAACCATGGCCTTGACTATACGTACTTTTGTTGGCAGGGTGATGTCTCTGCTTTTTAGTATGCTGTCTAAATTTGCCATAGCTTTCCTCCCCAGGAGCAAGCGTCTTTTAATTTCTTGGCTGCAGTCCCCATCTGTGGTGATCTTAGAGCCCAGGAAGATAAAATCTGTCACTACCTCCATTTCTTCCCCATCTATTTGCCAGGAATTGAGAGGGCCGGATGCCATGATTTTGGTTTTCTTAATGTTGAGTTTCAAGCCAACTTTTGCACTCTCCTTCTTCACCCGCATCAAGAGGCTCTTTAGTTCCTCTTCACTTTCTGCCATTAGAGTGGTATCATCTGCATATCTTAGGTTGTTGATATTTCTCCCGGCAATCTTAATTCCAACTTTTGATTCATCTAGCCCTGCCTTTCTCATGATGTGCTCTGCATATAAGTTAAATAGGCAGGGCGACAGAATACAGCCTTGCCGGACTCCTTTCCCAATTTTGAACCAATCAGTGGTTCCGTGTCCAGTTCTCACTGTTGCTTCTTGACCCGCATATAGGTTTCTCAAGAGACAAATAAGATGGTCTGGTACTCCCATCTCTTTAAGAACTTGCCACAATTTGTTGTGATCCACACAATCAAAGGCTTTAGCATAGTCAATGAAGTAGATGTTTTTCTGGAACTCCCTAGCTTTCTCCATGATCCAGCGTATGTTGGCAATTTGATCTCTAGTTCCTCTGCCTCTTCGAAATCCTGCCTGTACTTCTGGAAGTTCTCGATCCACATACTGCTGGAGTCTAGCTTGTAGGATTTTAAGCATAACTTTACTTGCATGTGAAATGAGTGCAATGGTGCGATAGTTTGAACATTCTTTGGCATTGCCTTTCTTTGGAATTGGAATGTAAACTGACCTTTTCCAATCCTGTGGCCACTGTTGAGTTTTCCAAATTTGCTGGCAAATTGAGTGTAGCACTTTTACTGCATCGTCTTTTAAGATTTTGAATAGCTCAGCTGGAATACTGTCACCTCCACTAGCTTTGTTGTTGCTCAGCTTTCCTAAGGCCCATTTCACTTCACATTCTAGGATGTCTGGCTCGAGGTCAGTGACCACCCCATCGTGGTTATCAGGGATGCTAAGCTCGTTCTTGTATAGTTCTTCTGTGTAATTTTGCCACCTCTTCTTAATCTCTTCTGCCTCTGTTAGGTCCCTGCCATTTTGGTCCTTTATCATGCCCATCTTTGCATGAAACGTTCCCTTCATATCTCCAATTTTCTTGAAGAGATCTCTGGTTCTCCCTATTCTATTGTTCTCTTCTATTTCTTTGCACTGTTCATTTAAGAAGGCATTCTTATCTCTTCTAGCTATTCTCTGGAATTCTGCATTCAATTGGGTGTATCTTTCTCTTTCTCCCTTGCCTTTCGCTTCCCTTCTTTCCTCAGCTATTTGCAAAGCTTCCTCAGACAGCCATTTTGCTTTCTTGCATTTCTTTTTCTTTGGGATGGTTTTAGTTGCTACCTCTTGTACAATGTTGCGAACCTCCGTCCATAGTTCTTCAGGCACTCTGTCTATAAGATCTAATTCCTTAAATCTATTTGTCACCTCTACTGTATATTCATCAGGGATATGATTTAGTTCATACTTGAGTGGCCTAGTGTTTTTCCCTACTTTCTTCAATTTAAGCCTAAATTTTGCAACAAGAAGCTCATGATCTGAGCCACAGTCAGCTCCTGGTCTTGTTTTTACTGACTGTATAGAGCTTCTCCATCTTTGGCTGCAGAGCACATACTCAATCTGATTTCTGTGTTGACCGTCTGGTGATGTCCATGTGTAGAGACGTCACTTGGGTTGTTGGAAAAGAGTGTTTGCTATGACCATCGTATTCTCTTGACAAAATTCTATCAGCCTGTGCCCTGCTTCATTTTGTACTCCAAGGCCAAACTTGCCTGTTATTCCCTTTATCTTTTGGCTTCCTACTTTAGCATTCCAATCCCCCATGATGATAAGGACATTATTTTTTGGTGTTGATTCTATAAGGTGCTGTAGGGCTTCATAGAACCGGTCAATTTCATCCTCTTCAGCACCAGTGGTTGGGGCATAGACTTGGATTACTGTGATATTGAATGGCTTGCCTTGGATTCGCACTGAGATCATTCTGTCATTTTGGGGATTGTATCCCAGTATTGCTTTTCCTACTCTTTTATTGACTATGAAGGCTAATCCATTTCTTCTGAGGGATTCTTGCCCGCAGTAGTATACCTGATGGTCCTCTGAATTAAATTCACCCATTCCTGTCCATTTTAGTTCGCTGATTCCTAAGATGTCGATGTTCAGTCTTGTCATCTCTTGTTTGACCACGTCCAGTTTGCCTTGATTCATGGATCTTACGTTCCAGGTTCCTATGGAGAAAAAATCTTTACAGCATCGGACTTTCCTTTCAGCACCAGATGCATCCACAGCTGAGCGTCCTTTCGGCTTTGGTCCAGTCGCTTCACTCTTTCTGGCACTACTAGTACTAGCCCTCTGCTCTTCCCCAGTGGCATATTGGACTCCTTCCGACCTGAGGGGCTCATCTTCCAGCGTCATATCTTTTTGCCTTTTAGTACTGTCCATGGGGTTTTCATGGCAAAGATACTGGAGTGGGTTGCCATTTCCTTTTCCAGTGGATCACATTTTGTCAGAACTCTCTGCTATGACCTGTCCGTCTTGGGTGGCCCTGCACGGCATAGCTCATAACTTCATTGAGTTATGCAAGCCCCTTCGCCATGACAAGGCAGTAATCCATGAAGGAGATGAAGTTTAATAGGGCACAACAAAGCCTCCCAATCTAGGAACAGAAGCAACATTCTGCAAGTCATCCTCTCCTGTTTTGTAGACCTCTTCATACTTAATTTTTAAAAAATTATGACTGGTTTTATCTATTTATTGATTTTATAATTAAGCTATACAAATATGATGAATACATAAACAAACTGGCTATTTGATTATTTATGTCATACCTTTATTATTTTTATAAGTAACTCAAGATGCTGAACATATTCAACACACCTTCCTTCTCCTATTTTCCCCACAACAATAATACTGTGAAGGGGGTTGGACTAAGGAAGAGTGATGGGCCCAAAGTAACCCATCTGGCTTTCATAAGTAAGGCAGGACTTGAACTCACACTCTCTTGTTTTCTAGCCTTGTGTTTTAACCATTTGACAAAACTGGCTCTCATACTAGATAGATCTGTGCAAAGGCTCTCCTGAAAGCATCTGCCACCTACTCTACCGAGAGGAATATAAAAGCATACCTGAATTACTCACCAATATCAAATAGATAAGTGCTATCCTATCCGAGACTAAAAATAAGAAGTTCACAGATACAAGAACTGAATATATCCATAGCAACTCATTCTTGTCAGAATTGAGCTGGACTCTATTCCTCCCCTCCAGATATGAACAATCTCCAGACCCTGGCTAGAACACCGAGAACATCACCTGGACAGTCCAGTCAAGATGAATAATTGGTATTCATTTGTATACTCAAGATACTGAATATAATCGAATAGAAATTTTATTGATTTGGTCATTTGACCATATCAAAAATATAAAACTTATATAAGTAGTTAAAAAGAAAACAATGACATGTTTATAATAAGTCATCACCCCTATAGTCAATGTAATCTGATCAAAATATTTCATCTTCTTTAAAATAGCCTTTGATATAAAGAGCTATGTCTTACTAGTGATATGCAGGTTCATTCCCTGAAAAAACAGTAAGACAGTTCTCCTGGATGGAGCAGTATTTTTTAGTTTTCAAATAAGAATTTAAATAAGCAGCCCTTTCTGCACAGTACAGTTTGAAGTCAAAAAGGATATGTCCAATATCTGCAACACAAATACACAGTCTTTCTTCAAATGGAAGAAAGTCACCTCCCATGACTTACCATTTGTTTGAAATCAGTTCTAGAAAAAGATCTCCTGAGACATTGAGGCATATAGATTGTTCAATATTTTTCCAACTGGAGGGGGGGATGAATTATGTTGAGCCAGTCACTTCAAAGATTTAACATATTTAAATGCTGCAATGTCATCTTAGGCAGCCACATCAAGGACTCTTTGTTTGAAAATTTTCTTGGTCTTTAGAGCTGGTTGGACTGGGCATTAGATGAAGAATCCATATTATGAGATAACATTTGAAAATTTGGTGGTGCAAGCGCAAATTAGAATATTGTGTAATTGCTCTTTGAAACATAGCTTGGGTAGTCTATCTGGATCCATAGATATGATCTTCAGCCAGAAACAGAATGCTTTAATTACTAGATGACTTTGCATAGGGGGTACATCCAACTTGGCTCTTATTGCTGGCATTAGTCCACTCCCAAGATACATTCATAAAAATAGACTGTATCTGTTCCAGTAAGGAATCATTTATATATACCCATAGTTCTGTGCCACATGTGATCATTGGGACTATTTTGTGTTATATACCTTTATGGTTGGAATTAGAGAATTCAAGTAGCCATGGTAGGTGCCCTATGTTGTTGGCAATCTGTAACTCTTAAAAAACTCTTCTTAAAATGTGGGAGCCAGGAATCTGTTTCTGTAAAAACAATTTGTATCTATATATAGAACTTAACTTGGTCTATCCATATCCAGGTTCCAATTATATATAGTCTAGTTCTTCCCTCAAACAACTATTTTGGTGTTATTGACTTATTCATCTTCAAGTAGTTGAGTGCACATTATGACTGAAATCTGTGCAGCAATCTTCTCATCCCTATCTGAGTATATAACGTCAATATATTCATGATACTGGACACCAAACCAAGGAATGACCTTACTCAGATGTTTCATGTAGATGTTAAACCAAAGACATTAAAGTGGCATTAACAAGCCCAGCTGCAACCAGGGTCTAAAAAACAGGTACTGTAACAAAATTCACAATTTGAAAGATCTTTTGCACATCCCTAGGAGTCACAGGATCAAACTCATTCTATATAACTCCATAAGATTATGCCCTAGAAATCTTAGCTGGACTTGTCCAGTTAGAATCCAACTCTCAATGGACCTGAGAGATTTTTTTAATATATAAATATTTTATTGGTTTTTAACAATAACAAGCTCCAGTGCCTGGTGTACAGCGTGTTGTCTTGGTTTATATATTTGAAACAATAATAATTAATTAATGGTCAATAATGATTGAATTTGATAATTCCATAATTAGTATATTAATTGATAATATATTTCTTTGATCTTCCCAGTCTCATTTGTATTCTCCTTCTTCAACCTTAAACAAATATAATTCTTAATATTTTCAATGTATAAATGATTAAATATAGACATTTTTTTCCATATTTGTACAGATAATGATAACATCTATGTATAATTTTTTTATGATCTTATATTATTCTTATAACCATGCATCCTATTTTCGTGATTTTTATTTAAGCTTAATTTCCCCTTTATATTCAATCCATTCTTATCAGTCATGATTTTCTCAATGTTAATCATATAACTATCCAATTTTTTCCATTTAGGTACACCATCCCAATATTTTCATATTTCATGCATTATAAAAATACTATACTTCTTATCTATTTTATAGAATCTGGGTATAACATCCTTTCTGATCAGCTTAAATTTCACTTATATTTATAAAGGTTACATCATCCCAATATTTTTATATTTCATATATTGTAAAACATACTATACTATATTACTTAAATCTCTTATCCCTCTTGTTATAGGGCCCCTTTATGTTCAGAGTTCTCTATTCTTTTAACCATATTCAAACAAGTGTTTGCTCATGTAATACTCCATCTGGTAGGGTGAGTCAAGTCTCTTGAATCTGTCTTTAACCTTCTTCTTTTGCTGTATATCTTTCCAAGTTGATATATTCCGCTTACCTGGCAGTTCCTGTGTTTTTGCAAGTATTGTTGGGAATACAAAAGATAGAATAGGTAGAATATATACTTTCTGTCTCCCAAACTCTGGTGATTCTCCTGGGAATTCTATAGTCCATTCCATTTTTATTGTTATATCAACGTCTTGTAGATTTTTTCCTGTTTGTGTTAAATTGTAATTCTTTTCATTTGTAGCTTCGTCGATTTGATCATGTTCTTCTAATTTGTGTTCTGTTATCTGATTTGTTTGTTCATTTGCCATCATTTCCTGGGTGTTTTTTTATTGTAGATTTAGATTAGAGATGTGCTTATTTATATCATCAAAGTTGTTTTGCATTTTCTCGTGGTTTAAATCTATTGTCATTTGTATCTGTCGTAACATTGCGTACATTTCCTCTTGGAAAGTGTTTGTCTTGCCTTGAAATGTTGCTTCTGGAAGTCTTTGATATTCCAGGCTGAATCCTTCAGAAGTGAATATTGAGTGTGGTATCCTGTCGTTTTTTGATAGGTGTATGATATCCATGTTGTCTCCCCCCCTTCAAATAGTCTTTCATCAATATTTTAGTTCAGGGGTCAATTATCAATCAGTCAAAATTGCAATTCAATGTGTTAAGCCACCTTAAGTCTTTCCTGTAGATTCTCCTCTAAAAGATTAGCCAAGAGCTGAAGTTTTTTTCTTTTTCTATAAAGAATACTTAAATTTAGACAACAGTCCAAGTGTTTTTCTTTCAGATACTTTTTAATCTTATGACTGGCCCAACTCCTTCTTTGTTCCCAGCTCTCTTCAAGGTTATTTAAAATTCAAGGGAACAGTTTATTCTTTGTTTCTGAGCATCCTGCCAGTTTCTGAATCATTATTGTTAGTGTTCTGTGCTCTGATTCTCTACTAGGTGTCAGTAGTTGTTCATTTTTCAGTTTTTTCAGACAAAATGTTATTATTCTTATATATTTTTTATAATTTCATCAAAACCCTTTAAGGTGTAGTCTTAACAGTTTTTTTTTTAGTTTCTAGATTTGTCCAGAGTATAGTATTTTAAATTTAGTTTCAGTGTATTTCTTTCCCCCTTAGTATTAATTTGCCACTTCCGTCTATGAGGGAATGGGATGTAGTCCCCTCCCTTCACTTTCAGAGGTTTTCTTGCTTTGGGGGTCTTTCCTGAGGATTCAGTTAAGAGATATAATAGAGAAGATCAATACTCTCACCAGTTCCAAGCAAGCTGTTCATCAATGTTCTTGTTCATGTTCTTGGATTTCGGCTGCAAGTAACTTGGGCTAGACGCTGATGTCATGCTAGCTTTTCTCCTGTTGGGTCAGAGGGCTTCCCCCAGATTGAATGAAATGACTACTGTCATTTTGTGATCAATGGAGCACCCGTCCTTCATGGTCATCTCTTCAGGGCAACTTCAACCCTATTTAGGGTTCCCCTGGCAGGACGTAACTGGCCGTGGGGAGCGGAGCTCCGCTATCCCACGGCTGTGCGCTATGGCACAAAACCAGAAGCCCCAGGACCTGAGAGATTTTATCCATGAGATAGCTTAAATATTCTCCACCACAGTCTTATAGATATTCCTATGCCTTGTTCCTTCCAGCAATGATATTGACAGAAACAATAAGGATGAAAAATAACATTTAGCTACTGTAGCTATTTATAGTCATAAATGTGGGCTTTTGCCCAAGCATGAGTATGGCATTGAAATTCTCCTTGTGGGAGGGGGAGAAATAAAAGGAAATTCTTTTCCATCAAAGTATATGAGAATGGATATTTAAAGTTAAAATATTCAGAATTCCAAGTAGGTGTTAGTATAGTAACCTTATATTGGAGGTAAAATTTAATAATTTGATCATTGCCTATAGAAAATATTTTAAGGGTTACTCTACTCTCTACTTGCAGCAGCATTCGTTTAGAAGTCCAAAATAATGTAGAAATACTATATATGCCTGGCTGTAATAATTTTGTACTAAAATCTCTTAACCAGCAAGTTCCTCTATAATATACTAAAACAATTTTCATTATGAGTATTAAGTTAATCACCAATAACAACTGAAGTTGAAGGTAATCCAAATTTAAGAGAAAAAAGCAAGAGAAAAAAAATTGTCATGTCAGCTAACCCAACCTGTTTCTTACAACATGAAAAAGAAGCTACAATGCTTAAGGGATAAAAAAGAAAATATCTCTGCATGAGAATATCTTCTGAAGCTCCAGCAGCACATTTTAATTGCCTTCAATTTTTGTTAAGTTGGGATATTTCCGAAGCTTTAAAATTAAGCTTTAAGTGTATAATCATAAAATGTATTTTGACATTTTTGTGCCCTCATCTCAGATTTTTTCAGATATATCTTAAGGGCATCAGTTACTATTCTTTTTTCTTCCCAACACATACACAGAAATATATTCAGCAGATGTTATCTTGAAATTTGATAAGAAATTAATAACCTGCTTCTGAGTAAGGGGCTAAGAGGTGAAATTCCAGAAGGCTGTTATTTGAGGAATGAAAATTAGCAGATGTTTTCTATTATCACCCACAGTTGAGGTGCTGCAATAGAATTATCTTATCACCAGTCAAAAGCTGAAACCATAATTAGTCACTGCTTGCTTCTGATTATCAAGAGGATGAAATCCACCCTTGTTAGTAATATTATTTTTTATTATTTGGCAATAAAATATTAGGCAAAAGCCAAATAACTTTTTCAGAATATTTTAAACTGAATCCTGCCAGTGGTGGAAGGAAAGATATAAATTCAAAATTAATCACAGGCAATTTTGAACCCATTTGAAAAAAATGGGGCTTAGTCAAAGTTCCAAATTTTGTTTCCAAGTTTTTTTTCCATTAAACCCAAAATATTTTTTTTTTGTTTCATCTTTATCTTTACTTTAAGGCACAGGTCCCCAACTAAGGCAGGTTGGTCCCCCAACCAGTTCTGTGGAGAAAGGTTTTTCCGCAGACTGGAGGTGTGGTTTTGTATGCTGCCTGCATCCCACATATGGGGATTTACTTGTTTGTGTGGACTAATTGTTGGCATGCCACGGCCTGGTACCGGTCCACACACCAGGGGTTGGGGACCCCTGCTTTAAGGATTTTCTGTATTAAAGTATGAATCCTTCTCCAATATTTCTTTGCTTTATCACATGTCCACCATAAGTGGTAAAAGGTCCCTTCTTTACATTCATATTTCCAGCATTCATTTGAAGTACCATTGTACATTCTAGATAATATGTCTTGTGTTAAATACCAGCAATACATCATCTTATAAAAGTTTTCTTTTAAATTGTAATTCAATGTAAATTTTAAGCTTTTTGTCCACGTATTCTCCCATTGTTCCAGCATCACATTATATCCAAAGTTCCTTGCACATTTTATCATACAATGTTTTACATGTTCATTTTCCAAATTCAATTTCAATAGCATTTTATAAGCCTTAGCAATAATATGTTCATCACTGCCACACAATAATGTTTCAAATTCATTTTTAACGAAATCAAACCCAGAACTCTTTTTATCTAGTTTGAATCTTTCTTTCAGTTGTTGATATGTAAACCAATGACAAGCATAATCCTCTGATTCTAACTCTTCCCTTTCCCTCGATTTAAGAGTAGGGTCACCCGAGTTGAAGAGTATTATTTTACCATAAGTCCACCAGTCCGGCTTCGCATCCATTTTTTTCTAAAATAAGCTTCCTGTGGAGACATCCGAAGAGGCAACTTTGTGAAGAATCTTTGATGTTGTATATGTTGACGGCAGCAAGACTACTGTATGCACAAAAATGGAAGGACATTTCTATTCCCACTATGGACGAATGGCAACAGAAGTTGATGGAGTTGGCAGAGATGGCTAATTGACTGTTTTGATTAAAGAAAAGAATATAAGTACCTTCATTTCTACATGGAGACTGCTTCTGGATTTTGTGCTTGAAGTGGGAAAAAAATGAAACTTTGATTTTTGGGTTTTATTGATTAGATGTTTTGTTGTTACAGAAATGGCTAGTTTATAAGTAAAAAGCTGAGGTTTGATGTTAATGCTTTATTCTACTGCAACAGAAGTCAGAAGTCAATGTCTTTTTTTTTCTTTTTCCCTTCTCTCCCTCACTTTCCTTTCCCTTTTCCCTCCTCATTGTATCCTACTATTTGTTTTGTATTTTGTATTTTACTCTATAATTCAATAAAATATAATTAAAGGAAAGAAAGAAAAAAATGGGCCTTATCTTCTAAATCCTGAACTTGCTAAATGTAGCAGAAAGTGAAAGAAGGATCTGACTGAAAAAAGAATAGGACTCTCCGTATGATTAGGATCTGATAAAATAAGTTTCTTGACCTACTTCTTTTCAGAACTTTCTTGCAAGTTCAAGCACTTTTAGGATATGACTACTGGGCAGAAAATGATCTTACTTAAAAAAAAAATCCTATATAGTGAAAGACAATTTGTTTTTTTGAAAGGAAAAGAAAAAATAAATGAAATTCTCATGGATAGAGATATATAGGTACAAAATGGCCAAGGGTGTGTGTAAATCCCAACATTCATTGTATAATCATCTCACCAGCAATCTCTTTGGCTTCCCACCCTTCAATTAAATCTTTTTAAAAAAAGCATATCAAAGGAAATCAGTTCTATTTTGGCTTTTTCAGGATGGGAAATATGAGCAGCCAAAGAAACATTAAAAGTAGTGCCCTCTGAAACATCAAAAAATAAGGTAAACTTAAAAACTACACCAAGACTAGACTTCCGGTTTTGTGCCATAGCGCACAGCCATAGGATTGTGGAGCTCCGCACCCCACAGCTAGTTTCGCCCTGCCAGGGGACCCTAAATGGGTCAAAAGTCACCCCAGAGAGGCAACGAAGAAAGAGGGGTGCTCCGATGAACACGGAACGATGACGGTCGATCCTTTCGATCTGGGGGAAGCCCTCTAACCTGACAGGAGAAAGGCTAGCTGCACAACAGTGTCTAGCCCAAGTTACTTGCTGCCGAAATCCAAGAGGACGAACTAGAACAATGGTGAACAGCATGCTTGGAATTGGTGAGAATATCAATCTTCTCTCTTCTGTTTTGTAACTGATTCCTTGGGAAAGACCCCCAAAGTAAGAAATCCTCGAAAAATGAAAAAGCTGGAAAACAAACAACTACTGACATCTAGTGGAGAATTAGAGTATAGAACATCAACAAGACTGATTCAGAAATTGGCAAGACACCCAGAAACAAAGACTAATCTGTTCCCTTGAACTTTAATAACTCTCAAGAAGACAGCTGGGAACAAAGAAAGAAAGCATACTGAGCCAGCCATAAGATTAAAAAGTGTTTGCAGAAAAAGAAATACTCTGGCTGCTGTTTAAGCCCAAGAATTGTTTACAGAAAAAGAAAAACTTTGACTCTTGGCTAATCTCTCAAGGGGGAATTTACAGGAAGAACTCAAGGTGGCTAAATATACTGGATTGCAATTCTGACTGGTTGATAACTGACCCCTAAATAGAAGAACTGTGATAAAATACTGCTTTCATTGATGACAATTGGAAACACATTGGATTACAAAAACCATATATAAAGATAAGAACTATATAAGATTGGGTTGTTTGTATTCTGAGATTGGCTGGTTTGACAAGGCTAATCATAGGGACTATGGCACTGATGAAAGACTATTTGGAGGGGGGAGACAATATGGATATTGTATAGTTATAAAAAAATGACAGGAAACCACATCTAATATCTACTCCTGAATGATCTAGCCTGGAATATCAGAGACCCAGAAGCAATATTCTAAGACAAGACAAATACTTTTCAGGAGGAAATGTATGCAATGCTACGACAGATACAAATGACAATGGATTCAAACCATGAGGAGATCAAAAACAACTTTGATGACATAAATGAGCATATCTCCCATCTAAACTTAGTCAAAAAAACCTCTCAGAAAACATGGAAAGCTACTTGGGAAAAGAAGAAGGTCAGAGTTAGATTCAAAAGATTTGATTCGCCTTACCAGATGGAATATTATATGAGCAAACACCTGTTTGAATATGGTTAAAAGAACAGAAAATTTTGGATATAAAGGGGCTCTATAGTAAGAGGGATAAGAGATATAAGTAGTATAGTATTTTTTTTACAATATATGAAATGTAAAAATATTGGGATGATATATGTAAATGAGAAGTTTGAAATTAATTAATTAATTAATTTGAAGAGAACTAGGACTGAGGAATGACCAAAATATTTAGGGGAAATTAAGCTTAAACAAGAATTTTTGAAAACAGGATATATATAGTGACTTAACAAGATAACTTTTACAAATATAAGTGAAATATAAGCCGATCAAAAAAGGGCCGATGGGGAAAAGATCGGCCAGTAACATGGCCGATCACTCAGCTGCTCCAGCCGAAAGTCACAGCAACATCTAAGCGAAAAGAACCACCGTGGAAGATTCGGGTGAGACCTTTCCTTCCCTCTTGTTAATTTACCTTTTTCCCTGCTAACAGCTTTAAGAACTATTTCCCTATTTTGAAAAAGCAGCGTTTGATTACTGGGGAAAACGGGCTTTGGAAAAACAATTATTGTTTTTTTTTACTATTTTATTTTGTCTACATAAGCAGTTGGAACTCGAGCATCCGGGTTATTGTGACTTTCTCTTTTGGCTTGTTTATCTTCAGTTTAGGTGAAAATCCTTAGGGAGGGGGTGGAATGTTCTTTTTTTCTCCCCCCCCCCTCCTGAACAGTACTGCCTAAAAAACTTTTTGCTCTCTGGGCGGACTTATGTAGATTCTTTTGGATACAATGCATCCTGGGACTTGGCATGAAGCCCAGAAACTTTGATATAATGTAACTTGCTCCATTTGAACTCCCACTTCCTGATTTTGGCGTGATGCCCAGACTGGATTACAACATAACAACTGACTGCCAGTTTTTATCTCTGTGCTGGACTTGACTATTGGTTTTTTTTTCTCTCTATCTTTCTTTGGAAATATATCTCTGTCTGCATTTTATATTTTATAACGCTGCAATCTATTTTTTAAGCTGAACTTCTTTAAAAAAAAAAAGAAGATGGAATCCTACTCACAGATTAATTATGGACTTATATTAGAAAAAATCTTGGAAGCGAGACTGGAACTTAAAGAACATATTAGATCGCTTAGTTTCAAGGAGGACTCAGAATTAAAAATTGAAGCTCAACCTTTGATTGACTATGATACACAATCAGATCTACAACTTAATGAGATGGATGGAATACATTTACAATCTATTGAATCTACTGAATTTATTGAAGAGGAAGAGGACACATCCTACATGATGGATTTCTTTGATGATCAAAGGCAGAACTCAACTAAAACATTTACAACTTTAAAAGCAACAGGATTGGACTTCCAAATACGAGGCACAAAAAACGTTGACAACATGACAGTACAGACAACACTGGATAAAAGAGAAAAAGAATATGATTGGACTCAATGGTGGGAAAAGGCCTTTAGCCAGTTACTAAGATGGGAGGATTTAGAGGCCCTGTTGTGGAAACCTACCTGGCACAAAAAGAAAGCTAGAATTAGATTTAAAAATAAGAGTTAAAATTTTATTTGATGGGTAAAAAGGGCTTCTGGACTTTGATTGAACTAATATTTTTGAGATTTTTAAGGTTACTTTGGTATGAGTCAACACTAGATTTAAATTATGGATTTGATTATGATTTGGAATGGCAATAAGAAAAATTGGAAAATTTATAATTAAAGGAGTTAGATTGAGATTGAGACTGGTGAAATATTATTGATATTTTTATTTATAAGAATTGAATGGTAATTAGTGAGGTATTAAATGGATTAAACTGAAACAATTGAGGAATCTTTTAGGGACGTGGACTGATCTATGAAAATATTGGATAGAATATATGAAATAGAATATAGTTGAGAAATATTAAGATATAATAGTTATATTACTTGTTTATGATAGAAATAATTATTGTCCTATTATTATTATTATAATGTTATTATATTACTATGTCTAATGCAATAGTTTTAAAATATATAAATTCATGTTTATTTACATAATATGTATGTGAAATAGAATAAGAGATATAATTTGATTGAGAAGCATAAATTGAAATTGGAATAATAGATAGAGGTGAGAAACAATTTATATTTTAGGAATGCTCGAATTGTATACCATAAGAGGGAACTTTTAAAGTAGTAGTTTAAATTGTATATGTATGACTATATTTTTTGTTGTGTTCTATGGAGTGCCCTATCTCCACGATGTGTTATAAGCACTTGGCTGTAAAACAAACAAAAACTAATAAAACTTGTTATGGAAAAAAAAAAGATATTATATGTAGATGTTATAAGATAGATAAGTAGTATAGTATCCTTATAACACATAGAATATGAAAATATTGGGATGGTGTATATAAATGGAAAGCTTGGATATTTAGATAATTAATATTGAGAAAATTATGACTGATAAAAATGGTTTGAATATTAAGGGGAAATTAAGCTTAAATAAGAATTATGAAAATAGGATGCATGATGAACTAATAAGATGATTTTTATAAATACAATACAAGTTGATTAGAAAAAATGTTAGATGTTATTATTTGTACAAATATGAAAAAAATGCCTATATTTAATTATTTATGCATTGAAAATATTAAAAATTATACTTGTTTAAGGGTGATGAAGGAGAATACTATTGGAAGTAGGGAAGATCAAAGAAATATACTACTATTAATACACTAATTATGGAATTATAAAAAATAATCATTATTGATGGTTAATTAATTTTTACTGATTTTTTTTTTAAATATATGAACCAAGACAACCTGCTGTTCACTAGGTAGTAGGGATTGTGATTGTAAAAATCAATAAAATATATTTTTTAAAAAATAAAAACTACAGCAAGACTGATAAAATTCCCAGGCACCCTGGCCACAACAATGGTAAGAAAGCTTCATGGTGCCAAAATGTATTATCTTTTTTCCATTTGCTCTTTTGAGCTCCTCCTCACCTTCTTGGTTTTGGTAAGATTTTTAAAATTTCAGATATTGGAATAATAAGATAAACAGGTTACAAAAGATAGGACATATAAGATGGATATATTCAGATAATTTATCATAACTCTCAATGTTTATGAAAACTGAGGTTCAAAATAAGCCTGCCCATTTTTATGGTTAGAAGATTAATTAGACTTCTGGTTTTGCATTGCAGCATGACGGATTTTGCCCTGCTGGGGGCCCTGAAAAGGGCCTAAAGTCACCCCGAAGAGGCGATGAAGAAGGAGGGGTGCCTTGTTGATCACGGAGAGATGGCGTTCTTTCCATTTGATCCAAGGAAAACCCTCTAAACCAGCAGGGGAAAGACCAGTCACATCTCTGTGGCTGGCCATTATCTGCTGACAACCGAAAAACAAAAGCTTCAATTAGCACATCATAAACAGTATGTTTGGAACTGGGTGAGAATATTGAATACTGAATACAGAACAATAAGCTTAATGAGTCATGCCCTGAAAATATTCCTGAAAATAATTCACACAAGAATATACAACAAAATTGAAGAGCGTCTAGGTAACACACAATTTGGTTTCAGAAACAATCTTGGTACACGAGATGTGCTATTCAGCATTCAAGTTCTTGTATAGCGTTGTAGAGATGTCAATCACAGTGTTTACATGTGCTTCATTGATTTTGAAAAAGCATTTGATAAAATAAGACACAACAAACTATTAGAAATCCTGAAACAAGGGGGACTAGATGACAAAGACATCCAAATCTTAAAGAACTGTATTGGCATCAGGTAGCAAATGTGAGACTAGGCCAAAAATACTCAGCTGATGCAGAAATAAGAAGAGGGGTCAGACAGGGATGTATTCTGTCTCCACTGTTGTTCAATATCTACTCTGAGTCAATCTTCAACAAGGAACTGGAGAACATCGATGCTGGCATCAAAGTAAATGGTGTTTGGATCAACAATTTAAGATATGCTGACGATACAGTTCTGCTTGCCAGTAAGCATGAAGACCTTCAGCTCCTCATCAACAGAGTCACAGAAATATCTGAAAAATATGGCTTGAAGCTTAACACCTCAAAAAACAAGATCATGGTCATCAGCAAACAATCCGTTAATTTACCACCAATAAATTCAGAAGGAATACCATTAGAAAAAGTTGAAAGGATCACGCACCTTGGTTCTAATTTACATGAAAGCTGGGACATGACCATTGAAGTAAAGACAAGGATAAAGAAAGCTCGAACAGCATTCTTCAAAATGAAAAAGGTCTTCTGCAGTCACGACATAAGCCTAAGACTGAAAATCAGGCTTGTCGGGTGCTATATTTTTTCTATCCTGCTCTATGGAGTAGAGAGTTGGTCACTGACAGAAGGCCACCTGAAGAGACTAGAAGCATTTGAAATGTGGATTTACAGGCGGCTGTTACGTATAAGCTGGGTTGACAAGATCAGAAATGAGGAGGTGATAAGCCACCTGGGAAAGCCAAGGGAAATCATCAAAACAATTAAAAAACGAAAGTTAGAATATTTCGGACATGTGATGCGACACCCAGAAAAATACGGCATACTCCATTTAATCCTCCAGGGAAAGATTGAAGGCAAACGAGGTCCAGGCAGAAGAAGAACATCATGGCTTCAAAATCTAAGGGACTGGTTTGGACAAAACTCAGCAGCACTTTTTTGTGCGGCTGCTGATAAAAACAGGATCGCCAACATGATCGCCAATGTCCGATAACGGATATGGCACAAGAAGAAGAAGAAGAAGAGAATATTGATCTTTTCTTTACTATTTTACAACTGAATTTCCTGGGATAGGTTCCCAAGAAGCTAAAAACCTCCGGATGTGAATGGAAGTGGTGTTTTAAATTTTTTATGGGGGACAGAAATACACAATACTGAAGTGAAAGTTATACAAAGCTACACTTTTGATAAATTTGAGAACTAAGATAATTGTTAAGATTTTCTCTTTGGAAAAAAAATCATTTAGGTGAAATATAAGAAATATAAGAAATCAATCCTTTGTTTTAAGTGTGGAAAATGGACTTTGACATCTAGTGGTGGATTTGAGTATAGCACTATAACTAGCCCCTTGGCTGCTTGGTGACTTTCAGCTAAAGGGAGAACAGCTGGCAATAAAGGAAAATATTTTGGCATATTTATCATCCTGACCTTCTTGGACTATAAATACCTACTGAGCTTGGACTTTTAATCTCAAGAGCTAATGGGAGAGAAATAAAAATTTGACTTTTGAATACGTCTGGCTGCAGGGTGGTTGAACATTTTGAACACTTGGAACATTGTGGATTACAACTTTGCCTGACTGATAATTTTCAGGATACTTGAGACAAAGGATTAATATAAAATACTGCCATTAGGACTGGATTATTAAGGTTACATATAAAGACTAGAAAACTAGAGGAAACTGTGTTCCACTCTTACTGAGACTGGTGATGCTAGAGGATTTCTAGGAATGTTGCCTCAAGAAAAAACAAATACCTTTCAGAAGGAAATACTTTCGATGCTACAGCAAATTCATCAAACAATTGTTGCACACAAAGAGGACATAAAAACAAACCATAATGAGGCTAAAAATCATCTAGATGATATAAATGACCAAATCTCCAAACTGAAGCTACAACAGGAAAGTTCCCAGATAATGACTACAAAGTATGAACAAATAAACCAGAAACCAGAAGATGAAGCAGAAGAAATGGACCTAGAGATGGAGGAGATAGGAGAAGGGAAATATGAACTGCCATATACAAATAAAATACTGCAAGACCTACCTATAACAATGAAAATACAAAAGACCCCTTACTCCTTTCTCCAAAATAGACCTGATGACAAGGAAGAAGATTCTAGAAAATGAAACATAGAGGGGGCAGGGGAAATGTTTAGGGAATGTGGATGGGCGGAGTTCCCCCCAAAAAATACTCTACCTAAATTGTCTTCCTCATGCCAAGCAGCTTTCACAAAAATAAAAAGAAAATTTGGGGGTGATTTAATTGCCTTGGCCTAGAAAGCTCTTGGCAAAGAAAGAAAGCAAGAGTTAGATTTAAAAAACAGAGGATTTGATCTATCAGAGGGGGCTCTATCTGTTTAATATACCTGTTTGAATATGATTAAAAGAATGGATGACCCTTAGATATAATTGGATTTTTATAATGGAAGATATGATTTAGAATTAAAATAGCATTTTTTTTGTTCTTCTTTTGATATGGGAAATTTGAAAATAAGAGAAGGATTGGTATGAATAATTTTTTAGCTATATAAATGTAAATAATATTGAGAAAATCATAAATGACAAAGATATTTTAAATATTGATGGAAAATCAAACTTTAATAAGAGCACGAAAAACAGGATATTGACTTATAAATTGATATTATTGTTATTTGTATAACATTAGTAAAATATGATAAAGATGTCTATATCTTATTTTATGTACATCAATACTACCAAGAATTGCAATTGTCTAATGAGGGGAAAATGGAAAAACTATGGGGAAGAAAGGAGGATCAAAGAAAAAATACTGGATTGTGCAGTACTGAATAGATTTATATTGAAGAAGTTAATGTTAAATATGTAAATCCAGACAACATGTTGTTTACTAAGCTCTAAAGATTGTAATTTTAAAAAAATTAATAAAACTTATTAAAAAAAGATTAATTAAGTGGGAAGAGAGAGAACGAAAAGGAAGTTTTTCTACACATACTACTTTGCAGAGTAACAGCACTGCAATGCAAGACATTGCAGTGCTGAAATAAAGAATAGTACACAGGATTAATTTATTCATCTTCAGCAGTACACACAAATTGTTTAAATATGCTATTGATCCATAATATTACACTTAGAAAATAAAAAATATGTAACTCCCGTGCTTCCTTTTCCCAATAAAACGAATAGGTCTTTTATTTGGTAGGCTGTGGTAAAGAAGTTATTGTCAAGGAGGACTGCTGGTAGAAAAGAAATGAAACAGATTTTTTTCCCCACAGCTTAGGGCTGTTTCATTATTCCAGACAAGACTTTGTATTGATCTGCCTCTATTTATTTCTAATTTTGTTGCCTTTGATTGAACTGAGCTCTAAATCTTCTCATGGCATACACGCTGTAAGGATGCAACTTTGCTATAAGAAGTCCAAGGTAGCATTGTTCTCCTTTTATGCTCTAATTTAGTCTGCTTCACTGCAGATTTAGGACTCCTAACAAGCACTTTAGCACAAAGACCAGCAGTATATTATATAACTTCAATTCTTTAAATAGCAAATGCGACACTAATTACTCTGGATATTTGAATCACCATCTCGGAGTGGAACAGAAAGGATCCACAGCTTTTTTTAGGCCTACAAACCAGGCTTGATCCCTCCCCTAATATTTACTATTTCATTGGCTGGCCCTATAGCTGTGACCAAAATAAGTTGAAGATTCCTTGCCTTCCAGAGATAGCAAATGGAAGTAATATGTGCCTTATTTCTTTCTATAACAAACTCTGCACCCACAAAGCTGGCATTCCAAATTAGCTCCCAGAAGAGATTGCCATGACTCCTCAAAATACTCTGATATGATGCTCCACAAGGAATTCATGACAGCTTCAGTTTTACCCCAACATTCTAGCTAACACATAAGATAGCTTCCTTCAATGACTGCAGATAGAAAATCATTTTAGAATGTAATTTGGAGTGCAGAACTTGGAGGTGGAAAATGCCAATTTGTTTATGAAGTTTTTATACAGTGTTTCTTAGCCATCTTTCAAGATGTGATCCTTCTGAGGCAGTTTACAAAGAAACTTTTTAAAAAGTTAAGCATGCCTAACTTACCTTTGCCCTAATAATTTTGAAGGGTTTTTTTTTTAAAAAAACTAACAAAGAAATAGCAGAGGTGTCAGAACCCACATTTCTAAGGGGGCTCTTTCTAACTCTAATTCTCACTTTATTCTTTCTATTTTCCTGGGTTCTGCCATGCTCCTGGAGGGGAGGGGGAAAACATTGAGGGCTGCTTCTTTGTTTTTCCTCTATTGCTACAATGTAACACTTTTGCTGTCTCTGCATACATGCTCTTTGAACTGTCTTCCGCCTTGATGTCAGCTCGAAGGGGGAGGAAGAAAGGAATGCACCTCCGGGCAACTGGCTTATCTCCTCGTTCAGAAGGGAAGGTGCAAAGACCCAACAAAACATCGCCGCAAGCCTGAGACAGTCTGGCGTTATCAGTCGTTTCCCACAATGGACGTAACACCTGGGGATTGGCCCATTTGAACTGACCAGATGAACTATTGGGGTGGGGTTTGCTTGGGACACTTTTAACCTATTGCTCTGAGTGGGAAACCCTCAGATCCTGTCTAGTATACCTGCTATCAGTTTCTCCTAATAAAAGTTCCTTTTAGGAAGAAACTGCTTCTATGACTTCTGCTTTCTTAGGATGAGGTTTTGAAGTGGGCACTGACATTAGACAGGATCTGTAGTAACAATCAGCCCGGAAGGAAAGCCTTACCAGGGGACTTGGCAAATTATGTCAGACAATGGAATAGAGAGAGAGGAACCTGTTATGGGGGGGGGCTCCCACCGAGCAGACCCCTGCAAATACTCCAGCTCCGGATCCTCGAGCTCTTTGGAAGAGGAGGTGGTGACAGAACACTGCCATAAACCCAGGTGGTCGATGGGCATTGGGAGGAAGGAAGACTGGGAGAAGAAGGGCAGAAAGGTGATGCTCAGATGGGGCAGTCATTAGCTGGGCTGGAAGGAGGAGATGGAAAGGTCTCTCCATCTCAGCGAGGACAAAGAGGATCACCCGGGGCACTCCAGCCGATTGCTGGAACAGGCGATCAGCATGATGATAATAGCCCTCAACTCCATGAAGGAGGAGAAAGCTGAACCCTACCAAGGTACCATTCGCCTGGGATCTGGCAGGAGAGCCGACAAGGGGAAACCTGAAACCAAGGTTCTGGATCTATCCGAAGGATCATCGAAACCGCCGCAGTTGCCGCTGCTGCAGCCACCACCACCCCGTTGCATGGAAACTGCAGGCAGAGAAGGAAGATGACAGAAGCGGAAAAAATGGCACCGATCCATCCAGATGTTCCCACCATTAGATGTGAAGTTCCGTGGGGAGCCATGGTGCCTGGGATTTTTCTTAACCCAGGTGCTAAACTATATGGAGGAGTACAGCCGGGACATCCCAACCGACTGAGCCAGAATTCGTATTGTACAAGCTGCCCTGGATGGCATCGCAGTGGACTGGGTCATAGACCTCCACGACTCCGACGCCCCGGAGCAGCTGAATTTCAATCAATTTATGGTCTCCCTCAGGCGCCGTTTCAAAGACCCCTTGGCCGACCAAAAAGCCCAGGAGTGGATAAAGATGGTGAAACAGGGCAGATGGCCAGTAGTGGAATACACCCAGGAATTCCGAAGCCTGGCCAGCAAACTGAATTGGCCAGAGGACATCCTGCTCAGCCATTTCAAAGATGGATTGAACTACGGCCTCTACAATGCCTCCCTCCCTTGGGGAGATCCTCATCGGCTGCAAGACTGGTACATCCTGACTGAGGAAGCCAAGATCTACCTGGCCAAGAGCAATGCAGAGGAGGGAGGTAATGGGGGAAGTCGCCATCGGAGCTGACCCACGAGCCAGCAAAGCAGTCATCATCCACCAAAAGAACCACTGGGTGTTTCAAGTGTGGAAAAGAAGGGCACCGCGCCACCGAATGCCGCTCTCACACCCCGACTGGAAAATCTGACCGGACCCTGGCTGGGAAGCCCAGAAAACCACCAGCAAAACCTGAGGAGATGGACATGAAAGGCACGGAGGCTGTCGAGTTCCCTGCCTCAGCTCCATGAGGAAATGGAACTCTGGCCCACACTGGAGGAACATTCCACTCATCCGACGACAACTCCGAGGATGAACCCTTGGTAAGTGGACCCATTGCGCCCCTCACCAGGACAGTAAAATTGTTATTCCCTGACATGCCCGAAGCTGTAGAAATCAGGGCATTAATTGACTCTGATTGCACCCGCTGCCTTATAAGCCGTTAGTGCCAACGTTAGTGGCAAATTTAGGAATTCCAATGAGGAAGCTGAAGAAACCAATCTCGTTCATCAATTAGATGGGTCCATAGCAGTGGGGGATGCCTGCCACCCTAGCAACACTACCAGTTCAACTCACCCTGCGGGACCACGTAGAGACTATAACATTTGTGGTAACCCCTGGCATGGAATGCTCCATAATCCTGGGCATGGCATGGCTAGCCAAGTGGAACCCAAGAGTGGACTGGAGGATGGTGGAGCTTAGATTCCCAAAAAGGGAATCAACCAAGGCACCAGCCCAACCCCCACCAAGGGAGACCCCGGCTAAGAAAGCTGCAGTAAGGGGAGAAAAGAAACTACCCAAAATACCAGAGAAGTATAGAGAGGAAGCCACAAAAACCTATGCACAATCACAGATGGACTACCATGGATTGGAGAGAAGTTATACATACCTAAAAGCCAGAGACTTGCATTCATGCAACTATGTCACGATTCAAAATCTGCAGGCCATTTTGGGTTTGTGAAAACACTACACCTAATTAAAAGGCAATTTTGGTGGCCGTCAATAAAAAAGGACTTTGAAAGCTACGTGGCTACCTGCCCAATTTATGCTTCAGCAAGAAGATTGCAAGGAAAGTTACCTGAGATACTGCAGCCGGTAGCAACCCCCTCAGCACCTTGGAAAGAGATCTCTATGGACTTTATAGTGGAACTACCAGATAGCAACGGAAACACAGACAAGAGGATGTTTTTAAAATGAGTTTCTTTAGTTTTCTCCAGCTCTTGTATACTGAAGTGAAAATGATCTTTCTGATGGCCTTTGCTTGGCAATAACACATTCACTTTTATTTAGACAGCCTTTGTCCCACAAACTGACTCATAATTATATGAATGTTAATTGCTTTCATTGTTTGCTTGCAGTTCTATAGATAATTTACTTTTTTCTTACTTTGTGTTTTTTTAAATCATTTAATTGCTGATTGCACAGTGTTACCTGTAAATGCATGATATAAATTAAAAATCTGAGCAAACACACACAAAAATAGAATGATAAAAGAAATAAGCCATACTGTACAGTTTTATTCTGTGTGTAATTCAAAGTTGAAAGTAAAAGAGTAAGAATGTAATTAGAAATAGAAAATTAGACCTTGGAATCCTGTACCAAGTTCTGGTCGCCATGATATAAAAAAGATGCTGAGATCCTAAAAAAAAGTGCAGAGAAGAGCAACAAAGATGATTAGGGGACTGGAGGCTAAACCATACAATCAAGGGTTGAGGGAACTAGGTATGTCTAGTCTAACGAAGAGAAGAACTGGGGAATCTTCTGGTACTCGAGGGGCTGTCACAGAGGAGTTGACCTGTTCTCCAGAGCACCTGAGGGCAAGACAAGAAGTAATAGGTGGAAAATCACTAAAGAGAGATCCAGCCTAGAACTAAGGAGATGTTCTGACTGTGAAAACAATCAATCATTGGAATGGCTTGCCTCCAGAAGTTGTAGGGAAAGCTGACAGCCCAGGCATTGAGACTTGAGTGTCACATGAGGGGGTGAGCTCCTGTTACTTGCCCCAGTTCCTGCCCACTTAGCAGTTCAAAAGCATGCAAATGAGAGTAGATAAATAGATGCCTTCAGTGGGAAGGTTTCTGTGCACCTTGGCATACAGTCATGCAGACCACATGACCATAGAAATGTCTTTGAACAACACTGGTTCCCTCGGCTAAGAAATGGAGATGAGCACCGCCCCCTAGAGTGAGAAATAACTGGTTAGGGGAAAACTTTACCTTTTCTTCCTATGAATATGTATCTTAAAGTAACTAGCAATATTTTGGCATTCCTATTTAATAAATGTTAAAGCCAAAATATATCTATGATTTAACATTACATACATTAAATCAAATATTAAGGAGTCATTGCAGCACAGAGTACTATCTGCTTATCTTGTTGCAATCAATCGTTTTAAAAAGAGATCATAATTATTTACCTCATGCAGAAACAAGCACTATAAAATAGTTCTAACTGCTTATTCCCTTCAAACTACTTCTATGTTTGAAAAAAAAATGCTACTACTTTGATGTGACAACATTTGAAGCAGACCTTAAGAAACAAATATTTCAAAATGCTGTGCAAAATATTAGTGGATCCAATTTGACAAGGTGAAAAAGTCACAACTGGTACCTTACTTAAAACATCTTTTAATTATTTGATAAATAAACCAGAAATAATTGCTATGTCCTCCAGAAAGCCTCTTCTTGAACTAAGGCAATCAAAGTCAAAATAAATTCCAATATGAACATGATACTACAAATATATTAACAAACATAACAAACATAAGAATCCAGATTCTAGATTGGGAGGGTTGTTTGGTTTTAATTAATTAATTATTAATTCAGATTGGATAGTACATTTTCCTATAGTGCATAATTCACTTACAGAGCTTATTGCCATAAGATATGTTAATAGACCTTAGCTTAGACAGATTTAAAGGGAATTATGTGGCTTCAAAAGGAAGGATAGGAATATGTAATTAGTTGTGATTATTAAACTTTGGATATAAGATCTTAGGAGACAAGTTAATGAAGATGGTCTGTGTCTCATAGATTCCTGCTTCTGGTCTTTACAGAGATTTTTATCTGGTATTGTGGAAAATAGGTTGCTGGATGAGATGAACCTTGGTTTGTCTCAAAAAATGTGTTCAAGTATGGTTTGCTGGATTTTCATTGCTATCTACTCCATCAAGGCTACAAAATCTGTAGATCCAAGTCACATGTAGCTCCCGAAAGCAAAAGGGGGGAAATGATTGAATAAGTGTGAAATAATAAGACTAATTGGATTTAGTTAATTAAAGTATATTTCAATTAAATTAAAATTAAATCAAATTTTACTTTGTTCTGGCTTCATTCACTTTAAGCTGGCCTCACAATTCTGGCCCTCAGCCCAGACAATGTTATGCACCTTAGTATTAGTGGAATTACTGGAGAAACAATTAGCTTCCAGCAGCCAAAGAATTAGTTGGGCAACTCAAATATACCATGGAAGTATTCATTTTTCTTCTGCTTCTTGATCTCCATTTTCAGTTTACTCCCTTCCTGCTAAGTAGCATCTTTGCATCCCTGAAACTTTTTCCAATCCTAAATATGCTACACAAAGAAGGCTTATTTTGTAGAGGAACTAATGCCAGCTGCCATGTTTTGTACATATGCAAAAATGGTAGTTGGCATTCAGTGCATACACCAAAGACTCCAAGAAGCTTTTTTTACATTTCATGCAAAATATGTCAGCTGCTATATTTTCACATGCATCCACTTCAACCTCACCCCACTTCCAACTGCACACTTTGGCTCAAACTTTTATACTGAGCAGGTCTGCATAATTATTATACTGTTGGGATGCATCATTTTATACTTTTGCAATGTGCTTTGCATGGGACTGCCCTTGAAGACCATCAGCAAGCTACAGTGGTTCAATTGTAGTGGTGCAAGTGGCCTTGTGTCACTGCTGCTATGTAAACTGCATTGGTTGCCAGTTGGCTTCCATTGTAATTCAAGATGTTGGTCACCACTTATAAAGTCTTATCTCCAACAATTCCTCCTCTTCCCACCCTTCCTAGGTACATACAGATAGATTGGGTGCACTCCAGGACCTTTCAATCAAACATTGTTACCCGTGTTTCCCCGAAAGTAAGACCTGGTCTTACTTTCTTTTGGGCTCTGAAGTAAGCACTAGGATTTACTTTTGGGGAGGGCTTACTTTTTGCTGGTACCAGTAGGCCATGAGCACATGGGGTGGGGTGGGGCCTGTACATGGGGTGGAGAAGCAACACAGCAGCGAGACCATGGTGGCGGATCAGGTACGGTACCAGGGCAGGTGGGTGGGTGGGGTGCATGCCCTTCCTGTGCCAGGCCAGCTCCTGCAGCTCTGGGGCGGTTGTGCTGGGAGGCAGGAAGGGCGCTGAGGTGGCAGGTTGAGTGCCGGAGGCTCGGGGAGCAAGGGTGGTAAAGCAGGTGGGCGTCCTGCTGTCAGCACCCATGCCTTTCTGTACCTGACTCCCAGCCCCATGCCGTTTCTCCTTCACGATCCACCGCCACCACATGCAGGGAAACAAAATAAGTTTTTTTGGGGGGGAAAGGTCAATCAATTCCAACTTTGCGAGATCTTTTTTTTTTTCACGAGAAGTTGGAATTGATTGATTGACCTTTCCCCCCCCCCCCACAAATTTCTTTTGTTTCTGTGCATGTGGCGGCGGCAGCCTTCAGGAGCTGCAGGGATCTGTGTGTGCCTTTTCGTGCTGCTGTTTTTGGCACCGCATCTGGCAAACAGTGTTTGCTTCACTGTTTTCAGTGGTGCTTTGGGGGGATGGTTTACCCCATTCACAGCGTGGCCACCGTCCAATCACCACACTGCCTCTCAGGAGGGCAGCGTCAGGTGCCAATGCAGCAGTGGGGAAGATGGAAGGCAATCCCGCCCACCAGATCAGCCTGGTGTGGGTGGGGTGGGAAACCGAGTGGTGCAAAAAACAGTGCTCGGAGCCTCCAGAAGCTGCAGGGATCAGGCACGCCCTTTGCAGTCATCCTTCTGCAATATGCAGCCTCTCCCTGGAGAGCCATACCTCCTGCGATGGCCAACTTGACCCTGGGCGAGCCAGATTGCTTACAGTTCCCATCAGCTTCCGGAAAACCTAGGCCAGGCTCCTTGCAGCTGAAGCAATCAGGCTCGCCCATGGTCAGGTTGGCCGTCGCGGGAGGCTTATCCTGCATGTGTGGCAGAGCTGGAGGACGGAGAGAGGATACACCTCCTGCGATGGCCAACCTGACCCCAGGCGAGCTGGATTGCTTCAGCTGCGAGGAGCCTGGACTAAGGTTTCCTGAAGCTGATGGGAACTGCGGCCCACCGAAGCTGAACAATCTAGCTGAGCCGCAAAATTGAACTTGCAGCGCCAGCACTGGCAGCAGGTAAGGCAGGGGGAGGCACGCGATCTGGCCTGCCAAAAAAACTACTGTGGGATGGAGTGGGTGGGGTTAAGTAGGGCTTACTTTTTGGGATAGGGCTTATATTAGCCCAAACCCCCCAAAATAAGCTAGGTCTTATTTTATGACTAGGTTGTATTTTCGGGAAAACACGGTATCTTGTGGAACTAAGAAAGCACTGCTTCTCTGTTGCTGCCCCAGCCTCTTGGAACAACATCTTGCCGTGGAAATGGATGGCATCCACTCTTCTGGTATTCTGGAAGGTTCTTAAAACTTAGCTCTGTTTCCATACCTATATTTAATGTATTTGGGACGGCTGTCATATTTTTGTTGTGATGGTTGTTTTCATCACAGCTGATGTATTTTATATTATGTTTTTAACTATTTTAATTGTATATTGGATTTTGCAAGCCACTCATAACTCTTTTTATATCTCTGACCTTGACCAAAGTGCCCTCTTAGCTTTTTTCCTAATTGCCTCTTCTAGTTTGTCTAAATACTAGAAGGTCTAAGTGCATTAGCTTTTCTGATAAAAATATAATATTTACCTGTTAATCACTTATTTGTTCAGCTAAAACACTATTCCCGGTACAATTGGGAGATGGCTGAAAAGTACAGCTGACTGTTCTTTGCCCTCTCTCTCAGTACAAAAACAAATGCATCAGTGGATTGGAATAAGCATTAAGGTCCATTCTAATCCCAGCTCTCATTTACTTTATTCTTTTTTCCCTGCATGGATTGGTCTTAACAATGAAAGCAAGAGTCCCTGTTCAACAATAACAATTATAAGGGTAAGCAAAATTTAAGACTTCAGGGCTCACAATTCTTCCTCATGACCTTCCAACAAGCCATCTGGTGATGTGATAATAAAGGGAAAGAGTTTAATATTTTAGGTCCATTTTTGGCATTTTTTCCAGGGTTTAAAGAATAGGAGAATGTTTGGGAAGCAAATCACTTCCATCTCCATTCTTAAAGAAATCCACTTCCTACGTCTGAATATCTGCTGGATTTAATATTAAACCTGTTTATTGTACATGAACATATTCATAACATGAGGAAGTTAATCTCCAGAATTCAGCAATGATGATGTTATCTGCATAATATAAAAATGAAATCTACTAAATGGACCAGACCAGGAAATCAACACTACAAGAAGGCTAATACTAATTTTATTATGATTGGCTATTATAATGGAATCTTGCAGGACTAACTGTGCTGTATCTGCTCCTCCATCTTATAATTTAGTGAATTAGAGGAATATCTGCCTGATCATTTCCAAATATTATCTAGCTATTCTGGGCTTTAAAAATACTCTAGCCCTTTCGTTTAGACAATAACTCCTGTGTATCTCTATTAGGGTCATCTTCCTCACTCTCTACTTAAAGGTTAGGGAATTCTCAATTAAACTACTAGCAAGTCTCTCACTCCCTTATTTCCAGACCATTCACAAACTTTTAGTATACCACTAAAATGTATCAATATTCACTTGTATGTCACTAAAATGTACCAGACTCATAAGCCTTGATCTAAAATAATGAGCAATAATCAATGCAACAATCTTTTTTTAAAAAACAAGTTTTATTAATTTTCCAGTTTTACAAAAATCCAAATATTAAGGAAGCAGCGTGGTGATTGGGTATTCCATAATCCAATAACAAGATCTTTCATACATAGGTCGGGTTACATCATCAAAAATTTCCTCTCTGTTTTCCTTAGTTATTTTATCACATTCAAATTAATACATTGCTAATTATAACTCAATCACTTAAAATATTTATCAGTATATTTTAACTTATACATGTCCATGTCCTGTATTTAAATTTTACCTAATTTCAATTACAGTATTCCAATTAGCTTAATATTCATAGTATTTAGATTTCGGGTAGCCCAAAGTTCCCTTATTTCATTACAAAATAGTTGTCATATCTAAGATACACATATTGTTTACTCAAATAAATTCTTACTTTATTTCACAAATATATTTTATTTCTCATCCTAGTACCTCATCACTTACTAATAAAATATCCTTTATTGTCTCAGTCCAACTTCTAAATTATAATTCAGAACTATTATTCTAGTGGCTATTTTTTATTTCCCTTATAAGTCTAAGTCCTAAATATTAAATCAATTAATATCTTTTAAAATCTCCTTGGCTCGTTAAGTGAGATTTTAAGCTTTTCCATTATAAGTCACACAGGGAAAAAAACACAACCCATTTTTTAAGTCTAACTCTAGCTTTCTTTTTGTGCCAAGCAGGCTTCCATAGCAGTGCCATTAAATCATCAGATAGATCTCCCTTCATTCCTACACATGATATTTGAATCAGGGGAGACCATCCAGTGATCAATTTTTCAAAGGAGCTGGCCCCTTTGTAATCATTGGGTTGTTGGCCTGGTAGTTCCAATCTCCATGTTTGGCTTGGTATATTTGTCATCAGTTCAGTCTGGTCTTCTTCTTCTTCCGGTTTCATCTGGCTTAAGTAAAAAGTCATGTTCAATGTTGTAATTGTTGTTTGGTTGTCTAGGTTATCTAGATTCTCAATGTGTTGTGCATATTGATCTTCAGCTCCTTCCATCTTAATACTGCTTTCTTCAGTTTCTGTTGCTTTTTGAGTTGCAGAATTTTTAGTTGAGATCAAGGTTTGACTATCAAAGTTTTCAGTAGATTGTACCTGGTATTCTTTAAAATCCACTTGGATATTAATTTCTTTCTCTTCTGTTGCTTTTTGGCTTATAAGTTCATCAGTTGAAGTCTGGGCTGCATTTTGTAAATTTAGGGTGGCACCTTTTTCTTTCAATCTGGAGTTCATTAGCTCAGTAGCCTCAAGGATTTTTTTGAGTATAAGTTTGTAGTTAAGTTGTGGGTAGTATTCCTCCATTTCTGTGGTGTTTACAGATAGTCCTTTAGTGGAGGCTATTTTTGATAAAAGTCAGTAAACGTCCACCTCCACTGTAAAGAGTTACTTTCACCACCCAGCTGTTCCAAATTCTTATCTTTTTGATAGTGCCAAGGACAAATCTTAGTCTCACAGGTCTCACAGACAAAGAGAAATACACTTGCTATACCAGGTTTTGCCACAAGATGTCCCCGATAACATGTAAAATCTTTTCCAAACTCAAGTGAAGCTTTCATCCAGTTTTAAAAAAACTTTTTTTTTCCAGCTCAACAGATAGATAAGGTAATAGGTCCCCATAGAAACAGGAACTTTTTGGGGCCCCAAATATCCAAAAGGTGCAAGTCCAGTTATTTAGATGTTTAGATTAGTTGTTCTTTTCTTTTTCTTTTTTTTCAAAGCTTTGTATTCCCAAAGTAGGCAGACGCCGCTCAGTTAAAAGAGGGGAAGAAATTTTCAAAAGGCTTTTGCAGGAAAGTAATTGGGATACAGGAAAGGTAAGGTAAGGTCTCACCCAATTCCTCCACGGTGCTTTCATTGTGCTTCGTAGTGCTTTTGGCTTTCGGCTGGTACGGCTTAATGATCGGCCATGTTGATGGCCGATCTTTTCTTCGTCGGTCCAAAGGAGCTGCCTCGGATGCCCTTCCGTGATCTATTGAGCTGCCCTTCCGTGATCCTCCTCAAGGTGCACCCCTCTAGGGCGACTTTTGACCCTTTTCAGGGTCTTCCAACAAAGGAAAACCGGATGGCGGAGAGAGCGCTCTTCTCGCACATCCGCCGGCGCCGCGATCGCAAACCGGAAGCCATCAATGCAACAATCTTTACAGGGTTGTATCACAATGGCAAATTTACCATGAAAGTCATGATTGGGTACAGTAACAGATTAAATCTTACAATCCCAGTTCCCTTCCAGATATCCCTTCCAAATTTATCCCCTTGTCTCTTGACTGCTTTATTGCTTAATTTGTTAGTGAAAAGCTCCTTTATGGAGAAATTTGTAAGTTCATTTTTTTTTAAAGCTGCGGTTCTTACAATATTCTGCATTGACTTCAAAACAGAATATTTAGAATGGAATACAGACAAGAATATGATTTTTCCAATGTACAATTTAAACACAAAATTTTTCTAATAATACTTATTTGACAGCTGAACAGAATGAAATTAGAGGTTTTTTACAGCAATTTATTATTATTATTCTTGAAATTTACTGTGAGGAAGTTATTTTGAGACAAAGATTTTAAAGAATGCTATTGTTCTGGGACATTTGAAGGAAAGAAGTAACAAACATGTTTATATTTAATATTTGAGGTTTTTTTTAAAATATATTTGTTAGAGGGAGATGGGCTATGTTGATTTGGGATGAAGTTCTTATACTATATTTCCAGTGTCTGTTAGTGAAAAGTTCCTGTAATGCTAGGTTTTGGAGGGTTTCTTGAAATCACTTTCCTTTTGAGTTTTTGCTTTGCATACTTTTTTGAACTTTTTATTTATTATATTTTACTATGACCTGTGCCCTATTGACGAACAACTTAGGAAATGCTCCTCTTTCAAGGTGCTTTGAGATGCTTACAAGTCATTTTCACTGTTAAAATCATTATGGTCACATAGACTAGATTACATTATGCTTTAAAATGTAGCATGATATAAGGACACTTAAACCTATAATATGGGTTTATATCTCCACTACTTCATTTTGGTTTAATATGCATATATTTGTTTATATGATTTGATGGAGAATAATGTGATATAAAATCTAGATATGATTTTTATGCTAACAATTCAGACTTTATCATATGTAAAACTGGATTTACTGATCATGGGACATAGGGGCAGCATTTTCCATCAGGAAATAGTGATTCATGATATCCCATGATGTAGTGAATCACTATTTCATGATGGAAAATGCTATCCTAGTGTACACACTTGGATGAATATGTTGGATATGTTTTCTCTTTGTTTTTAAAGGAGCCACTGACTGATGCAATGAAAAAAATGCAATATTATTCTGGGTTATCAAGGTTTAATGCACTGTGTAAAAACTGATCTATCTTTTGCATGTAATGAAATGGCTTTTTTAGTTTTTTTTTTCTTTTAATGGTTTTGGGTATTTTTTTTGTTTATTGAGCAATGAAAATACATACTGTATATAAAATAGAAAAGTCTACTGTGCTGTCTTTTAAGAAATCACTCCTTCCTATGTCTTTCAGGGCTTTACAGATTTTAAAGGAAACATAAAGAAAACAGGAAGAGGAAACTTTTCTGTAAATTCATATTTTACCCCAAGAACTTCCTCCAGCTGGTTCTTTTGGGAAATGCTTTGCTTTGCCCATGACTGTGTATATATCCACAATGCTTTTACTTAATCTTATAGCTTTAAAAAGTCTTTGAATCCAGCAGATTCCTTTTCTTCTCACTTCCAGATTCCTGATTTTTTTTTCATTTCAGCAAAAGCAGATAAAACCACAAACAGAAAATATCTGGCAGACTTGTTGAAAGCTCTTGCTTTCTTCGATAATACTATTTGGATGGGATTAAAGAAAAAAATAGCTTATTAATTTAACAAAGTAATAGGGCCTTTGAAATTTCCTTTCCCATTAAAAGAGAAATTCCTATTGAAAATTTCAATGGAGAAATCTGTCTCTGAGGCCTTTTTCATTTTAAAATTAATTAGTGTACCATGAATAAAATTTGTTATAAATTGTGTGCCTCAGTGACTTGTAGATGAAACCTTGATTTAGTTATATTATACTGGATGAATGAGTTTGTAAAATCCCATGTAAGTCCTAGTGGAAGCAGTTCATTTTGAAAACTCAAACTCTATATGACACAATATATTGCCCTGATCTTGAGATGATCTGGCATTTCTCCAAAATATCTTTCTAAGGAAAAGATTGAGGTTTTTGTTTTTCTTGTATTCTACCAGCCCAGAAATAAAATTTGTAGAATTTATAAAAATGTTCTCCCTTGTCTATATTTGGGTGTGCCCACATGTGCTCACACATGCACACACACACACACATATGGAGGGGTGTTACTATTTGTTCCCTACAATATACTGAGTTATGACAAGATACAAACTGACAACATAGTGATTACTACTAGCAATGGAAACAAACCAGCAAAGGGAAGAGAAAATGAAGGATGGACAATGTGTAGTGCCCATTGATAATTATGAGCCCTGTTATAATTTACGCATTCCTTTCTTACGTTTCTTTTACCACATCTCAACTTTACTCTTTTGAGAAATTACTCGTATAAAGTTAAAGCTGATATCCCAAAGTTAGAACTTGGTTCCTGGTAGTTTAGCTCCTCAAACCCTCAAAAGTAGTTTAAAAGCAATTAAATGATTGCTTTTACTCCTGTTGATTTGAAATCCTGTGAACAAGAAATGAAATTTACTACCCTTGATTTCCCAGATACAAGATTTTCATATCATTTGTTACTTGACTTCTTTATGACTTCTTGCCTAATGAAAACTCACTAATATTTTTCCTTAGTTCAGCCACATGGCCTCCTCATAATTCTTTACATCATGTGGAAGCCCCTGTTTTTCAAGCCATGTGACTGTCTCCAACCTCACATATAAATGTTACCTATCTTAACCTTGGGCCATTTCTCCATTAGTAATTTATAGCAATTTCTAGCATCATCTAGCCTTTCTTGAAGGCCTAGTATAATTATGGTTGGATGAGTCTGGAAGTTCTTCTAAATTTCTTATGGGGATCCTGACCTAGAAATGTATAAACTTTCAAAGTCCTGAAATTTAGAGATACAATAGAACAAGAATTACTATTTCATTAGGCTATCACAGCATTAGAGCATAACCTTAAAACTTAATTGTCCTTCTGACAGACAGAATGTAAGACTATACCTGTGGTCTTGATATTTAATAAAATTACTCTTGATAAGGAACACGGGGATTCAAATTCAAAAGAATAATATGTTCTAAGTTTTATTTTCTCCTTACAATGAAGTTTTTATTAAATTTAGGGCTTCTGTATTACTATGGATTAGTCACTTTTATTAGACTGTTATTATTCAAATAATAAAACTCAACAAATCATTATACAAGTTTCTCTAGGTAATAAGATTTTCTGTCCCAATTACTCCTATTTATTCATTTCCATGGTTGTTTGTTTACACTGAATTTCTATGCAAATGTCTTGTAGTTGAAAAATAAATATTAAAAACATAAAATATACAATATTATTAAAACTGATATTAAATCAAATTGGAAAGAATTGAAATACTATAGATGCCAAAAGGACCATCACATTAGCTAGAAAATTCCAGTTGGTCTTTGTTCACAATGTCTCATAACATATGGAGACTCTGTACATCTTTCCCTTAATTTATATAAATGTTAAATTGTATTACCCCAAAATCTATTTTTTTAAACTATAAATCATCTTGCTTTCTGCCTTCAACGTACAAATTTCTTCAACATAGGCAGTTAAGATGCAAATCTTCCTGATGTCAGCTCTTTTTAAATATGTAATTATCACTGATGATGGTAACTTTTGAATGTTGTGTGTCTGTGTGTCTGTGCATACACACGCGTGCCTATGTATGAATTATTTTACAGGGAGGAATCAATATATTCTGCAAATGTGTGCATTTGGGAACAGAATGTCCACATTCTTTTAACAAATGAATTCATAACAAAATTATTTTACATCTAAGAAAAAAAAAAACCTCCCAACAACTCCACCCTTCTCAAGCTTCAATTTATTCATTCAACATTTATCACCGAAAAAGTCAAGTATAAATTCCAATTTATAAGTTTGTAAAGTTCCATAGATGTATAAAACACTGACATTTTGTAGACAGTCTACATCCTATTAGGCAGGTCTTTCAAGGTTAACACCAACTTTGTTTATTTATATAGATAATTTTAAGCTTCTCTACTCTAAAACAGATCCAGGAATGGGATATAAAATATTGGGCTTGGAAATTAATAGAGATGCAATACAGATGACTAGTATAATATCATGTCATTCAGTTCTAATAAACATTTGGGTTATTCTGTTTTGTACTTGTTACAAGTTACTAGTTTCTGGACTAGTTTAAAAAGTAAAAAGTGCCACAAATTAAATTTACCAAAACATGACTTTGATTACTTCAATTTCTGTATTCCTTTGTTAGAATCACTATTCAAAGCAATGATGCCAACAGAATGTTGCAAGTCCAACAGAACACTCCCACAGAGACACAATACATGGGTTTTGTGACTTACTGTTTGGAGTCTGATTGTTATTCTTAGAAGTTGGCAAGCGGTCTTATTCTGCAGCTTGCTAGGCCTGGGGGAGGTACTGATTTAAAGTGTCCAGTCTTCAGGCCTTTTTATTTTTACATTTTGCCTGCCCTTTGCAATAGAGAGTGTATACCATAGTTTCCTGAGAATTGAAATCCACACATTTTAAAGTTACCAAGTTGAAAATCACATGTTTACACTTAACCTCTTGTCATGTTGGTATCAGTTTGGCTCTCCTCACATTTTGACCTTGCCATAGGATGTTTCCCACCAATACCACTTGCGGGAGTCAACATCAGTGTTAAGTTACAGTTGTAAAATAAAACTACTATTAGCCATAGGGATTATTGGCAATGGAAATATTGGCAATGCTTCAAAAGTTATTAGATCAAAGAATAAGAAGCTTGTCCTCTAGACCCAGCCAAACACTATCTAGCTGACTAGTTGAATTACCTAGCGTAGACCTTATCTATCTTAAATGCCATTTTATTAGTTCTCTTCAAGTCCATTTACCAAACCAGAATAGTGCTTTGTGTGGATTAGAGGAAAGGGGAAAGGAATAGGTGCCTAATATGTTCATTTGGGGGATATCTAAGTTAACATCTCTGCATGATCTCTCCCAATGGTTTCATTAAGCCATGGAAACATTATGATCTTGACAAATTTCCAAACTTCTTTTTCACTGCTATTTTGATGTTTCCTCTCTCTGCCATTAAGATACCTATGTGCAACCCCCCAATTGCAATTAGAGTTTGCAAGTAATTAGAAGAGTTAAAGTGTGGTGCAAAGGGAATCGTAGAAAAAGAGTTGAACCTGCTGAAGAAATCAATGGAAATAGGACCTTTGAAGATGTGGCAAAATAAACAGGAACTAAGTAAGCCAAAGGAGAGACAGATTGATATGGAGTTAGAGGAGTGATAGGAAAAAAATGTGAAACCAACCAGAATAGAAGGTCTGAAGGAGATAAAAATGATCTGAGCAATGATAAAAAGAATACTGTATTCTTGGAGGAATGGGACCCAAGGCAAGCAGTTGGGGACAAGTGTTCCCAAGCAAAGAGATGGAAGGAAGAAGCAGAGATTTATCTCCTTACTGTTAGCTCTTATCCTGGCAGGGATTCTCCTCTTTAAATTCATATCTACTAACAGAAATTGATTACATGACTTTGAGTAGAGGAAGCAAGGTGAAAGAAAAAGAAAGACAGAAAGACAGACAGAAGAAAGAAAGAAAGAAAGAAAGAAAGAAAGAAAGAAAGAAAGAAAGAAAGAAAGAAAGAAAGAAAGAAAGAAAGAAAGAAAGAAACAGAGAGAGAAAGAGAGAAAGAGAGAAAGAGAGAAAGAGAGAAAGAGAGAAGAAAGAAAGAAAGAAAGAAAGAAAGAGAAAGAAAGAAAGAAAGAAAGAAAGAAAGAAAGAAAGAAAGAAAGAAAGAAAGAAAGAAAGAAAGAAAGAAAGAAAGAAAGAAAGAAAGAAAGAAAGAAAGAAGGAGTTTCATTATATGTGGAGTTGAAACCAGCCTGACCAAAATCAACCCCGATGACGCTAACAGAATCAGACTCGAAATCACCAACATCCTCTGCACCAGCAAACCCCCCAAAAGCAACTTACACAAAGAGGAACAGACAGCACTAATTAACCTGAAAGAAGACACCAGCATAATAATCCTACCAGCAGACAAGGGCAACGCCACGGTGGTTATGAACACATCTGACTACCAAACCAAATTAACCAACTTACTCCAGGACTCCACATACAAACCCCTAATCACAGATCCCACCACCTACCTGGAAAAAACCACTAGATCCAAAATAAAAGCCTCCCCCATCAGCGAAGAGATCCAGCAAAGAATCATTCCCAGAGAAAAATCATCCAGATGCCCTAAGCTCTATGGTCTCCCCAAGATACACAAAGAAGGAACCCCACTTAGACCCATAGTCAGCTCCATAGGCTCACCTCTACAAAACCTAGCCAAATTTCTCGCCAAACAACTACAGCCCTATGCAGAATCCATCACCTCACACGTAAAAAATTCATTCCAATTCATAGAGATCATAAAGAAACAAAACTTACAGCCCAGCGACCTACTCGTGAGCTTTGATGTCATTTCCCTCTTCACCCAAGTGCCAATCCAAGAAGCCTTGACAGCTATCCAAAACAAATATAACCCCCCCAAGCACATCCTAGATCTGACCAACCATTGCCTATCCAACACATACTTCATCTATAACGGACAAAAATACAAACAAATAGAAGGAGCACCCATGGGGTCACCCCTCTCACCTGTCATTGCAAACCTCTACATGGAACACTTTGAAACCCAAGCTCTAGAAAAGTCTGATCATAAACCCAAACTCTGGCTCAGATACGTAGATGACACCTTCATAATCTGGCCACATGGGAAAGAAAAACTAGACAACTTCCTCACACACCTCAACAGCCTACACCCCAAAATACAGTTCACCATGGAAACAGAAGCTAACAAGCAACTTCCCTTCCTGGATGTCTTAGTCTACAAGAAATCCAATGGCTCCCTAGGACACACCATCTACCAGAAGAAAACACACACAAACCGCTATCTGCACGCACTCTCACACCACCACCCAGCACAGATCAACTCCGTAGCCAAGACACTCATCTCGAGAACAAAACGCTTAGCTGACGAACAACACCTAAAAACCGAACTACACACTCTCACTAATGTACTAACATCCAACGGATTCCAAAGAAATAAGATTACCAACTTAATCCAAAAAGAAACCCCCACTAAAATCCAAGACATAGAACAAGAAAACGGCAAAGCCCTCCTCCCATACATAAAAGGCACCACAGACAAAATCAGCAAGATCCTCCACAAACACAACATCAAGACAGCATTCTGCACAAACCGAAAAATATCCACCATCCTAAGAAACCCCAAGGACAAAATTGAGTTAGAAAATCAAGGAGTATATGAAATCCCATGCACCGCCTGCCCCACCACATACATCGGACAAACCAACAGAAGAATAAGTGCACGCATTGAAGAACACAAGAACTCAGTCAGAAAAGAGGAACCAACTTCCTCCCTGGTCCAACACCTCAAAGCCACAGGACATAAAATTGACTTTAAAAATACCAGAACTATTGCCAAAACTGAACACTTTAACAACAGAATAATCAGAGAAGCCATCGAGATAGAAAAACGCCCACACAGCATGAATAAACGAGATGATACCTCCCGCCTACCAGCCATTTGGAAACCCAGCCTTATTGACAGACGAATCCCTAGCACAAGGAGCAACACTGGACCCACACTCACGAAGACCACACATGATGTCACCACCACACATCCACGCAAAAAGCAGACTCAAACCTGCACCGATGATGAGGCACGACCGCGGACCAGAAACCAGACCACAGCTGCATCATTGGCCATCTTAAACCCCTCCATTTCATACGTGAAGCAAACTGACACCCACCTTGAAGATGTGGCATGACCACGAACGCGAAGCCAAACAACAGCAATGCAGCTCTCCATCTCAAATCCCCCTGCCACTCAGACTAATCTGAGCACAACAGGGCCCCCACCCAAGCAGAGCACACCCCCCGCCAATCAGAGCACAGCCAACCCCCCATCCAATCAGAGCACAGCCAAGCCCCTAACCAATCAGAACACACCTCCACCCAATCAGAACACAGCCAAGCTCCCATCCAATCAGTTCATACCTCCACTGGCAGTTAAAAGGAAGAAACAGCTGCGATCACACATTGCTCCTAGAAGCACGAAGCTGAAGAGTCACCAGCCTGAAGATGACGAATGAGACTTCGTCGAAACGTCGCCAAGACACTTTCAATTTTACGCGGGAGAAAACCCGAATTACCAAAGACCTACATACAAACACCCGTGAAAATCTCAGAAAATATATATATATATATATATATATATATATATATATATATATATATATATATATATATATATATATATATATATATATCTTTGATAACTGCAAAAATACGAATCCCGGGCATATCTGTTCAATAACACAGTCCTCGATCTCCGGGAGAAATATAAACCAGCTGTTTATTGTTAAAAAGTTTAAAACAATAAAAAACAACTATTTACAATATTAAAACAACTTAGCTTTCGCTGGTCCTCTGCCAGGCCTCCTTCAGTAGTTTTTTTTTTTTTTCTTTTGCTCACTCCTGAAAGGCAGGAGCAGTATTCCCAATATGGACGCATATGGTGAATAATGGACACTCATTTGACTTCATGGGGGCAAAAGCCATCGCCCAGGATGCCTCCAAAGGAGGGCGCCTACTGAAGGAGGCCTGGTTCTCAGATGCGGGCTCGATTAATCGACACGTAGAATTGCCCCCGGCATATCAGACATTAAAAGCATATCTGGACGTGCGGCCCGGAATGGCCAATGGGGGGGCATCGAGGATGCCAGACCTAGCCGCGCGACCCAAAACGCGTGTGGGGGTGGGGGTGGAAGGCGCATCAGGAGCGATGACACCAGGAAGGATAAGATCGGTAAGGAAGGGAGAGGGTGGAACTGAGGGCGAGGCAGCAGGTGGCTCAGCTGAGCTTAGGCAGATGAGGCAGAAGGATAGGATGTGGCTGTGCATGCGCACACCCAGGCATGCAGAAAGATTGGAAGGAATAGGACCCAGGGGGATAGATAATGGAAGGCAGGTACAGCGGATGGTTCAAAGGGATAAGAAGGAGGGGGGGAAGGTGAGGCAGTTGGCAAACGCACCAACGGCAGCAACATTAGGAAGGATAGGATCTGCAAGGATGAAAGGAGGTGAATTCAGGAGTGAGCCGGCAGATAGCCCAGCTGATCGTAGGCAGACGAGGCAGAGGGACGGGATACGGCTGTGCACACGCACATCCAAGCGCGGAAGGAAATCGGAGGAAATAGCACTAATAGGGATAGATAGTGGAAGACAGGAACAACGGGCAGACAAACGGGATGGAAAGGAGGGGAGCGGCAATGGGAAGGCATCTAAGACACCGGATCTGGGTGTAAGGCCCAGAACGAGTACGGGGGAGCAGCTGGAAAGCAAGCCAACGGCGGCAACGCCAGGAAGGAGGGGATTGACAAGGATGGGAGGGAGGAAGGTTGGAGAACTGGAGTGCAAAAAAGAGGAGGCGGGACAATTAAGGCAATTACGGTCAGCCAGGACGGATGGCCCTATCACACGGTCAATGAGTAAGCAGTTAGGCTAGCAAGGTTTATAAAAGTAATTTCCACCCCAAAACTTTACTCTGAGGACGCTGGCAGGGGACCAGCGAAAGCTAAGTTGTTTTAATATTGTAAATAGTTGTTTTTATTGTTTTAAACTTTTTAACAATAAACAGCTGGTTTATATTTCTCCCGGAGATCGAGGACTGTGTTATTGAATATATATATATATATATATATATGTTTTCTGAGGTTTTCACGGGTGTTTGTATGTAGGTCTTTGGTAATTCGGGTTTTCTCCCGTGTAAAATTCGGGAGAAAACCCGAATTACCAAAGACCTACATATATATATATATATATATATATATATATATATATATATATATATATATATATATATATATATATATATACACCCACCCCTGAATTTGATTAAAGAATTCTACTGGTGTAATCCATTATTATTCTATTTCTCCAACAATACAACTGGAGCAATGTTATAATATGACTTAAGAGTTCATCCAATAGAAGTAGAAGAGAAGAATAGGATAGCTCAGTTAACTACCAGTTATAATCTCTAAGAACCATTTTAAATGACATATAAATAACATTTATGCTAAAGGAGTATCCCTTCCTCTTCCTCCATCCATATTTAACTGAAAAACTTTAAGTGTACATTTTTTTTTTATTTAAGACATTTTCTGCCCACCTCGGAATATCTTTAAAAAAATTTCTCATTCTTGTAGCTTTTGAAAGTAAGACAGCTCTGAACATGACACTTTGATTTAATTTCCTCTTTGGAGAGTTAGAATGTTTATAGTTTGTTAATCAAAAGATTAGAAAACAGCATAAATAAAATGTTCCTCCTTCTTTTCCTCCTTTACAATTCTCACCACCATCATCATCTTTGTGTTCCTATTATGCTATGGCCCTAAATCCACTCCAAACTACAGATACTGGAGGAATATTTGCACAAGTTTGGAAACCTATCAATTAAACAGTTTCACCTGTTATTGATGGACATGTATTGATGGAACCAAGAAAGTGTGTCTTCTCTGTCACAATGCCTGCCCAATGCAAAAGCAGCCTTCAGCTTGCCCCAACCCTGCCAGCCTTTTGGAAAACACTTAAACACTTGTATCTTCCTCCAGGAACTGGGGCATGTGAAGATGCGATTCTGCCGAGAATGTAAACATCATTGTTGTGTCTTGTTCCTGGTGTGGTTTGTATTTCTTTACCACTGTATCATTGCAGAGCAATTGATCATTCATATAAAAGTAATACACCATTTTTCACTGTTACATGTATTTTCATTCCTTTGAAATATCTATGATTTTCCATTTTAAAAAAAAAACTGAGAGAAATTAAGAATTTCCTTGTGAGATGTTTTCCTTGAAATTAATTGAGGCATGAAAAGCCAAGGCAGCTACTGATGGTTGAAAAGCTAATTGCTCAATGAGAGCAAGAACATACAGATACTTTGGGCTATCTTTTAACTAAATAAATGAAATAATGCCACATTGTGATGAAAGCATAATAACTGTAAGAACACAGAGAAGACAACAAGGCAGTTAAGGGAAGAAGCAAGGCTGTTACATAAGAGATGATTGAATCCAGGGGAGAAGGAAAGCATAAGAGAAAGACTGAAAGTAACTCTGCATTAATTACACACGTATAAAATGACCTGGATAATTGTTTTGTAAGACTTTCAGGATTCTGTCTCTTTATCATATTAGTAATAAAGCTCATTCAAGTTTTCTGAATTTGCCAGCTCACAGGGCTTAATGAACCCACCCAGCAAAATCTGACCAATTTATATTGATAGGTAACATGATTAACAATGATTATTTAAATAAGTGCTCGTGGAAATATATTGTTTATAACAGGGGTCCCCAACCCCCAGTCCGTGGACCAGTACTGGGCTGCAGCATGCCAGCAACTGGTCCGCACAAACAAGCAAAGCCCCATCCCTGGGATGCAGGCAGCATACAAAACCCACACACTCTCCGGTCCGCAGAAAAACCTCTCTCCATGGAACCGGTCCCTGGTGCCCAAAAGGTTGAGGACCTCTGGTTTATAAATACAGTAAATGGACAGGTTTGTCATTTGTTACATTGTTCATTCTACTTTTATATGAATGGAAGAAACTGATATCCAATTATACTATTAAAAGAATTAAGCTATGAAGACTTAACAAACCTTAATATAATTGACTATAATATGTTTCACTCCAGACTAAGGGAAAAATCTATTATATTTGATTGAAACTAAATTATTAAAAATAATTAATCTGATTAACATTAAAAGACATACAAGAACACACATCACCCTACTCTGTATTCTAACGAGACTAACTTTTAAAGTAACAGCACTTTTTTCCTAAGCTTACACTGCAATTTCATTCAGTTTACAATCCAATTACATTTTCTTCTTTAATATTTTCAACTTTGGCATTCTAGTCTCCAATCATAAGCAATATATTTTACTTGCAAGTTCTGTTAATTTCAAATTGAATTTGATCATCAAACTCAACTCCTCTTTTTCGGCATTGGTGGTTGGAGCATAAACTTAGATGTTTGTCATATTGGAAAGTAATTGGACAATCTAGAAACTCTATCTGATATTGTTTGGTCATTGTTGGCATTGCAACCAAGTCTTATTCTTGCTGGCTATAAAAGAAATGGCTTTCCTTTTTTTATTTCCATGTCCTTAATAGTAAACAATGTGAGCTTCTAACTGAAAGTATCCAATACCAAAAAATTTCAGTTTACTGATGCCTATGATTGTCAATCTGTAGTTGTTTCATTTCGTCTTTCACTGTCTTGAGCTTTCCTGCATTCATACTTTTTACATTCCATTTTCCCATTGTAATTCTGTCTTTGCAGTTTGGATTTTTTTCATTGTATGGCAATATCAGCAACTAGATATCCCAAAAGTGTAAATCCAGCTACCTTATAAACAACATTATGAAAAATCCTTAGCTATTCCCTCAGTAACATGTTGAATGCCATCTGACCAAAGGGGCCCATCATCTAGCACTGTAACTTCAATTGTTTTAGCATCTATGGGGTTTCTTGATAAAAGTACAAGACTATTTTATCATTGCCTTCTCCCACACAGTATGAATTGATACCTTTGCCATTGTCATTAAAAGTTATCATCTCCCTCCAACATTTTCCTATATCTTTGCTGCTCAATATAGGTGCAGGTTTGCTCTATCTGGGCAGTTGGGATGACCTTTAATCTTTGACAGACCTGCTGGGAATATCTACTCTTGGCATATACTTCCAAAGAACATCCTTTCCTTCCCAACCCCACCACAATGAGGCAGCGCTACGGGACTTTTAAGGGATAACCCATGCCTTAATATATAGAGAAAAATCATAATGTGTATGGAAAATTCCTAATAGGAAATGTGCATGTTAAGAAAAAACTGTTTATAATGATATATATGACTGGGAAAATAATCATCAATGTGAATTTTCATTGAAAATTTTTATTTAAAAAAATATCAAACAAATGCATAAATTAGATGAAATAGTTAAGGATAGAAAAAGGAGAGAGTGAATGAAACTTAGTTTAATCTGTCCCTAATATATTTTTAAAACTGACTGATTTAAAATTCTGTGGACAAGGTTCAGAGAGTTTTAAATCAGTCAGTGAACTCACACACATCCAAAGATTATTAGACAATAGAGAACAAAGAAAATCATCTTCCAGTCTGGCCGTAGGGCTATCATCTATTTAAAACTGTCAGATGTGGAAAAGCTCCTGAGTAAGCAAAGCAAAATACACTTGTTTAAATCTTCAAGACATCTTTAATGCCATACAACAAGATTATTTTTTTTCTGAATATCTTTTTAATAGTATATCAGTATTGATCCTATTGTACAATTACATATATTTTTCCAATCTCCAGGGTGGGAATGTTACGGAGGTTTTAGACTAGATTTAAGTGATATAATATATTCTCTCTTTCTATGTCTCTGTCTTTCTCTATTTGCATCTGATACAAATATATATGGAAACATCTTTTTTCTGCCAAGTCCCCATGACACTACTTTTATCTTGTCCTTGGCCCATAAATGAAGAAATGCCTAATTCATTGTTAACTGTATCCTAAAATTATTTTTTGTATCTTAAGCTGATAGCATCCAGGGGCAATAGGAAGGTACACAGAATATTGCCTATTTTGCCAACTATTCTGTTGGCATCACAATCAGAACATGGGATCTAGTTGGTTGCTATTGTCCATTTCTGAGTGGCGTGATATGGGCATTTGTTTGGCATGTGACTAGAGGAAAGACATGCTGCTTGTCCTTTCCAAATGTCTGGATATAGTTCTTACATTTCAGTTCTATGGGTAGGATATTATGTAGATATTATTATGTTTTATAGACCTATGGTGCTGTAGAGTTCCAAAACAGTATTGCATCTTTGCTCATCTGCTTTACCATGCTTTCTGTCATGGTTTCAGAGAGGAAGATGATTAGAGCAAGGACAGAGGTTTCATCCAGCATGTTCACCTTTCATTTCATTTGGTTTCACTTGGAGTCTGAGCTGAACTATGAATATCTCTTTCTCCCTGAAACTGGTTAAAGAATAAATTAATAAATAATGAAATATTCAGGTTGATCAATTAAAGAACACTTTTGTTTGGCCCTTAGATGGAATAGATGAAACAAGATTTACTTGAAACGGTAATGAAATATATCATTACAATAATTGAATCACTTAAATTAAAAGTCAAAAAGAAAATTTTGGAGTGCCTCTAAAATACATGAATTATACGACTTTTGGATCAACACTTCACAAGCCTAAATTTCTGGTTGGTAACACAGCTGAATGGGTTTTTGCAAACTCAAATAATAAAGAATTGATAACATTTGGTAGAACTTTCTAGTACAGTAAAAGGCATTAATCCTGACAAGTAAAGGCCTATTACTTGTCTTCTCACAACATTTAAGTAATTTACAACAACTATGACAAACCTAATATATTTTATTTGGTGAAAAAAGCACATATTTTCCAAAAAACGTCCAAAGGCACAAAACCCCCATTATATTTGAAAAGATGTTCCCACTTACAAATGATTTAAATGCAACCAAATGGCTATCAACTCTTAAAGAAAAAAAAGATAATTCATTTGCTATATAATTGTGGCCTAAAGCTATTTAAAAAAAATCAGACTTGCACTCAAATGTCTCTTGAAAACTGCCCATTTATATGTAAGAATGAAATTCCATTCAGAGAAATATTCAACTTTTGCAATTAAAGGAAGCACAATTGTTTTTTTTTAAAAGATGGATTATACCTAATGAACTATAAGTCCAGAAATGCCATCAGACAATTGCTATGAGTGTAGCAATATAAATATTTAGGATTAATAAAAGCTTCTTATATGAACAAGTTAAAAAGAATACTGTTCCATAAAATTAATCTAGAAAATTTTTGAAAACAAAATGAAATATAAGGCATATAATTACAGCCATAAATATTTGGGCTGTTCCAATTATCAGATATACTGCAAGTATAATTGATTGGGCACAATGGTGAATTAGACACACTTGAAAAGAAAACACAGAAATTAATGACCATGAATGATGCCTCCTACCCAAGATGAGATGTTGAACGGCTCTATTTTGCCAGAGGTAAAGGTGGGTGGTAATTACTTCTAGTAAGACAAACAGTTGAAAAAGAGAAAGAAGGCTTGAATGATTATATCAGACCCAGTAAGAAACTGCTACTGACAGAAATTTGTAAAGAAAAAGTACTAAACATTACAAAACTCAAAAGAAAAAAGAAGTAATTCAAAATCAAATTAATGCCTAGAAATTTAAACCTCTTCATGGTCAATATACACATGCTTTGAATTATTATGGTCTATGACCATGATAAAGATTTGATTTGAACTGTTGAAAGAAAAACAGATCAAAATTTGACTTGGCAGAGGCTGAAAGCTGGAGTTCTTAAAAACAAAAGTGAAAGAAACTGTGGCAGAAGAAGCACAGTCAATGCAAGCAAACATAATCAAAGCCAAACCTGAACATATCTGGAATGATAGCCAATATCAACTGGATAAGATTAGAGATGAAACTGTGGAATACCTCATTAATGGCTATAGAAAAATTGCCCAATCTGAATATAATCAATACCAAGATAGAGTTGCAAAAATGCAGTTGGACTTTAAAGCACTAAAAATTTTATAGAAATTCTTAGTTTTAAAAGCACTAGACCCAGAGATGAGGTAAAAGCTGAGAGGATTTATTAAGCAAAGCATGGGAAAAGAATAACATTAGGTCCTAAGTTTAATATATACAGGAAATATCTACAGGTATGAAAAATATTCAGTAGAGGAGTGCAAATGTAACAGAGAATTTTATATTCTTGTGCAAGCTGAATAACACTTGTATTTATCAAAGGCAGTTAAAAATGCTCCTAGCTGCCATAAAACAGCTTTCTTGGGAAGGCCTCTACTGAGGCTCATTCCAGGTAGCCTTCTGAAAAATCACAAAATATTCTATTGAAGTTACTCATCCTCCTAATTATGTACATGTAGTTTTTAGATCTAGTAGTTATCAAAATCTTATGTGAGACAATATCAGTTTATCCATCCCATCCACCCTTTTTGAGTATCTGGCCTTAGCAAAGAACTTGTAAAAGAAAGAAATAACACTCTTGAGCAAAACTATGTGAGAAGATGACCAATCGAGAGGGGGAGGGTACTGAATTATGACCCTGCTGGGCTTGTCTTCAGATGATGGGGAGGAAGAAGTAGAGTCAGGGAGAATAGTCCTAGAGGAGGTGACTCCAGCAATGTTGTAGACCAGACATGTCAAACTTGCGACGTCACGTGACATCGCACGACGTATCGGGACTGTTTTGCCATTGCTGGCTATGGGATGGGCACGGCTTCCGCGTGATGTGTCCGGCCCACAAGCCGGCAGTTTGACACCCCTGTTGTAAGACAATGACTTCCTGAGGTAGATCCAGCAAACACCTAGGATTTCCTATCTGCCAGCCTTTCAGACTCTAAAGTTCAACCACCAAGGGCTAAGCAAAAGTATGCTTTAAAGGTTCAGGTCAGACAGACTGGCCAAGAAAGAGGCCAGCAAACTCTAATCTAAAGTGTGTTTAGCTTATTTGGGGGGCGCACTTCCTGGGCTCTTTTTTGTTTACTTTGCCATGCTGTGCCTAGTGCTCTGGATACCACCTCACCATGTCTTTCTTGCATATGTCACTATGTTTATGGTGGCCACCTTTACTGGTTAAATACTGGTTACTGGTAAAAAGGACTATTTTCTTCTAAAATTTCTGCCTGAGTTTTGCCTATAAACTGAACTGTGGCAGCCTTCCGGGTTTCAATCTTGCTGGATAGTAGGCAGAGGGGCCAGCACAGAAAATGTTGAGGCCTCTGTACTTTTGGAGAAAGCTTTAACTACCCCATACTATGCACAAATATGCAGAAGAGAAACCATTTTATACAGGAAAACAAAGAAAAATGGAGCATACTATTTAAACTCTCACCATTATAATTGTCTTTGGCAAAAGTATTATATCCATTGGGTGTGATGTAGAGCAGGGAAAAGGAAAACAAAGCCAGAGAAATCAACCAGTCACATTGCTTAAAATGTCTTGTAGCTGCATAATTTTGCCACCTCAATTTGGCAGTGAATCACAACACAAGGAATAGAGTATGGAATGGCAAGGGGCACAGAAAATTCCAATTGTGTATAGTTATCCATCAATTCTAGGATGGAGAACTTCAGCTAAGCTGTAGGGAAGTTATAATAGTAAATGGAACTGTATATTCAAGATCTTTTTTCCTCCACTGCAGACATTTTCCTAGCTCCAGTCAAAAGCACAAAGACATGCAATTATATTACCAAGGAAAAAAGACAGTACTGATTTATTAAAGAAAAATTCATTACCACAATATTTCTCTAACAATTTAAAAGATGGATCCAAAATGGTAATACATTTTATTTCAAGTTTTATATTTGTGAAATTATATAAGGGAGAACTTTCAGTGTTCTTCTATGTCTTCTTCTGGAATGGTTTTTCAACTTCCCAATCCAGCCTGCAACTGTAAGATTTCATGAGGATCTCTCATTTTAGAAATAATCAGATCCGACCCTGATTAATGTTTCAAGATCACCCAATGTCAGTTAGATACTGACACTTATCACTTTAAGAGCTGGCTAGGCTATAACCAAAACTGAGCTGTCATCTCAAGCAGACATTTTTTGGGGAGTTAAGCAAATGAATTGTAGGGAGGCTAAAATAGAACTATATTTCAAATGGCATATGCTGTCCTCCCACATCAGTCCGCTGCCTGCAAATGGCTAAAGACGAAATTTCATCTCTGCTCTTGCAGTCAGAAAATTAAGCTAAGGTGCTTCCGGTGACGTCGCTGACTGTAGACTCGGGGAAAATTGCTCCGCTCCCCAGGTCCGAAATTTCTTCGCTGGCGGGCCCATTTGGGCTAAATGCCACCCTGGAGGGGTGGCCAACGAAGGGCGAACCCTTGAGGAACGGGAGCCGGTGGTATCCAGCTTACCGAACCCAAAGCAGCCCTTGGAACCAGCAAAAGAAAGGCGGATCGCATTTATGCGAGTCGCCATTCTCAGCTGATCGTCGGAGACAGAAAACAGCTGATTTGGAAGGCAAGCAGCCGGGACGGGTGAGACTATGCTTCTTCTCTCTTTGTGAAGTGGATTTTATTGGGAAAAAAAAGAAAGCCTGAGGGGAGGAAGGAGGTGGATTTGCTCCCCCCCTCCCGTGTAAACGGCGGTTTAAGCGATCTTAAGAAGAACTAATTTGGATTACTTTAAAATTCTTTAATTGGAGAAATCATCTCACTTTTGGAAGGAAAGGAAGACTTAATAAGTGGGAAAAGCCATTCTGTTTTTTTTTCTGTTCTTTTTATTAACTTTAAAGATCTTTTAAACTGTGTTTCCACCCTTGGATATTTTTTTTCTTTTTTACTACCTAGCGGCCACATTGTAACCTTTCTCTCTTTGTTCTCTGGCAGTTTTGTTTATTCAGCTGTAATACTTGGCCCAACGCCCAGACATTTGGCTGCAAGCCCAGACATCCTTATCTCTCTTAAAAGCTACTGAGAGGGAAGGTTTTTTTTCCTTTTTTTTGTCTGTGTGTGTCTGGTCTTTTTAGCGAGCTGAATATTCCCTATAGCAAAGGAAAACACAAGAGAAGGGAAATTATTTTTTGGGTTTTGTTTTTTCTTTTTTTGTTGTTTTTGGGTGGTCGTGGAATAAATTTCTAAATTTATAACTAGATCATTCTCCCCTATAATATTTTTATTTTTACACGATAATAATAATAATAATAATTATTATTATTATTATTATTTTTGGGTCTTTCCTTTGGATATAAATACATCTTTTTTCTTTTTGGCCTTTTTGTCTGCTGTTTTCTTCTTTTACTCTCCCTTCCTTTTGGATGGTCGTGGAAATTTTTTTTGTTGTGCTTTCCCCCACCCCTTTATTTTAACTATCTCCTTGCTGGAATTATCAGTATTTTTTTTCTCTTTTTTCCTTTCTTTTTTCCTTTTTTTCCTTTCAAATTACGTTTGCCTTGTCTCCTGATAATAGGAGGGCATTGGATTACAATTGGCCATCGGGCCCTCTGGTGGATTATAACTAGCCATTGGGCTCCTTAGTGGATTATAAATAAATACAACAATTAGAAGATGAGCATCTCAAATTTGGCTAAAGGGGTGAAGAAGGGCTCTTCGGCTCCCGCTTCAACCTCAGTGAGCCCAGCCCCCCAAAAATCAATTACTACATATTTACAACAGGAAACCCAACAAAAAGATACGCAAGCAATACTCCAAGCAATTGCAGATTCCAAAATGGAAATGAAACAAGATTTGGACAAAAATTATGAAGACTTGAAAAGTGATCTTCTTAAAATGGATCAAAAAATGGAAACTTTCCAACAGGCGATGATAGACACTCAACAAAGAATGCAAAAAATAGAAGATAAGTCAGAGATGGTCGATCAGAAACTAGAAGCATTACAAGATGAGAACCAGAGATTGGCGCAAGTAAACGTGGAATTGGAAGACATGCTGTCATGGAGATGGAAAGGGCATCATACTTCTTAAGATTCCAAAATATCATAGAAGAGAAGGATGAGAATCTGTTAGAGTTGATGAGCAAGTTATTGGCAGAACGACTTGGAATGGAAATGGACCAAATGAAACAAGAAATGGATCAGGTTTTTAGAGTCAACTCAAGCTATGCAAGAAGAAATAGAGTTCCCAGAGAGGTTCACGTAAGATTTCTCAAAAGATCAACACAAGATGAGATCTTGAGAGCAATAAGAGACCAACCATTGAAATATAAAGATAAAGAACTTGTAATTCTTAAACAGATTCCGAAAAGAATAAGAGAAGCTCGAAGAGAGTATCAATTTTTAGCAAGGAAACTGATGAATAAAGGAGTGAATTTTAGATGGTTGGTCCCAGAAGGATTATTAATCTTTTGGGATTCGAAAAGATACAGATTGGATACGCCACTTAAAGCAGAGGAATTTTTTAACAATCATAGAACCTTTCTAGAAGAAGGCGATACCAGGTCTAAGAAACCAGAGGAAAGGACAGAAGCAGGAGCATCGAAACAAACAGAAGAGGAAGAACCTAAAAAGACTCAATTAGACGAAGATGTAAGGCCGAAAGATCAGAGACAGATAACTTCTCCTAGAAGATTGAGATCCAAATACAACTAAAACTATGGAAGAAATTGAAATTTTTTCAACAAATATAAATGGTCTTAGTTCCCCATCAAAAAGGAGTAAAATATTTTATAGATTACAAAAATTGAAAATGGATATAATTTGTCTTCAAGAGACGCATATAAAAAGACAACACTTTAGATTCTTAGAACAACCAAAAATAGGCAAACTTTATTTTTCGTCGGCATTGCAAAAGAAAAGAGGGGTAGCCTTTTATATAAAAGAGAAGATGAATCCAAAACAAATTTATGTTGATGATGAAGGAAGACTATTAATGGTGGAAATTACATGGAATCAAAAACAAATTCTGATGATTGCGATATATGCTCCCAATGAGACCAATTTTTTCAGCAATTATATGATAAATTAATGGAATTAAACTATCAAAATCTTTGTATTCTTGGAGATTTTAATGCGATAGCTGATGCAAAACAGGATTATAAGAGCTATAAACAAGGGGGGAAAGGGAGAAATACCATATCTAATTCTTTTCTAAAGATGAAAGACGAATTAGGTATACAAGATATATGGAGAGAAATGAACCCGGATAAAGCACAATATACATTTTATTCAAATAGGCATAAATCCTGGTCACGAACTGATATGATATGGACTTCCTATGATTTAAAGACTATGATACATGAGATTGAAATAGAACCTAATATTTGGGCAGATCATAATCCAATTAGAATGACATGGAAAGGAACTAGAAAGAAATTAAGATGGTGGCTGAACAAAGCTATACTGAAAGAAAAAGAATTCTTACAATTAGCAACGAAAGAAATGGAATTTTTTTAAAAAATAAATAAGAAAGAAGAAACCTCCATTCAAAATGTATGGGATACAGCGAAAGCTTATTTTAGGGGCGTGGCTATAACCTATGTTGCTAAAAAGAATAAAGAAAAGAAACAAACACAGCTTAGATTGAAAGAACAACTCAGTAACTTGGAACTGGAGCTACAAAATGATCCACAAAAGAAAAAGTTGAAGACACAAATGGAATTAATAAAACATAAATTAAATTTACTGGAGATGGATATAAGGGCACAACAGATTAAATGATCTAAACAGAATTTTTTTGAAAATGCCAATAAACCCGGAAGATGGTTGGCATATAAACTGAAAAAAGAAAGAGAAAAAAGACTGATAAGTAAACAACAAGATTCAAAGGGCCAATTATACTGCCATAATGATGCAATTAAAAAAATTACTACAGCTTATTATGAGACACTTTATAAGACTGAGGTGGTTTCGAATGAGGCAATACAGGCCTATTTAAAAGAAGCGGATCTTCCAAAGGTACCAGAGAATATGCAAGACATATTAAATGAGAACATAACAATGATGGAGATTACAGAGGCGATAAAAAGGCAAAAGAAGGATAAAACTCCAGGACCTGATGGTCTCCCTGCAGAATTCTATATAGCTTTACAAGACATTGTTAGTCCGATTTTGAAAGATCTTTGCAATGAAGCCTTTTCAGAGACAAAAATACCAAATTCATGGATAGAAGCCAACATTTCCCTTATACCCAAAGAAGACACTGATCTTACACAAATTAAAAATTATAGACCAATATCATTATTAAACGTGGATTATAAAATATTTACTACAATAATGGCAGAAAGAATGAAGAAATTTTTGACTGAATTTGTCCACTCGGACCAAAATGGCTTTCTGCCAAAAAGGCAGATAAAGAATAATTTAAGGATTATTTTAAACGTGTTGGAACATTATGAAAACCACCCGAGGAAACAGTTGGCGCTTATATTTTTTGATGCGCAAAAAGCTTTTGATAATCTTAATTGGCAATTTTTGTTTCAACAGTTGAAGGAGATGGACTTTGGCGAAAATTTTATAAATGCAATTCAAGCAATTTATAATAAACAATCAGCAAGGATAAATGGAGATTACACAGATAGCTTTGAAATCAAAAAAGGCACAAGGCAGGGATGTCCATTGTCTCCTTTGTTATTTATTCTTACACTGGAAGTGTTGGCTAGGAATATTAGGCAAGATATTGAGATTAAAGGATTGGAGATAAAAGACCAAAAATACAAACTACAGGCTTTTGCAGATGATTTAGTTTTTATTTTGGAGGAGCCACTAGAAACAGCTATTAAACTCTTGCGGAAAATAGAGAAATTTGGAGAAGTGGCGGGGCTGAAGATAAATAGGGGAAAGACCAAAGTATTAATGAAGAATTTAACAGACAAACAAAAAATTCAATTTGCTAAAAAGACAAATCTTCAAATAGCTAAAAAAGTTAAATATTTAGGTATCTATTTAACTTCAAAATACACAACAATAAAAGAGGACAACTATGAGAGACTATTAAAACAAATAAAAGTGGATTTGGAGAAATGGAAAAATCTTCAATTATCATTGCTAGGAAGGATAGCGACCGTTCAGATGAACATTCTACCTAAGCTAATTTTTCTATTTCAAATGGTTCCTGTTAAGTTAAATCAGAAATTCTTCGATGAATTGAATGCTACAGTAAAGAGATTTATATGGCAAGGGAAAAAAGCTAGAATTAAAATTAAATTATTACAAGATTCCAAAGACAGAGGGGGCTTCGGACTCCCGGATTGGAGATTTTATTACCAGGCAACCATTTTGCTTTGGCTTAAGGAATGGATCACACTGAGAAATAAACGACTTCTCTATTTAGAGGGGCATGATCTGCAATTAGGTTGGCATGCGTTTTTGTGGTATGAGAAAAATAAAGTACATAAATATTTTTAAAATCATGCCATAAGGAATGTATTGTTTTCAGAGTGGGAAAGAATTAAACATAAAATTTACATGAAAATACCTGAGTGGCTTTCGACAATGGAAGCCTTTTCCTATCCAAATGTAATTAACTATGATAAACTCGTTAGTTATAAAGATATTTCGGACAAAGATGGAAAACTTAAAGACAGACAAACTCTTCAGCAACAGGGTATTGACTTAACATGGTGGTCTTATTTGCAAATTCAGACAAGATATGAAAAAGATATAAAATCTACAGGATTCTATAAAGAACAGACACCATTAGATAAAATATTGCTAAAAACAGACGAAAACTTGATTAAAAAACTTTATAAATTTCTGCTAAGATGGAAGATGGAAGAAGAACAAGTAAAGGAAACAATGATAGTATGGGCAAAGAACTTTGGATATTCCATAGACTTAGAAGATTGGCAAAAACTGTGGGATCGAAATATTAAACTTACTAAAGCAGTTGCATATAAGGAGAATTTATATAAAATGTTTTATAGATGGCATATGACACCAGTTAGATTAGAGAAAATGTTTAAAAATGTATCAAATATTTGTTGGAAATGTAAACAAAAACCAGGGACTTATTATCATATCTGGTGGATATGCCCTAATGCAAAGAAATATTGGTTTAAGATTCATATATGGTTAGAAAAGATGACTAAGATTCAGATAGAATTTAAACCGGAACTGTTTTTATTAGGAATATTAGGATCTAACTACGGAAAAGAGAATGAATATTTAATTTTACACATATTAACAGCTGCGAGAATAGCATTTGCCCAATTTTGGAAAAATGAAAAGATACCACCTGATCAGATTATTATTATGAAAATATTGGAATGTGCAGAAATGGATAGATTAACTTTAGAAATCAAAGAGAAAGAAGACACAATTTACTTTAAAACATGGGAAAAATTCTATCAATGGTTAGCAATACGATAGAACGAAAAAAGGTTATGAAATTAAATAAGATAAATGATGTATTTTTTATTATTATTTTTAACCTCTATGTCAGATGTTTATTTTTAACTATAAGTAATTATAATTAATAAGCAATATATTGGTATTTATATGTAACTATATTTAGTTAGTAATATATTATTAATAGTATACTGATTATTGTTATTTATAGAATGAAGGATATGTATGGGTTAAGTTTTTATTATTATTAGTGACAAATTTATTTATTATAGCTTTTTAGTATTATGTTAATTAGGCATATTTAATACGTATACCCGGACGATAGTCTGCTTGCTAAAGCGTTGATTTACTGTTGGGGGTAATCCCATTATTGTATCTATCCCTACCCCTGGTCTAATCCTTGTTTTTTTACCCTATGTTATACCTTTACCCACCTTTCCCTTTTTTATCCCCATAAAAACAATAAAATATATTTTAAAAAAAGAAAAACAAAATTAAGCTAACTATCTAGAAATGGTGCTTGCTATTTTGTCCTTCAGACTGGGCAATAAATGTCTCAGACTGCCCATATACTATATTTGGACTTCCATGCAACTCAGATATGAATCTACTCAGATCCTCTAGTAAGTTATTGCTTTATTAGCAAAAGGAGACCTGAATCCACCCAAAACACGCATTCAAAGATTATTGCTCTTTGCTATCCAAATTTCTCTTTGATAATTACAGTAGGAAGCTCCAAATGTCAGGAAAGGAGAAGCAACAATTGTCTGTGCTATTTTGACTCACCTCAGCAATCATAACTACTAATAAAGCAGTTCATGAGAAGGTAAAGGCTAAATGAGCAGGAGGCATTCCAAGTTGTTTTCATCCACAACATGGGTAATGTTCTTAAGTGGGATAGAGGCTTGGAGGAAACAAGTGACATTTCATGGATCATCATATCATCAAGCATATTTTGAAAACATAACTTTCATCATTTGCATTATTATTATTTTCTTGACATTATAGATGGGGAAAAGAGATGATGCCATCTAGCAATCAGATCATATTTATTTTGCCCTATCAAATTATGAAAAAAACCTTTAAAAAGCCTGCTTTTATTCTTGTGGCTTATTCATTTCACAAGTTTTCATGAAAACAGAAGAATAAGCCTACTGTGAAGTTAGTGGAATTGCGAGAGATGGTGAAACTGACAGCTTTGATAAAAGAAAAAACTTGGGTAAATTTTACTTCTACTTGGAAACCATTACTGGACATTGTGCAAGAAACTGAAAGAAATGAAAAACTGTTTTGGGGATTTGATGATTAGTATTATTTGGGATTATTGAAAAAAGGACAAATGTTAACCTTAGAGTAAGTGTTTGATGTATTCCTATATCTATATACATAACAAAAGGAAGCAGGAGATCATTCTTTTCCTGTTTTCTTTGCTTCTTTTTTTTTCTTTTCTCAACTTTTACTTTTATTCCTTTCCAAGCCATTTTCTTTTTTTTAATTTTCTGTTTCTGTTTAACTTTTAACTTTGTAACAATTATTTTAAAATAATAAAATAATTATTTTAAAATAATAAAATAATTATTTTAAAATAATAAAATAATTATTTTAAAATAATAAAATAATTATTTTAAAATAATAATGCCTCTGTGGCATTGCAAAACAAAAATTATTTGTCTCATCATATTATGCACTAATGAAGATGTTAACTAATTATATGGCATTATATATAACAGTTTTGTCCATTGTATGTAGTGTAATACAAAAATGTTTGTTTTTCATTCAGTGCACAGTACGATAAAATAACTGCATCTCTGTATGGCTTTTGTAATAAAGGCACATTCTTTTTCTTTGTCTCTATGAAAGAGAGGAAAATTGAGAGATTCATTTTTTTTATCAATGTGGCAATATATCTATTTTGTTATGTGAGGTTGTATGTTCACATAATAATATGTATTTCTCATTAGCTGGGATTACATCAATAAAGAATTTTTTATAAGTAAAAAGAAAGCTAAGATGTGGAGCAACAATGGTTTGATAAGGGAAAAGGAAAAAATAAAGCTCTTAGGAACAACCTGAAAATAAAACTTTCTGAAATTTGTGTGCCATGGATGGAACTGGCCCAAGGTACTTTGCTAAAATGCATCTATGGAGAAAAAGAAAGAAAAGAAAATTAAAAAAAAAAATTCCTTTTGGAAGAAACACAAAAAAACAACTTATAGCAGCAGCAACAAACAAAATACATTTAAAAACAAAAAATAAAAACTGAAATATGCACATAATCTAATTATTACATTTTACAGAAAAACAAAAGATCAAAATCTAAGAATTAATGGACACTTTCTGTAAGTGCCATGGCATCTTACTGGCTTTTGTTAGCTAGCAAGACGAGGAAAGTCACAGCTCGATGCTGGATCCAAGTTGGCCTCATTTGTTCAGAACAAAGGAGAGATCATTGAGAACATCCTGTCTGACAGCCAGACAGTCACTCCTCAGGAGTAGATGGTGCTGCTTCTGCTGAAAGTCTCCCCTCCCCTCCTCTAAGTGCACATTCCATCACAAGTGCTTAGTCTATGGATTTTGGAATTATAGCTTTGAACTGTTTAGAATATGCTTTCTCATGGGAAAATGGGAATTGTTTTCATTTTTTGTGATAAGGAGATCTTGAAGGCTGGACACTAGAGCCAGAGGATTTTTTTAAAAATGGAGCAGAAATCCTTAGTGCAATATCTTTCAGCTAAACTTTTGGACAGAATGGATCAGACACTTGATAAAATTGATAGTGCATGTTCTAATGAAGTTGTAAAACAAGAATGAGTTTCAGTGGATATTTATGAAATTAATTTGAAAGGGGACTTAAATTTAATTCAAATGGATCTGAATGATAAGATGAACATACATTAAATCAGGAAACTGGTTTGGATATATTTTTTTTCCTTCTGGAAATACAAAAGAGCTTTGCTAAGATTTTTAGATGTGACAAACAAAAGGATAAATTTTACTTACAGATACAAGAGAAATCTGTTAAAATTCTAAAGGAGTTTCACATTGAAACACAGATGCGCAGCAAATTACTTGTGGGATTCTTTTTGAAGGAGTCAAAAGAAACTTTTACAAAATCAGGGAAGATTTGTAAGATTGGCTTGTTTGATCATGGTTAAAAAAAGAAAATAATTATATCTGGGTGCTCTTACTTGATTAATGTAACATTTCGATTTTGTTTTACTTATCAAAGAAATGAGAAGAAAGATGGTCATAAACTATTAAAATTGTTGCTATCTGCTGGGATAAGAGGAGAGGTTGCTTCTTTTTTCCTTTCCTTTCTCTTTCTCTTTTTCCTTTCTTTCCTTTTTCATAACCCTGTTTTCTAGTTTTATATATTTTTCTGTTTGTATTTTTTGTACTTTGTATTGATTTTTATTTTTACATGCACTTTAACTTTATTTGGAAAATAAATAACTTTATTTGGGGAAAAAACTAAGAAGCTTGGATGAGAAACAAAATGTCTTCAAGGAAAAACAAAAACAAAGAAAGCCCAGTTGCCTTTGGAAAAGCACTTTTGGGACAAGCATGACCTGAGTGACTGAGAAACTCTATAGACGTTGACTCCTTTGATTAGAAAAAAAGATTTTGTCTAGATTTAATTCTACCTAGAAACCACTCTTGGACATTTTGCATGAAACAGAAATGAAATTTTAACTTTGAGATTTGAGGGCTAGATTTGTTTATTGATTATATTGTGTTGCATGTTATTTTAATTTTTGTGAATTTCCTATAAAAGCCAAAATACTAATATTTACTAGATTATAATTGTAAGGTATATGCAAATATATAGAGAATGAAAAATCTCTTAGTTTTACTTTATCCTCTATTCATTATAAAATATAATTATAAATAGAATTAATTCCAGCCCCTGTCTCCTATGCAGTTATCAGGAGAGTAAAAAATGACAACCTTTGAACTTAGCCGAACCTTCTAAACTCTATGACTAGATTGTACCACTTCTTTCCATATTTGAGTTTAGAAATGCTGGGTCCTTTTCTTTCCATTTAGAAAGAAATTTGAGAATCTGGATAAATTCCTATATTACCTTACCCATATCAAAATACTTCAGGTTTCTTTTTTAGAATATTCAGAAAAAAGAATGATCTGTTATATTTTCTTTTATTGAAATATATACTTCCAACTTCTAGATCATTTAGACATTTTTAATAGTATATTATGAATTCTCTCTTTGTCTCATGTTTATTTCAGGTAAGATTAAGAAAAGCTCTGTCTGCACACTAGTAAGAAGCAATGGAGACTAATTGCTAAAAATTAGTCTTATCACTATCAATACTCTGCTTGAATGGAGAAATATTCTATATAATACATTTATTAAGCAGCATATTAAATTATTTTTGATTTTAAATTATTACCTCACCCTTTTTAAATGCTAGAATATTAGTCTTGGCTGATGTGAATGTGGCTTTTCTGAGATCATAATGCATCTCCACTGTTTTGGAGAACAAAAATAGTTAACTGAAAGGCTATTTTGTTGGCAGACTAGTTCCAGTTGCATGAAGAATATTACAGGAGTACAACAGATCACAGCAAAGAAGCTATACTATTATATATGAAATCCAGATCCAGAATCAGATCATCTAAGGTGAATTCACTATTTTTAGATTGTCACATAATGTACAGAGAGCAGAAATAGAGGATAGTTGGGGTTATCAATTTGCAGTCTAATGGTTCTGCTTTCATTATCACTCTAGAAGAATACCCTGATTAACATTTTATAATAGTGTAGAAAAAATATTTACCTCTTTCCTATTTTTCAGAGACATGACCTTCATAAATACTATTTCTAAATTCTGTACTTAAATATTTCTTCATAGTTCTGTTTTTTCTTCTTATGTTTAAGGAAGCTGAAAATTAAGTCAAATGTTCATTATTGTTAATAGAAATTCATTTTCATGTCATTGTATTTTGCATGACTAGACAATCAAAACAAGCATCATTTTATAATCTACAAATATTTTCCCTACTAGGCATTGCAGTGTTGATTACAGATACTAAGTGATAGTGATATATTACACGTTGCTTGTATTAGTAAAGAGCTTGCAGGCTAGTAATAATAAACTTACAGTATGATCCAAAGAGTGATTAGCGTTCTTGATCTGACAGAATGGCTCCACTTTGAATAATAGAATTTGCTACTTTGATGAGAAGAAGTATTCAGACCTTTCCATTATGTTTTGCAAAAACATCATCAACACTTTTTCTTCCAATTCAATCATGTCCAATTTTAAGGGACTGCCTGGACAAGTCCCTGAAGTTTTCTTGGCAAGGCTTTTCAGTAATTTTGCCATTGTCTCCTTCCTAGGACTGAGAGAAAATGATTGCCCCAAGCTGGCTTTTTGCCTAAAGCAGGACTAGAACTCACAGTTTTCCAGTTTGTATTAATCTAATTCAGTACATTTGGAAACAAATGTATGTATATGTATATGTATATGTGTATATGTATATATGTATGCGTATATGTGTATATCTATCTGTATATCTGTGCTGGTATCCATTTAGCTGCTAAGATGAAAAACATAAAAATTTACCCAAAACACATGTCTAGAGCCTGGAAACAAAAATGATGACATTTCACAGAATACTGTTTGTTCAGGCCTGAAATGATAATATGGGGGAGGGGGGGACAAGAAAGACCTCCAAACATAGTCTCATTGTCTGTAACATAGACCTTTCCAATATAAATCTTTTGCTGAATTACAGTGTTCTTGTTGCCTTTTATGAAGAAAAGCTCTTTTCTTTTAGATAAGCTCTTTTCTTTTAGATAAATGATTAAAGCCTGACACTTTGGTCTAGCTAATTCAATATTTCTTTGAATTCTTTATAGTACACTGGAGGATAATAGTTATGGAAAACCAAAAATAGTCATATTCCTTTCTACTTCTCAGTTACATTAATTTTATTATAAATTAAAACATAATATTGACTGTTAGCATGAGAAAATCACATCTATTGTCCAACAAAAGTTCACTCACTGCTATATGAAACTTTCAGATTAAAGGAGGTAGAGAATTTTTGGTTGTATAAGCAAAGGGACTGTTACCAGTATACTGAGAGTCACCTATTAATTACCAGAAATGCAACACCACAATTCCTATAAAGAAAATTGGAAGTACCTCTAGTACAAGAAACCGTTGGACAGTTTTGACAATGTATGCTAGTTAATCATTTGCAGCTACAAGCTTACCAAGGGTATAGTCAATAATTAAGTTATAATATGTCATGGAATCTTTAAAAGAATGTCAAGAGTTGCCACTATATTTTTATCTGTAAAAGAAAACATAATAAATGATTGTTATAATTTGAATAAAGGCAATACTATATTCTTTCATAATTTTAGAACTGCTGAAATAACACATATTTACAGTAGCTCTTATATAGAATATGTGAAAGAGCTATTATATATAGAATACAAACAGGATAATCCTAATTAAACACTTAACAAAAAGATACTGTGGTTATTTTTAATTTCTTCTGCCTCTTTACCAGTTGACATTATTCAGAACTGATTCTTATTTCCTCACAGTTTTTCTTAATGCTTTCTATAAATCAAATTGCTAATAACAATATAGAAGCACAGAAAGATAGAAGAAGAAAAAACAAAACAAAAAAAACCTGAATTTATGTAAGACACTTAATTTTTGTTTTTCTTTGGTCAATGGAAATAACCAGCTAGTGTTAGCCCAATCCTGAGTAATTTACTTATATAGAGTGAATCAAAGTGTTACTTGCAGACCTAATCCAGTTGACCTCATTTGGACTAATCTGAAGGAAATCTTCAGTGTGTTTAATTTTTGATTAATTTCACATAATATATATCTATATTCCTTCATAAAGCATTTAGACTGTTGTTCACTGAAATCTGGAGATTATAATAGGGAAGCAATCCAGTTTTGAAGTCATTGGAGTTCACTGTGAGACTAATCTGAACTTCAATTAGCCTTCAATAGATATATCCATAAGAATTTTTACTGCTAAGATTACTGTCTTCAAGAAATTGACTGTTCTCATTTTTATACAAAAGTTTGTGGTAGCTATTTGTGCTGCAGTTCAAGACTGATATAAACATATTGAAGGAGGGAAAAAAACCCAATTTGTTTAAAATCATTTGGATCTGTTATGCTAAAATTATAACATGGCATTAACAATGCTTACAAGTTGGAGCAGTTATACATTCATTGTTTGAGCCAGTCACATATATACAATGTAATGAAATAAAAATGCAAAACAAAATTAATAAGCAGATTTTAAAACTGAAAATTTTAAAACAGTTCTACTATGCAAAAAAAATCTTAACGTTATATGACTGTACTTCATTGATATCTAAAAGAATAAAACATTGTTATGGGTGTTTTGAAAATATTATATGGCACAATGATGTCAATTACTTATGCAAACTTCCCTTACTTGAGTATTTCTAAAATAGCATATCCAAATCACATACTCTCAGAACAAAGCAAGGTCTTAAGGTTATGAATGAATTCTCTAGTAATACTTTATATAGATTGTTTGGAAAATAATGCAATGGAATGCATTGCATTTACTTTTCTTATCCCTCTGTGCACGTGCATATATGTGTGTGTATTTCCAATGCTGAAATAGAATAAAAATCACTGTTTCAAAATTGGAATGAAGAAGGATAACACAGCTTTTCCCAGTGCTTGTAATAACTTGCAGCCTATTACTGCTTCTAGCTATACTTTCTTTCTAAGGACATTTAATTTCTTCCTAGGTCCTGAAGTCATCTATTTTAGCTGGCTTCTTCCTACAATAAAATCTTCACTTTCTCCAAATATGCTGGTTTCAAATATGTTGTTCCTTATAATTACTTTCTTGCTGATTGCTCAGGAGGGGGGGGGGAAAACCCAAAACATCCTGAATGGAAAATTAGCTTTTGGACTAAATTATGCTTCTATTGATTGAAAAAGTTGAGATATTAATCTCAGACTCAATAAAAAGAAGGGTAATATTCTTTAGAGTCACTTTCAAACCACACTGAAACTAACAAAGCTTTCCAGCAAGACCTTGATAATGGAACTCAGGTGGTGAATAGTCTATGAATAGAGAGAAATACATACATCCAAGCCTTTCTCTATTAGGGTAGAGACTTTGACAAACAGGAATCTTGAAGATTTAAAAACTAACCAACCAATTTATCTGTGTTAGTTTTATAATCATCATTGGAGTCTGGAGGCTATTTTCAATCAAAGTGTAACTGTTTCTTCCTGTATCCAGGGGTGGGCCTCCTGTACTGGAAAGGACAACTCAAACTGTCATTTTTTTCCTCTCAAACAAGGCAGTCCTTATATGAAGCATGCAAAGCTCCTATCCCATTTGTATGAACAAGGAGAAGTTGCAGCTCAGTGCCATGGATGCTTTGCCATCCCTCAATTTTATGGTCATCTGACACCTATCTCTGTGTTCCAATTTGTTAGGAGGAAAGCTTAATAAAATTAAGCCTTTATAATAGCTCACTGTAATTTATCTTTTTAGCTCCTCCAAGGAGGTGAATCCAAGCCAGCCCATTCCATAATAAATATTAGTTCTCCTCAAAAAACATGGTGAACACAGAATAAAGTGCCTATCTTGTTTCCCCATATTAGTCAAACATTTAGAACAAGTTCCTCTAAAATCAGGCAGATATGTACTAATTAAAAAATAGAAACAGTACTGTACATATGCAATCATTTGCTGTTTCTGTTTTTTTTTTAATCCAAAGTATCGGATCTGACCTGCAATAATCCAGAAAACTTCTAGTTCATAACAGAATTTATCTGACAATAAAAGCAAAGGATAGGAACTACATTATAGGAAAAGTCTTCTTTGATTTTAATTTAAATGGATTTTACTGTTATGCTCCATGAGATTACATTTCATGAAGCAAGTTGAATTGCCCACTTTTACACACAGATATGGATCAGAGAAGAAACTTCATTTCATGCAACCTTTGAAATATCTCTACAGAAAGGAAAAACCAACTCGTGCAAATCATCTCTAATTCTAATGCTATAAAATTTATTATCTAGGCAAATGTAGTAGCTCACTATTCAGTATTTTATTTTACAAAAATCCCACTGTCTGATATTAAATAATATATAACTAATATAAAATCAGTATAAATAGGAAAGTATATTAAAACTTCCTTTAAAGTTGATTGCCTGAATAATCAACTTGATATAAGTTTCCATTTTTCCATTATTTTTCTATTTCAAGTTCTTTATATCCACATTTTCCATGCACAATATCTTCAAGGCAAAGAGAATAAATGATAAAAATATAAAATAGTCTGTTGCTGTTAGTGGACACTGTGGAATATTGGTTTCAATCCTCTTTGGTAATATAGTTGGTTCTACTGTTGAACAGAAAAGCAGCAATTTTGTAAGAGAATGACAGTCTATAAAAATGGTAAAATAAAATAACAAATAACTGGATTTGTTTTGCAACACTTAATGTGCTTATATTCATAAAATTACTGTGTTTGAACACATTTGGAATGTCAGGTTAGTCTTTGCTGATAAAATGTTAGTATATATCTAAGTCAACTATTATTATTTTTCTCATAAATGACATTCATTACCCAGATCCACTCCTAATAGAAATATCTTTAAATTATGTACTTGCTAGCAAACTCCAGGGCTGATTACTTCAAGAAACTTGAGTGCAGGGCTATCTTTGGATGTAACCTGGAACCTTGAAACTGATCAGGCTGGTTGAACTCTGGAAGGACTCAAAAAGAGCAAATTACAACCTTATAAACATTGTACTGGTGACCTTTTTGTTTCCAAATATGAGGTATTATTTTTTTGCTTTGGTCTAGCTTGAGATAATGCATTCTTCTTTTCCTGAAAGGAAGTTCACTAACAGTTCTCAATGATTCATCTTAAAATGGCTTAGGCTGGATTTTCTTTGTATGCACTCCAATTTTGGAATAAACTTCCTGGTTTTTTGAAAGGGACTAAACACAACTTTTAAAACAGGTTTTTACTTGTTGATTATAATTGATTTTAAAATGTTGCTTTAATTGATTTTAATAGCTTAGGTTTTAATTAGGTTTTACTGTAAACCATTAAGAGCCCTCAGTATTCAGACAGATATTAAATTAAATAAATAGGCAAAAAAACAAGTACTGTTACATACTATTATTTTTATATGCATTTTTGGTTCCTTCATATATACATACATGGAGTATTTATTGATCAACTTGTTAATGACATTAGACATTTCTCCAGAAATGAATAGGTGAAAAATATTAAATCTCCTGACAAGAAACTGGCCATAAGGGGGGGGGGGAGAGAAAGAAAACCATTTAATATGTAAATTTTAAATCAATTTAAGCCAGGGGTCCCCAACCCCCGGTCTGTGGATGGGTACTGGGCCACGGCATGCCAGCAACTGGTCCACACAAACAAGCAAAGCTCCATCGTGGAATGCAGGTAGTACACAAAACCACACACTCTCTGGTCCATGGAAAAACCTTTCTCCACAGAAACGGTCCCTGGTGCCCAAAAGGTTGGGGACCTCTGATTTAAGCAATGGGATATACCATGTTTCCCTGAAAGTAAGACCCTGTCTTACTTTTGGGCTCTGAAATAACAGAAGGTTTTACTTTCAGGGAGGGCTTACTTTTTGCCAGTACTGGCACCAGTAGGCCATGAGTGCGCAGAGGTGGGGCGGGGCCTGTGCATGGGGTGGAGAAATAACGCGGCAGCAAGTGCATGGTGGTGGACCAGGTACGGTACTGGTGTGGCCGTGGTGGGTGGTGGTGGAAAGGGCGCTGAGCCTGGCACTTGGCGAATCGGCCTAGATCTTCTGTGCGACCGCCAGAGCACACCCACCCCCCATGCTGCCAGCCTGGCCAGGGCCCTTCACCAGCGGCTGCTGGTGGAACTGGCTACCACTGGCCCTACCCTCTCTGTCCCACTATCTGCTTGCCTGCGGCCACAACAAACCAACCCTTGGTGAGCCCTGGCATTCGCCCACCCTGCCTGCTGGCCCTACTGCTGCTAGGACATTTCTTGGCTGTGTCGGGTGCCATGGGGCTGCCAAGTGGCTACCTGTGCTGCTGGCCTCGTAGGGCTCTTTGCCCTCTGCCTGCATACCTACTCGGTGCTGCAGGCACCAAGCTAAGGGCTGAACCTGGCGCTCTTTGGGCCCTGGCGGGTGCTGCATCTCTCATACTGGCTGGGCGCTTTTGGCTACTACTGGCTGCTCCCGCCGGCTCGCCTTCCACCTAACTTCAGTTAGAAAGTCTGATTGAACTTTTCTCTTTTTTGTCCCACAAACATGCGGTGAAGGCTGAGAAGCGAATGGAGAAACGCAATGGAGCTGAAAGGCAGGTTAGTAAAAAAAAAACACTTGGGGAGGCGAGGGCATCTGGGTGGGGGATGCATGGCAACCTTACCCTGCGCGGCTTTGGCAGGTGTCCGGTAGGCGGAGGGAAGCAACTCCACCCCCCCTGCCACCTGCTTTGCCTCCTTACCTCATGGTGGCGGAAGGCGATCTGGCGGGAGCAGACTGTAGAGGCCAAAAGCACCCAGCAGGTATGAGAGGTGCAGCACCCGCCAGGGCCTGAAGAGCACCAGGTTCAGCCCTTAGCCTGGCGCCTGCAGCACCGAGTAGGCATGTATGCTGGTGGCACTTACCAGCCCAAAGGCAGAGGCGTGGGTGGCGTGGTTTTACCGGCGGTCGCAGGGAAAGGGCTCTGGCAGGCCGGCGAGGGAGGCCCTCCAGTGATCACACAGAAGATCTGGGCTGACTCGCCCTGTACCAGGCAGGAGCAGCCCAGAGCAGCACAGCCAGGAGGGCAAAGAGCCCCATGAGGCAGAAGCAGCACAGGCAGCCACTTGGTGGCTGCACAGCATCCAATGCGGCCGAGAAATGTCCCAGCAGCAGTAGGGCCAGCAGGCAGGGTGGGCGGAGGGCTTATATTAGGCCCACCCACCCCCAAAATCAGCTGGGGCTTACTTTTTGAGTAGAGTTTACTTTCGGGAAAACACGGGTAGTAGTTAAGATGTTGAAGTAGAAGCTCAGTGCTCAGCTATGGAAACTCATTAGATGACTTTCCTGTCATTTGCACTCAGAAAAACCTACTTTATAGGATTTTGCTGTGAGGATAAAATGAAGGAAGATTTTCTGTGTAAATTGCCTTAAGCTCATAGAGAAAGGTGTGATAAAAATTGAACATATATACAAACCTGTATTCTATCTCCTATCATATACCTTGGGATCTTTTTCATCTTCTTATGAATTCTAATGATATTATTGACTTTTCTATTTGTGGAATATGGAGGTAGAGATAGGAACAATATCTGCTTGCTCAGCTTACATAATTAAATAGCGAAACTTTTCTGAAGTGAATTTGAACTATTTTCCTATTCTTTCTTTACAAAAGGCATATAATACAATCAATGCAACACCGAAATTATAGAAAACCCAGTGTTCTAAATTATACTATAGCTAATCTTTAATGGCCACAATTGGGACCACAGTTTCTGTTGTTAAGACACATATTAAGTGAGTCATGACCAATTTTACAACTTTTTTGCCATAGTTATTAAGCAAATCACTGTGGTTGTTAAATGAATCATGTGGTCATTAAGATAATCTGGCTTTCCCCATTGACTTTGATATCAGAAGTTGGCAGGTAAGGTTGCAAATGATGATCACGTGACCCTGGGAAGCTGCCAATGTTCTAAATACATACGGTTTGCCAAGTGTCTGAATTTTGATCACGTGACTCAGGGGATGTGACAATGGTTGTAAGAGTGAGGCTGGTTTTAAGTCACTTTATTCAGCACCATTGTAATTTCAAGTGGTCTCTGGACAAATGTTTGTAAGTCGAGGTCTAACTGTAATGTTTGTTAATTTACAGGGTACCTTCCTTTATCTACTCTTGGCATGTTGTGGAAAGCATATTATGCACAACAAATAAAAGGGGTCTAATAAAATGTTCGTTTTTCCCCCAAATAACTACTTCCCTTTAAAAGATAATGGAACCCAAATAAATATTTCTACATTCCCACTTTTCTATTGAATTTCCTCCCACCCCAACATAATGTAGATGCAGTCAACAGAAAATATTTTGAATTCTTATTGCCTAGCAACAGGAAGAGAGAGAAATTATATTCCAGCAACCCAGTTAGCACAAGAGAGTTAATATCCAAAACACCAATAAAGTGAACTAAGCTACAATGCAGCTTCTATTAATATAAACTGTTAAAAAAAATTAAGTTATTATGGCCAATTAATTTTGATGCAATTTGGATTCTATTTTTTTCCCTGAAAAGGAGGAGAAATCCTTCAAATACAAACAGCCATACCATTAACCCTTAGGAAAACTGAACTGAAATCATTTCTGTTCAAATGGTGTTCATTTGCCTTTGCCTGCAATAGGTTTATAACAAATATGATTGTTTTTGGAAAGCATTTTTCCAGAGTCTAAAACTTTATTCACTAAAAGACACTGGGTATACACAACAATGAAGTTGAAACTCAAGTACTTTGGCCACCTAATGAGAAGGAAGGACTCACTGGAGAAGAGCCTAATGCTGGGAAAGATTGAGGGCAATAGAAGAAGGGGACGACAGAGAATGAGGTGGCTGGATGGAGTCACTGAAGCAGTAGGCGTGAGCTTAAATGGACTCCAGAAGATGGTAGAGGACAGGAAGGCCTGGAGGAACGTTGTCCATGGGGTTGCGATGGGTCGGACACGACTTCGCAACTAACAACAACAACAAATACACAACAAACATTTTTTTAAAAAAATGGTCAGTACAATATAGTAATTATTTTTAATTGCTTTGATTTCAAAATGACTATGTTGTCAGTAACATGGATTTTGTATTGAATCAGAATGCTAAACTTTTGGTAAAATTTAGTTATATGAAATTATCCTAATTTATGCCATGGGGGGGGGGGATGCCTCTGTTCATAAAAGTAGGCTCTTTCAAGATCAGCTCATGATGAAGTTTGCAGTTCTTATTGCATCAATAGGGTATAGAAATGAATAAACTGAATGTATCAGGTCAGTGCTGAAGAATAAAACTATATTCTGTGCAAAATGAAAACATGCATTTTTAAGAAAGATATTGGATGCCTCTTGGATAACTCTGAGAACCTAGTACTTTCCAAATTTTGTACTAATCTGTTTAAAATTATTTATTTTAACTAGTCTTTATTTACATCTGGGGTCTATGGATACATATAGAAAATTATTCTCATTTTCAGAGGGTTACTTTTTAAGGATTCCTTTACAGAGGCTCTGAATTACTGTAAATTAAGGGACTTACCCATGAATGTACCATAATTACTGAGTGCTTGCAGAAATATTGCAGAGGATCTAAGGTCTTCCATAGTTTTTCATTTAATAATCTACACTTTTTCTAAATTTATAATTGTTCATAAAGAGTTGGAGAGAGAACAGCAAAGAACCTGAAAATAAGATTTCCAAGGGTAATTTTGATTTAGCAACTAATTCTTGGCTTGTTAAACGATGGTAGGATGGGAGCAAATAATCATGTTAAATACATTTTATATATTGTTTCATTTAGAATATTCACATCATCAAAGCTGCAGAAAATGTATATAATCTAATGCAAAAACGGTTATTGGGCAGATTGAAAAGTTACTAGAAATATAAATCTTTTCTAAAACTTTTTAAAATGAAGAACATGTTATTGGACATTGTGTGCATGTGTTCAACTCAGTTGCTGATTCCTAGCAATTGCCAGGACAGGTCCCTGCAGCTTTCTTGGCAAGAGTTCAGCAGTGGTTTGCCATTGACTGCTTTCTAGGGCTGAGAGAGAGTGACTGGCCCAAGGTCACCCAGCTGGTTTTGTGCCTAAGGTGGGACTTGAACACATGATCTCTCAGTTTCTACCCTGGTACCTTAATCCCTTACACCAAACTGGCTAATTTATTGGACATTAACATCTAATAAAGCAAAGAAAATTGTCTAATGGGAAAAATTACCACTGTTTTCTAAAGAGTTCAGTAAAGAGGAAGATGTTCTAGATTTGTACAACTAGAAAGCAAAGCCAGGACAAGAAAGAAAGAAAGAAAGAAAGAAAGAAAGAAAGAAAGAAAGAAAGAAAGAAAGAAAGAAAGAAAGAAAGAAAGAAAGAAAGAAAGAAAGAAAGAAAGAAAGAAAGAAAGAAAGAAAGAAAGAAAGAGGAGGGAGGGAGGGAGAGAGGGAGAGAGGGAGAGAGGGAGAGAGGAGAAAGGGAGAAAGGGAGGGGAAGGCTATCTATTTTAAATATAAACCTCCTGACAGTTAGAATAATTGATCGGTGGAACAACCTGCCTGCAGAAGCTGTGAATGCTCCAACACTGGAAGTTTTTAAGAAGAGACTGGACAGCCATTTGTCTGAAATGGTATAGGGTTTCCTGCCTGAGCAGGGGGTTGGACTAGATGACCTCCAAGGTCTCTTCCAACATTATTATTATTATTATTATTATTATTATTATTATTATTATTATTATTATTATTATTATTATTATTATTATTATTATTATTATTATTATTATTATTATTATTATAAAAGAAAATTCCATATTCTCTACGAGCAAGATAATAGCTTTCCATCATGTCTGATGCAGCAAAAAAGTGTCCTAACAATAATATTTTCATTAAATATGCATTTGTTTCTACTATTGTTTGAAATATTTATTGTTCTCCTTTTCATGAACATTGAAGATATAAGTTATTTGCATCAGCTCATGGTGCTAACTAATTCTAGGCATACTGTTTGTTGAAAAGTTTTAATTATTTTTTATATTGCAGCAAAATTTGTGATACTATCAAACCAAAAATGTATGCATACAATATTTCACCATGTATTTCATTTGAAAAACCTGTTCCCAATGCTATATACTGGACACCTATTGACCCGGCCACTTCCAGGAATCCTTCAATAAAATTATTAAGGTCTACTTCAATTTGGTTTCTGGTTGGTTTTGGCACAATAAATATTTTTTGATTATTTTGTTTAAAAATCTCCACTATATGTAAACAAGAGGGACCTTGGAGTCCTAGTGGATGATCACTTGACTATGAGCCAGCAGTATGTAGCAGCAGCCAAAAAAGCTAATACAATCCTGGGTTGTATAAACAGAGGCATAGAATCGAGATCACACAAAGTATTATTACCGCTTTATAAAACCCTAATAAGGCCACACCTGGAATACTGCAGCCAATTTTGGTCATCATATCACAAAAAAGATATTGAGTTTGGAAAAAATTCAGAGAAGAGCAACTAAGATAATTTAAAGCATAGAGACTAAAACATACGAAGAACGGCTGCAGGACTTGGGTTTGGCTAGTCTAAAGAAAAGAAGAAATAGGGGAGACATGATAGCAGTATTCCAATATTTGAGGGGCTGCCACAAAGCAGAGGGGGCCAGGTTGTTCACCAAAGCACCAGAGGGCAGGACAAGAAACAATGGTTGGAAACTGATCAAAGAGAGAAGCAACCTGGAATTAAGGAGAAATTTCCTTGAGGACAATTAACCAGTGGAACAGCTTGCCTCCAGAAATCGTGGGTGCTCCATCACTGGAGATTTTTAAGAAGAGGCTAGACAGTCACTTGTCTGAGATGGTATAGGTCCTCCTGCTTGAGCAGGGGGCTGGACTAGAAGACCTCCAAGGTTCCTTCCAGCTCTATTCTATTCTAAAGAGGAGTTTGCCTAATAACCATAGGTATAGTATCCTTCTGAAATATTATAACAATAATGCATTTTTTGTTTAAACAAAATTCAGTATACTATTGATCCTGACAAGAACCATAAATTTGCATCCATGGAACTAAACTATTTTGTTTTAGAATGTTTGGTTCTGATCCCACCTTTCTTTTTTCTTAAAAAAAAATCACATATAATGAGATTTTAAAGGAAAACAGGTTGAAAAAAAAAAGATTTTAGTGCCACATCTGTTTAATGATTTGAATCAGGATCTTGCATGATAAACATAATATGTGTTTGGACAGTTACTTTAATTCTTTGGATTTTTGCTGTGTTGTTAATCTTCTTAATTCTTCCAAGCTACTCCTGAAAAGAGGATAATAAAGTTATTTATTTGGCCATAAAAGGAAGCAAAAAATAATAAATGAAATCAAAGGCATCTTCTTTTTCAACTGGCTTTACTGGCGTTCATTCAAAAAAGGATCCAGAGAAACGTCAATCTGTCCTGAGAGTGAAGAATGCAGCTTCTTACCAAAGTAAGTAATTTATGCTTAATGGGGTAATATATGCATTTATCAACATGGCAGCCTTTAGACTGCAAGGCAAGACTGCATGAGTTGAACATTTTGTTTTTCAAACCTAGAGGCAGACTATCAGGACAAAATTGAATTATCTTCTAATTTATGTTCATCAATAAGGCTAGTGATGCATAAATGTAATTAAAATACATTCATTATCAAACAGGCAAACTTCCTATCAAACAAAGAAAAAATGTCTTTAGTTATTTGGGGTTTAGTATTTGTATGGGGAAAAAATCATGAAATCAACAAAATTTCTCTGCAGAAGAGTAGAACATTTTAAATGGTCTCTATAATATAATATTGTATATTAATAATTGCACCAGTGAGATATGTCATGATCCTCTATTAATAACAAGGAGTTTAAAAAGAAATTATCAAGCTTCTTACAGATTATCGACAGCATAAAACAAAACACACACATCAGGTTCCACTAATATCCTGGCCAAAATGCTTGAGAAAAAAAACAAAACACTTGAAGAGCTTACAGAAGGCCAACAGGGTCAGGATCTTCCAAATCTTAGGGATGGGAAGGCCATATGAGAAAATCTTTTCAATCTGTCTATTTAATATGATTCTCCTTCCTAGATTCCTTGCAAATGTTTCCTCAAACTCTTACTTTTGCAATCTTTAATACAGTGCCCATTTTACTCTCATTTTTTGCATTGTAGTGGGTGTTATGTCCTGGGCCTTGCTGAGTGATTCAGCAAGGCTCAGGAAGGCTGCAGGAAGGCTGCAGAGACCTGGACAGACCACGTGTCTGCCCAGGACTCAGACAGGCTGTCTCCGGCCTTGCGCGCATGCGCAAGGCGGGAGAATGGCCTGCAATGATTGGATGTGCATCCCCTTGCAAGGGGATATAAAAGGCCAGTGGCCATTGTTGTTCTTGCTTCTGTTCTGTGAATGTGCTTCAATAAAGAGATCCTTGTTGTAAACCAGCCTCATCTCGATGTCTTCATTAGAAGAACAGAACAGTGGGCAATCAACTGTTGTGTGTAAAGCTTCATTTTTATTAGTATTAAAGATTATATTCTAGTCAAGATGTGTCTATCTTCTGTCAAGTCATGCCAGGAAAATTAATGATTTATTATCATGTCCATTTGCAAAGGTTGATAGTTTCTGTGGGGAAAACCAGAGAGAAATACAATCAGATATGCTAATTCTATTTTATTGTAAAGTAACATTGACAGAATCTTGCAAGTCAGAAAACACAATTCTCCCATCTCCTTTACAGCCCAAGAAATTAGGGAGGGTTCTTCTGAGCCTGTTGCCCTGCCTGTTATCCACCTCCGGACATGCTGTCTTTTATCTGGCCATTTCCTTGACAGCGTCTCTTCACCCAGTCACCCAAGATCTTCCCCACGTGCCATTATAGTTCCGTAACATAACACTCATTTTCCACTACTGGAAACTAGGAAACTAAGAAACAAGAAGCAGACAAATGCTGCCCCTATTTTCACTAGTTATTATCAGCCCTTCAAGGTGGATCAGATTAGGGAACAAATGGCATGTAGATCAGTGCTGCTTTTATTGTAAAGCTACAGTAATACTGTAGTATCTTGTAAGAGCAACAAAGATGATTAGGGGACTGGTGGCTAAAGCATATAAGGAGCGGTTGCTGGAATTGGGTATGTCTAGTTTAACGAAGAGAGAGATGAGGGGGGACATGATAGCAGTGTTCCAATATCTCAGGGGCTGCCACAAAGAAGAGGGAGTCAAGCTATTTTCCAAGGCACCTGACAAGAAGCAATGGATGGAAACTAATCAAGGAGAGAAGCAACCTAGAACTAAGGAGAAACTTCCTGACAGTTAGAACAATTAACCAGTGGAACAACCTGCCTCCAGAAGCGGTGAATGCTCCAACACTGGAAGTTTTTAAGAAGAGACTGGACAGCCATTTGTCTGAAATGGTATAGGGCAGGGCTTTTCAACCTTTTCACCCATTGTACCACTTTTAGGATATGGCAACATCCGAGTACCACCAGTCGCCTAGCAAGGTGTCAAAAACTTGATGACCAAAAAAAAGGAAAAAAGTGATAAAGTACAGGTAGTTCTCGACTTACAGCAGTTTGCTTAGTGACTGTTTGAAGTTACAATGGCACTGAAAAAAGTCCCCCCCAAGCCACAGCCGAGCAAGACAGCGGCCGGCGGCGCTCTTCCTCCTGTCCGAGGTTTTCATTGTTGCGAGCATTTCTGTTGAGAATTGGCAGCGGGGGTGGGGTGGGGGGTGTTTGGTTTTTATTCCCCCTGTCTGCTGGGTGGTTGCAGCAGGTTTTGGTCACTTCACATGACCCTAAGACACTGTGACCGTCATAAATATGAATCAGTTGCCAAGCATCTGAATATAAATCACAAGACCCTGGAGATGCTGCAACATTCCAGCTGATCGGCGCTTCTTCTGAGCTCAGCAGAAGTGCCAGGATCAGCGCCGAGCTCCAGCTGGAGCCTGGCGCTGATCCTGGCGCTTCCACTGAGCCCTGACAGCCCTGCAGCTCCAGCCATCTCTCGCTCAGGCTTGTGCAGTGCTGCCACCGGTTCAGCTCATTCCCCTCCCCCGCTACCACTTTTCTAGGATGGTTACGTACCACCTGCCAGGTGCCAATGTACCATAGGTGGTACCCGTACCACTGGTTGAAAAGCCCTGGTATAGGGTTTCCTGCCTGAGCAGGGGGTTGGACTCAATGACCTCCAAGGTCCCTTCCAACTTTTTTTTTTAATTGTTATTATTATTATTATTATTATTATTATTATTATTATTATTATTATTATTATTATTATTATTATTATTATTATTATTATTATTATTATTATTATTATTATTATTATTATTATTATTATTATTATTATTATTATTATTATTATTATTATGTCTGAATTGTCTTCCCTTTACTTCCCTTTATTTTCAAGTGAACTCATGTTACATTCATGTTACATTCTTGTCTCAGATTCAGACCCTTTTTATCTTCCCATCAGCTTGGTAGTGACTCTTCCTCTCAATGAAGGCCATTCCCTCTATCTTTCTGAGAATTTAAGGGAAGGTGGACTGCATATAACATTCTGAGAATTGCCAGGATCTGGATAGCTCAAAAAACTAATGTACTGTAATCAGTCCTTTAAAGTTCAAGCACCCATGAGTTCAATTCTTGAAGTGAGTTTGAACTGTATAGAAAAAAATCTGGCTATTTATGTCTGACAATTCCTAATAATGATGAAACTGGTCAGGAGGGCCTCCTGGTGGTTAATGTAATCTTCAGTAATTTTTCAGTATCAGCATTCAGTAATTAATTGACATCTCTAGCAAGACAGATAACATCTCCTTTTATTACATTTTCTTTTAAGTTTCATGAAGCTTCTGAGCTTTATTTGTTATAAATATATAACAAAATATTTATGGTTCCTCAGACCCAGTTTGGGGATTTAGTGCTCTTAAACACACACACACACACAAACACAAGCACAGACATACAAGGCTTCCTCCAAAAATTTCTTACAGTTTTGTCAAGTCTGTTCCTATATATCCAGATAAACTCAGTCTGTTACGGATGAAGACTTATTGATTTGTTACACTGTTATTATTTGTTGTTATTTTTTTACATTACATTGTAAAGAAGCCAACATATTTCCTTTTGTTATATATTCCTGCAACCTCCATAAATAATGCATACTGGTAAAGATATGTCTGAGTGATCCAAACAACAGAACATAAAACATTATCTACTGTCATACAGTTTATCACTTGATATGTATTAAAAACACTCCAGTGCCACACTGTTTTTATGGATGGTTCCATCTGTTGTAAACACTTTTAATTTTCTATTGTTGAATTGCTCTAAGACTATCAAGATTTCTTTCCAGAAGATGAGGCTTTTTTAAGAAATATTTTTTCTTGTCTGCAAAACTGAGTATAGCACTTGACACCACTAAAGTGCTGACATTTATTCTGATGGAAGATTCTTTGTATTATGTCTAAAATTCATACACTAGTAAGCACAAAGTCAAGAATAAACACGAACAATTGTGACTTTTGTAAGTAGGAACTAGTGAAAATATTATTTCATTTTTGTATTTATAGGTCAAAGGATATTCTGTATTTTAAAATAGAAGATTTGTTGGGATCTTGGTGTTTACTGAACTTGGTTTTCTTCTTACAAACACCAAACCAAGTAACATTGTCAATGCTTTGTGGGGATTGTTGGCTTTTTACATCTGTCTGCTTGTCCTACAGGTCTTCGTGGGGGTTGTTGTAAATCAGGCATGTCAAACTGCCGGCCCACGGGCCAGATGCGTCATACCGAAACTGTGCCCACCCCATTGCCGGCAATGGGGAAAAAGTCGTGATACATCACGCGACATCATGTGATGTCGCGAGTTTGACATGCCTGTTGTAGATCTACCAGGTTTAGTTTACCAGGTTTGGTTGACTGCACTGTTTTGTTTTAGATAGATTATTGTATTGTGTCTTGCTTATTGTATTGATTACGGAGTATGTAGTGATAAGGGAAGTCTATCTTCAAGCTGTTTGCTTCCTTTTTGGGTCTTTGTTTGTTTACTTTTTAAATAGTTTGTTAACTGGGATTATATATTGGTTAATAGCTGACCTATCAGAATGCCAGGCTTCTAAACTTTGGCTTGATCTAAAATGGTTATAATTTCCCAGTTGAATTTATTATTGAATTTGTTTATGAATGATAGAGTTAAAGAATTTGTATTGTTTCTTCTGAATGCCAACTGGTATTCATGGATGCATTTTGCTAATCTTCTGCTTGTTTGTCTTACATAGTTGCTTTCATAATCTGTACATTATATGTTGTAAATAATTCATGTTCCATCTTCCCTAGTTGTTGGTTATTTGAGTTTGCTTAACATGCTTTGTAGAGATTTGTTGGCTTGTGAGCCACTGTGAACCTAGTGAAGTATTCTGCTGATGGTTTCTGAGAGATATTTGTTATGTATGAGGGAACTATTCTTTTCACAGATATGCGGTTACATAGAATGGCACATTTTAACATGAAGTACTTAGGTGCCTATTACGGTGAAGATGCTCTAAATTTTCTTTGAAATTCTGAACTGTTGCTCTACAGTTTTGCTCATCTGAGAAGTGTTCTTATACAGCTTTTCTTGTGAATGGATTATTGCTTTTGGATTATTACTCTGATAGTGAAGATTCATAGAATGATTTACATGATAAGGTCTTGCACTACTGAAGAGGTTATTAAAGACCATCATAAACCTCTCCTCAGAAAGATATGCAGAGAAGTCCATATTTGAAGAATTGCTGGAAGTGAATTATCTGCATACATTTTAGATCCTTTATCTTTTGACAAACTGCTAGTCATAATGTGTAGTTAGTATTTCTTCCAACTTGTTCCACAAAGTAAGAAGACATATTGTCTACTGATAGATTTGTAATTGCTAATAAAAAGTACACAGTCCTTGGGTAATAATCCTATAGCAAAAACACAATTGTTAGCAAAACAGGTTCTTAAACTTGATAAATCTGCAAGTGCTGGAGTTTTTTATATTATGGAAAAAGATATTCCAAAATTCAGTACTTGCAATAACTTCTGATCTGCATTTTTAAAAAAGCCCAATCATTAATTTATAAGCATTTATAAGAACAAACTTTTATAAATTTAAAGGTAGTATCCAATGCCCAATTTTGGAAGACCCAGTGGAAATGCAATTCTGAAGACTGAGTGTGTGTTAATATGCAGAAGAATTATTACCACTTGAATTTCATCTAATGCAATGGATTATCAATTTACAAAGTCATTTATTATTACTGTATAGCAATCTACTTGTCTCATGGGCTTGCAGCAATAATTTGTAGATACTGAGGATACTACCTACCAATGTCAGAATACTGAGGGTTGTATAGAGATACAAGTGGGCCAGGAGAAGCACTCCGTAGAGATGAATGGCCTGGTGGCAGCAGCTTTATAACCTGCCTCAGCCAGACTGGCAGGTGTCCAAACAATATACAGTCATCCAGGCCTCAATTGGCAACCTACAGTTTCTTGTGTCAAGGGCATCAACCCTCAGGAATCCTAACTCAATTCTCATGCTCCATGGTGGATATTGCTTTTGAGGTGGTCCTGGGTTTTGTGGTTAGGATCAGTAGGAAGGTCAGGTTTGGCAATAGAAATTGGGAATATATGGCTACGTCCCAGGAGACTTGGACTGTCTAAAGGTAGAAGCTGAGCAGAATGGCTGAATTTGGCCATCTTACTATAAGGAGTTTCTATCCTGTCAAAAAGTGGGAAAATAGTGAACAAGAAAGCACAATCTCTGCAGGCAAGAAAGAGAGAGAGAGAGATTCCTTTGCTTAGCAAGCACAGAGAAGAAAAAGAAAAGCATGATTTAGGTAGCTTTTCTAAATTATATCATCCTAGGTAAGATTCTGAAATAATATTAGATATCAGCCTAATATAAGCTGAATAATTGTTGATCTGGAAGATGAAAATGTTTCCAGCTAGCTAAGTGGTCAAAATGAAATGCCTGCTTTACAGTTCTGCTTTGCAACTAGCTCTGTTTTGCAGTAAACTTGATATCCCTCCATATGGCTCTCACCCTGATGGCGTTCAGGAAGCTATTAAAGACCTGGCTATTCTCCCAGGTTCTGCAGCAGAATGAAGGATGAACTCTGTTGGATGCGTTTCTTTTTTGGTTATATGATGTTCATGATTTTGTATCTTATAAGATTTTTTCTTAATTGTAAGCTGCTGAGATTTGTTAGGAGTCTGCGGGCCTCTAAATTGTATAAATGAAAATAAATAAATAAATAAATAAATAAATAAATAAATAAATAAATACATACATACATACATACATACATACATACATACATACATACATACATACATACTTCATTTTTGACAATTTGAGTTGAAGAATCTCTCTCAGGATTTTCCAGGTGGAAAATCTCTTTAGTTTGAGCAAGGTGATGCATGCAGACACTCCTACATACTTGCAGCATTGCCACTAGGCCTGTGCATTCACAGTGGGTCTCAGCTTCCTCCTGATTCAGTTGTGTAATTTTGGATAATGAAATCCCATGTACCTAAAACCATGTGACTGAACATGGAGGAAACTAGGATGTGGCAAAATTGCCCATAAAAGCATTGTGGGAATTCAAGGAATGAATTCATTTTCCCCCATTGATGAAAGTACAGTAACTTCTTGAAACATTTTTGAATTATTTCTCATGTCCAGCTCATGCCATTATCCAAGACCTGCAAGTGTGGATCAAATTGACTGAGTTATTAAGAAAGTTGACCCCTGGATTGAAATGAATCTCTGAAATTTGCTTTTCCCATTCAATATGTGAGAGCTGGCTCTCCTACAAGGTAGGAAATTGTCATCAGGTTCCAGGGATAGCTTCTTCTTTCATATTCTGTTTGAGCCAATGTGTGGCTGGTTTTATTTAGGGGAATTCTGCACTGTGACTTAACCTGCTTGTCTCCCAAGCTTCTCCCAGTTGTTTTTTAAGCAAATTCAGCAATTTCAACCTAAATGGGCTGGCAATGGGACTGGACTGGTGCTCAGACTGGACTGTGCCCACTGATTAATCCTCCTCCTACTTCTTGCTGTTCTCATTCATGCAGTGAAAGCAAGCTTCACTGACTGGCTCCCATGTGCACCAGTCTACCAGTGTTTGCCTTTTCCATGGGATTGTTCTCTCCTTATTCGTCTCTATGCTTTATCTTTGCTATCACAATATTTGCATATATGGCTGCCTTCTCATATTTTCTCTTTTGACACTAAAGCAGTTTTTCTCTTTATTATAGTATTTTTTTCCTCTGATGTTACATTAATCAAAGCAACAGAGAACAAGTTTCTCTTTGACTCTTAAGATCCTCTGTAGGACAATAAAACGTTGCACCAACGAACAACTGACAGTTCAGTTTCATTGAAGTAAAGTAGCAATGTTGCTAAGTGAAAACATGCTCATTGTCATCATCATGATCATCATGATCATCCTTGAAAGAGAAGAGAAGTTGTGCAGTTGTGGGTAGTGGATGGGAAGTAAAGACACATACTTCACTCAGCCTAGAAGTAGACTGAAAGAAGGGCTCTGAGTTTCTAGAGGGGAGGTTAATTATTTTACTTGATCCATCACTGGATAAAATGCAAGATTATTTTTGAAAAAGGCAGAAAACATAGAAGCCCAACAGCTCAGGATAAAATGACTAAATAGAGCAGTTACTTGCTTTTGGAGGAGAAGAGACATTCCAGATTGAAGCCAATCAGAGCTGGGCATGCCACTAGATTGGAATGAGGGGCTCGAGACCATTTGTTCCGAAAGGCTTATGTTAGCTCAGGTCAGAAAATAGCATTTTTTAACTGAAGCTGCAAAACATGAGTGCAGAGTGCATTTGCAATGGTCTGGGAGTGGGAGGAGGATGACAAAGTGATGGGTGGCCCATAGTGGCAATCGGCCAAACTAAAAGGAGAGGAATCTTGCCTGTGAGAGGGATCTCAGAGTCCTAGTGGACAATTGCTTAAATATGAGCCAGCAGTGTGCTGCAGCTGCCAAAAAAGCCAACACAGTGCTAGGCTGCGTTAACAGAGGGATAGAATCAAGATCAAGTGAAGTGTTAACACCACTTTACAATGCCTTGGTAAGGCCACACTTGGAATACTGCATCCAGTTTTGGTCACCATGATGTAAAAAAGATGTTGAGACTCTAGAACAGGGCTTTTCAACCAGTGGTACGGGTACCACCTATGGTACATTGGCACCTGGCAGGTGGTACGTAACCATCCTAGAAAAGTGGTAGCGGGGGAGGGGAATGAGCTGAACCGGTGGCAGCACTGCACAAGCCTGAGCGAGAGATGGCTGGAGCTGCAGGGCTGTCAGGGCTCAGTGGAAGTGCCAGGATCAGCGCCAGGCTCCAGCTGGAGCTCGGCGCTGATCCTGGCACTTCTGCTGAGCTCAGAAGAAGCGCCGATCAGCTGGAATGTTGCAGCATCTCCAGGGTCTTGTGATTTATACTCAGATGCTTGGCAACTGATTCATATTTATGACGGTCACAGTGTCTTAGGGTCATGTGAAGTGACCAAAACCTGCTGCAACCACCCAGCAGACAGGGGGAATAAAAACCAAACACCCCCCACCCCACCCCCGCTGCCAATTCTCAACAGAAATGCTCACAACAATGAAAACCTCGGACAGGAGGAAGAGCGCCGCCGGCCGCTGTCTTGCTCGGCTGTGGCTTGGGGGGCACTTTTTTCAGTGCCATTGTAACTTCAAACAGTCACTAAGCAAACTGCTGTAAGTCGAGAACTACCTGTACTTTATCACTTTTTTCCTTTTTTTTGGTCATCAAGTTTTTGACACCTTGCTAGGCGACTGGTGGTACTCGGATGTTGCCATATCCTAAAAGTGGTACAATGGGTGAAAAGGTTGAAAAGCCCTGCTCTAGAAAGAGTACAGAGAAGAGCAACAAAGATGAGTAGAGGTCTGGAGGCTAAAACATATAAGGAACGGTTGCTGGAATTAGGTATGTCTAGTTTAATGAAGAGAAGGACGAGGGGGGATATGATAGCAGTGTTCCAATATCTCAGGGGCTGCCACAAAGAAGAGGGAGTCAAACTATTCTCCAAAGCGCCGGAAGGCAGGACAAGAAGCAATGGATGGAAACTAATCAAGGAGAGAAGCAACCTAGAACTAAGGAGAAACTTCCTGACAGTTAGAACAATTAACCAGTGGACCAACCTGCCTCCCGAAGTGGTAAATGCTCCAACACTGGAAGTTTTTAAGAAGAGACTGTATAGCCATTTGTCTGAAATGGTATAGGGTTTCCTGCCTGAGCAGGGGGTTGGACTAGATGACCTCCAAGATCCCTTCCAGCTTTATTATTATTATTATTATTATTATTATTATTATTATTATTATTATTATTATTATTATTATTATTATTATTATTATTATTATTATTATTATTATTATTATTATTATTATTATTATTATTATTATTTCTTAGCATCTTTCTGTAAAAGTAAACTAGACTATATGTTTAAGGAAAGCAGGACTGCACTAATGATTTTGTACCTGTGAACACAAAGATTTTTGGGCTTTCCCACTGGCCAATAATAATGGTATATGCAAAGTAAAACCTACGTGGAAAACCAGTAATTATGTTTTCCAGTTTAACAGATGAAAAAAGTCTTTCTCTAAAGATGAAATCAAGAAGGGAGACTAGATAGACAGCAGAAACATTAACAACTTCTTTCCAAGTTCATATTTTCACAATTTCATATTTTCATGTTTTATAGCATATATTACTTCTTACTTAAATTAAGTAAATTAATTTGTAAAGGATGGAAACTAAATGTAGCTAATTAAATCATAAGTAAACAAATCAGTTTAATAACATTAATTATTCAACAAGCATATCTATTCACACTTTGTTTAAAATATCTGGATAATTAATTGAAAAAAATAATTTAGTTAATATTGGATGCTTCTTGCTTCAGTCATATCCTCAGTAATCATTGCAGTCTATTAAAAATAATTGAAAAAAGAAAAATAATTAGTATATGGTAAGTTTGATATATTGTTTTTAAACATTAGTGGTTGAAGAGTGTTTAAATATTATTAACTAACATAGATTTGTAAGGTAAGACCATTAGATAAGTTCTGTGATTTAGTCCATAAATTTCTGACTCAGAGTAAGCTTTCATAAATTACATATTCCTATATTTACAGATTTTTTTAGACTAGAATAATAACTTTATTGTCATTTTGAATGTACACTAATTGGCATACATTAAAATGAAATTTCGTTGCATACAGCTCTCAAATAGTCACCACCTCCAATATACACTACATAAATATGACAAAAATATGACATAAATATGACAAAAATAAACACAGAATTATGCATTAAGAGCCAATTCATGTATAGGTAAGGCATCAAGCTGGAAACTGGGAGGCTATGAGTTCTAGTCCCACCTCAGGCAAAAAGCCAGTTGGGTGACCTTGGACCAATCACTGTCTCTCAATCCTAGGAAGGAGGAAATAGCAAACCATTTTCAAAATTTCTTGCCAAGAAAACTATAGGGACTAGTTTAAGTAGTCACCAGGAATCCAAAAACACACATGTAAATAAACAAAAAAAATAGATTGGCTATGTTCATCATAAACAACAAGTACTTTCTTCAGTTGGCATATAATAAATCTGATAAATTATTAAAATAAATTATTGAATAAATGAACTAAATCTGCACTCTAGGGGATTCATTTTGAATTCAATATTTTAACCACCCAGAGACTCTGATAGTATCTTCCTACATCTTTATGGATGATAAAATACTTTTCCTTTATACAGGGCTTTTTTTGTCATAGAACACCCAGAACGGAGTTCCGGCACCTTTTTTGGATGGAACCTTGTAGGGTAGGCAAAGTGGGTTGTATGACATGTGTGAGTTCCGGCACCTTTTCTTTTTACAAAAAAAGCACTGCCTTTATATCTTTCTTTTGCAACCATTTTCTCAGTGCAGAATTATTCTTTTATTTATATAAAAAAATCAAGAAAATGCTAACTTAATAGTTTACACTTAACACAATCCTACTTATATTTAAAATTTGTTAATAACTAGTTCTAGTGGTAGAAACAAAATCCATGTCAGTCATAATTTAATACTTAAATTATGCTTGAAGTATCACCATATCATCTAATACTTGAAAACTGAGGAACCTGCTTAAATCCAGAGCTTTACAAAACAGACAAAATTAATGCAAATGAGTGGATTCACCTATATTTCAATATGTCCATAATTTAAATAGGCATATAAATGGGAATGAAAAAATATAATCATAATGGACATGCTCATATATATTACATTGATAATATCTTATTGATTTCTATGGGCCAAGAGGTCACTCCTGAAAACACTTTCTAGAATCCCATCTTTGGTGACTTGTACAACATTGAGACCATCCACATACCATTTTCAATGGGCCATGAATGCTATAGTAATGGTAACCTCAGGAAGGGAAAACTCAGATTTATAAATTATGATGCCATGTGATTAAGCAAGGTATCCCCTCATGTCATCTGTAAATAAGGTTCCAACAATCACTTAGTTTGAAGACATGAATGTGTGATCACATTTAGATTATATGATGATTTTTATAGACACAACTTAGGCAGAGGCGTATAGGAGCCTGCCATTTGCATAGATGAAAGAGGAATCCAACATCTGCTAAAGTTTTTTGCAGATCTTAACTCCAAGTTCTTAATCATTGGGCATTATTATGAATAGTTGCATTTTTCTAAATAGTTGTATTTTTCTCTCTTATAATCAAATTATAAATAAAAATAATTGCTTCCTAAATATTCTTCAGATATGTGTCTTAAGCTCTTGTTTAACACTAAGTTTAGAAGGGAATATCAGATTTCCTCAAGGAACATTAAGTGAATTTTGATTAAATAGAAGACTAAACAAAGTCTAATTACAGACTTTTTTTAAAAAAATGCAGTATCATTCCAAAGCTTGCTTCATTTAATTGCCTTTAAATTATTTGTGTTATCCTATTGCTTTAGGGATTTATATGCCTGGTTTTAAATTAAGAAGTAATTAAAACAGTTATCTACTAGCAAGATGTTAAATTATGTTGTAGAGAATGTAAAACAAAATAGATAGGACACAGTTCTAAACCAAGAGGATTCACAGGTAAATTTCTCTTTAACTAAAAAAAAAAAAAAAACTGAGTAGAGAGTAACTAGGGCAACTTTAGGAACTGACTGTAAAGGATGGAAAATCGTTGTAAACTGAAGTCTTTCAATTCAGACTCGGTGATTGGGTTCAGTAACAGGTTTATCTATAATGAGGTTTGTATGATTTATGACTTAAAGCCGTCATGTGAATCTAGTAAAGTTAAATAAATCCATGGCTTAGCATCTGTGTAGAATTCATGATTTTATAGAAGGGGAGCAGACTCACTACTGGCAATTAGACATTGTAGCAGTTCATTTTCTTTGGGAATCCATGCTTCTATGACAACTTTTATAATGTTGCTTTCTTGATTAAATTGTACATGCCTAGAACCCCTCTATGAGGGAGATGGATGGTTAAATATCTGTGCATACACAGATCACGCAGGGTAGCCCTGTATCTATATGAATAGGAGATACACAGGTCTGTACAAGACCATTTCATAGTATCTATTTTGGGCAAGGCAGATTTTGATGCAGACTTTTCAACTTAAAAAAAATCCACTGAAAAATTAGATTGGGTAAGATTGTGTTAAGGACATTCCATTTCTGTTTTCAACTGGTAAAATACTCCTCTATTCACATTCATAGCAACTTATGCTGATTTCTTTCCTGACTCTTTCTGGAATGAATTAGTGTACTCAGAAGATAACTCTATGAGTTTTCTTTGCACATAGAACAAAGTTTGATCCGTAATAATTCCAATTGGGGGAGAAGAAAAGACAAATAAGAAATGGGTCACAAATTCTTTTTAACACTTTTGTTTCTTAAATTTTGATTTGTGGACTACTAATTATCCCCAAATTGGTGTACAGTGCTATTGGAAGATATATTTATAGTGGTGAGGAAGTATGGAGTGGCAGGAGACTATTTTTTTGTGCAAAAAACAGTTTGGGCCTTAGATTGATCCTACACAACTGTCTATTTCCTGTTTCTCAGTGGCTGCTATCTAATCTTTTTTCCAGCAGAAATTAATGTCTGGCACCTCATGACAGCCTCCTGAAAGAAAGAGGAAAAGAGGTAATATTTAAAGCTGGCACCAGAGACATATTTTTGATTGCTAATTGATAAACAGAAATGCTTCATTAAATCATGAACTATAATATTATAAAAATTTGGAGAGTTTTCTCAGAGTCATAGAGCAGACTGAAACATAGGATATTGCTGTATCTCACTATCTTTATAGGGGTTTGTTCTCTGTCACTTCCCATGTAGGAAAAGAGATGCTGGCAGGGATAAAAAGTTCCATTTTTCCTCTGTTTCTTCTTTCTTTAATAAGTTCCAGTTGTTTTCCTGGCCTTATTTGATAAACCATTTTGCTTTTACCTCATTTGTGAATTCATTGGCTTTGAATCCTAAAATCTGCTGCCCAAAAATTATTGTGGTAAAACATGGCTGTAAAAAAAGTAAATCCAACAGTTGGAAACCATTTAGGCCTCTTATTCTCTGCAGTAACTCAAATTAAAATATCCAGCATAAATGGATGTCCATCTTTCACTTGAACACATCAGGTAAAGTACAGCTTATCATAACTTTGTCCTAACATTCAGTTAGAATTTGCCTTTCTGTAATTCAATCCATTATTTAATGGCCTAACTTTTTGCATGATTAAGACTATAACTTGCCTTTCTGGGTGATAATTTTTCAAGTCTATATAAAGTTCTATCATGTTCATCAATCTGCACTTTTCTTAGTTCCTTCAAGAGGACTAGTCCCTTGATAGTTCCCTTGCCCTGTTCCAAATCAATTCCAATTTGTAATAATACAAATGGTAGGGACTAAACTACACAGAAAATGATGCTATTTTACTCTCCATAATTTAAAAACAATACATCTGTTGATGGAGCCTCAAATTTTGATAGCCATCTGAGGAGGTAATATTTCTATTTTACTATCTTTTGTTCATAGAGGACTCAAATTCCATTTTGAACCAATTAGTACTGAAATATTTTTAAGTTAAGTTCACTTAATAACAATGGCATGAAAGGGGCAAAACTCACTTAATAAATTTCTCACTTATCAACAGAATTTTGGGATTCAGTTGTGGTCATAAGTTGAGGGCTACCTGTAATTGGTTTAAGAAGTTGTAATAATAATATAATATAGGGCAGTGATGGCGAACCTTTTAGAGACCGAGTGCCCAAACTGCAACCCCAAACCCACTTATGCATCGTCGAGTGCCGGGCGGGTGTGGCCCATTGGCTGGGTGTGGCCAATTGGGTGGGCGTGGCTGTGGTGGAAACGGCAGACTGGGTGGAATTAAAAAGTTCAATCAATCAATTCCAACTTTGCAAGAACTTTTTTTTTCCCATGAGAAGTTGAAATTGACTGATTGAACCTTTTTTTTTTTTTTGCACACAGCGGCGGAGGCCTAAAGTGAAAAGGTTTTATAAAACCCAGCTGAAGGCCTAGGACTGGGGCGACGGCGCGTGTGCCCACAGAAAGGGCTCTGAGTGCCGCCTCTGGCACCCGTGCCATAGGTTCGCCACCACTGATATAGGGAATATTTATTATATATTATAGGTTTTTTAAATTTCTTATTACTTGGGTAGTTAATGTATTCATATAGTAATAGAGGTGTAAATGTAATATTATTACGTGATATTTTTAATATATGCTATATCAATTTGTTGTGCTATTTTTCTTTTAAATTTGCTGGTCATTGACCAAATAATTAAATACTAAATAGATCGTGTGTCTGAAAATCATTAAAAGAGCTATTTTTTTTCTCCTTAGGTTGTTGACCCTGGAGTTGCATAATCCTGAAAATATGCAAAATTGTTTTAATAAGTAACAGTAGATGTGCTTTGCCCTTCTGAATGGGCTGAAGCATCTCTTTCGAATCAAATCCTAAGCTTTGTACAGCCCTGCAATTTAATTTGAGTGAGAATGTTTACAAATGAAATATTTTCTTAAAAAAAAAAATCCATGAAAAAACATTTGGTTACAGATTAATTAAATATATTTTGTTGTAATTAAATACAAACGATTCCAGGAAAAAACTGCCTGCTAATTTGATATTAGATCTGACACTGATATGTATATAAGGTAATACAATACTGGTAGATCTCAGAGCCAAAAAGGATCATAAATCTCTGGGTGTTCTAAATATCTTGTTTGAATTTTAGATAGGTAGATCTCTGGAAAGCGACAGAGATTGTTGAAGAAGATACTATTGCAATATTCCAGATACTGGGTGTATAATTTATCTTTATGAAAACCTAATCTCAGGAAGTATACATTGATAAATGTGTGAAAGAAGGCTTCTTAAATTATCATTTAGGAGAGAAGATATTGCTCGTGAATATCTGTCAAACCTGAGATATGAACAATTAAATAAAAATTAGCTTAGAAAAAATATAAAATGAAAAGTTTTACTAAAAACACTTGATCTTTCTGAAATGGACAGTTCTATTTCTTCTTGCATGCATGTATTTCAAACAGCCCTGCTAATCAATTAATATAAAAATATTTGCATTATTTGATTTTTTGAATACAATACTTAAACAACTTCTACTATCTTTAAGATTCAATGTGACACATGTCCCCAAAGAAGTTAGATAGCATATTTTAAATATTCTAAAATGCCTTCCAAATTAACAGGATCTTTCTTAGTGCTTCTGGGGGTATGCTATAAACAAACACGTTTCTTGGTTTTATCAAAGCATGTAATAAAGTACCCCATAGCTTAGTAAATTGTTCAACAATTAAGGAAAAGCATGGCTGGCCCAAAAATTATACTCTAGTAGCATTCCTAAGTGGTTTCTCATCAAGCTGGTGAGAATTATACTTCAGCTCTTAAAAAATAAAATGAATGCACATTATTAATATTTAGACACCAATTGCTTCAGTAAATATTACATTGTAAAGCTGTAAAAATATTATTGTGCAATCACTGAATAGAATGCTTTCTTTGGCACCACAGATTTAGTTCTTAAAGTGAACAGGATTCCTGGAACAAAATTGCCCATCTCTGGACATAGAACTCTTTGTTGTACTAGTTAAGACAGCAAAATAGATTGCAAAGCCAGCACTTAACACATAATAGTTAATCTTTTGCTGAAATTATCTGTTTACTGTAGTCTTCTTGGTACTTTGAGGAAATGCAACACTAAAGTATAGGGATAAAACACTTCTAAAGTGGAAAGCTAACACAGCATTTACTTTAGTACTTCCAAATCTATTAGTGAAAACTTTATAGCCAGATCTAAGGAGTTACTTCAAGAAAGCCTGAAAGATCAGGGCACATCAAGGGCACACTTTACTATCTTCCATTTGAATGCAAGATCACAATGATCCATTACAAATCCTTAAGTCATGAAGCCCCCAGTTTGGGATTTCAATAAACTTGAAGAATTAGAATAGAATAGAATTAGAATAAATTCATAAGATCAGTCTTAGTCTCCTTACCCGCATGTATACCAACAGCAATGTTAAGATTAGAAGTGGGCTTTCTATCAATAAATATAAGGGTAAAGAAAGCAATAATCTTATAGGAAATTAGTCCTCATATCTGATATTTATTTGACAAAACAATGCCTTCACAAACAATTTAACAGTAATGGATGAATGAATCTGTATCTAAAACTAGTCTCACAATTCTCGCTAGGTCAGGAACTTCTGAATGATATAAATTATCACATACTAGTGAGGGACTACTTATTTTTGGAAGATTTTAGACAATATAGAGAGCAGGTATGTAAACTTAAATTATCTAAGTGGTATCATTTTCTTTTAAAGAAGGACAAGGAATGTCATACTATTTACTGCCTCTTGCTTTCAATTCCCTGAGACTAGATTTTACAGAACTTTGCTTTCAAACAATGCCAACAGCCTATTTGGATAGAAGATATAAAGGATTACCAACTTCAAACTCTCTATGCATTTGTAATAACTTATGGATGGAGGTTTTGACCTATTACTTATTACATTGCAGAGTTCATTACACCCTTGCTAATCCAACCAAATCCTTCACCCTTGTTAATCCAACTGAATAAATCTAGTTTAGAAGAAAAAAAAGAATCAACACTGTTTCAAAGGGCAATACATAAAAACCCACACTACAACTTGGATGCTACTTAGGAGAATTGTTTCTAGGAGGAGAAAAAGGAGAAAAGTTAAAGGAATTATACATATCTGTGCTGCTTCTACCAACACTAGATGGAAGTTCAATCAGTTACCAACATGCTATATATTGCACAAAAATGATATTTTTAATATTAATTAAGGTCCAGGCCTGCCAACTATCTATTCCAACCCTTCTGTCTCTCCCCATCCACATTTCAGTGATCAAAGATAGTAAACTGTACCAATTAATAAAGATAAGTAGTCAATGATCATACTGAATATATCCTGCTAAACCTGGCTGTCCACCAAAGACAGTGATGAAGGGGCCTCTCCAGGCAAGGGAAGCTTCTAACCAGATATCCTACTCCCCTGGAACTGCAAGATACCCAGTGATCAAAAATGGAAGAATCCCTCATTCAAATTTAGTCAAGTCAATGTTATGTTTAGTTTAGCATTCAAGGACAAGAAATGGAAAAGTTAAAGCTTGACCTTATAAAAATTCTTGGAAGTTTTAAAAATTAAATTAGGTAGTGTTAGGAACTTTCTGAAGTGGATCAGTAGAACATAAACTTTTGGGGCTTTTTGGAGACTGGGATGTTACCCTTTCTTAACTATTAAAAGAGGTGCAGGGTTTTTTTTTTAGTTGTCATAAAAGTTCTGGGCTGATGTCTTCTAAAGCAGGGCTTTTCAACCTTTTCACCGATTGTACCACTTTCAGGATATGGCAATATTCGAGTACCACCTAGCAAGGTGTCAAAAACTTGATGACCAAAAAGAAAACCCTGTTCAAAGTTGCAATTGCACTGAAATGACTTATGACCATTTTCACACTTATGACCATTGCAGCATGCCCAGGGTCATGTGATTTATATTTGGATACTTGGCAACTGATTCATATTTATGATGGTCACAGTGTCCCAGGGTCATGTGATCCCCTTTTGCAATCTTTTGACAAGTAAAGTCAATGGCAGGGCTGCTGGTGGCCAAGTGCTAAGGCAGGACTTCCCTCCCTCCCTCCTTCCCTGCCTCCCTCTTCTCATGCCCACTCCTCTGAAGGAAGAATTTGAACCCCCCCCCCCCCATATTTTTTCTCTTCCATATATTCATCAAACAAGGAAAAGCCTCCAGAAACAGAAAAGACAAACTGCTGAGTGAACTAGCTTAAAAAGGCACATTCCCCTTTAAGAATTAGCTACTGGCTAGAAAGGAAAGTAAGGAAGAAAAAAAAATGTAGTAAGTATTGGCTGCCGGCTAAGGCAGCCTCCCCAAATGGCTCCATTCATAAAGGAATCTACAGGCAAAATCCATTCAGGAGAAAAATACTTCAAAATCCCTTGCAGCAAAACTTACAGCTAACAATAGTAGAGCAATAGAAGCTAACACGAGACATCAGCCATCAGCCAAATAGAAATTGCCAAACACTCCTTAAGAACACAAAGCCCACATTGCACAAATCCCAGAACTTCAAAGTCACAAAAGCACATAAGAATCCTTCCACTCTCCATCTCCCTCCCTCCCTCTTTCTCTCCTCCGTGCCTCTGCAGCTCCAGAGGACTCTCTCACTGTAAGTCCTTGCCTGTGCTGGCTCTTTGCCTCCCCCACTACACTTAGCTAGGCAGGGCTGTATACCACCTGCCACTCGTTAATGTACCACAAGTGGTACGCATACCACAGGTTGAAAAGCCCTGTTCTAATCTAAAGCATCAACTATCTTTGCTATTTTTATCCCATTCTCTCTCTAAAAAATTAAGCAGATACTGTACATTGATGCTTCCTTATTATATAGACCATGGTCAATTGTTTTCTAATTGAATCTCAAAAAAGCTCAAATGAATCAGATTTGCTTTTGAATTGCAAATTCAAATTGAATCAGGCTGTATAGGATACAGTACAAGGGTCTGAGTGTCCAGACATGTTATCCCTGTTGTTATTCAAACAAAGGAGGATAACTGGTCATTTTATTATTTGAATGCATCCCCAATGTTGTGTTTCATTTCAAGAGCACCTTGAACTGAATGCAACACAATGAATATCCCCCACAATATTTATTTTGGGAATGTTCACTTGAAAGTAATTTATTTACTATCAAAGAAAAGATAAAGTTTATAACAGAAAAGCTTTGACTTAAGGTTCCATGTTATTAGGACTCACTTCATTGCTTCTACTGCAGGCTTATTAGTAAGGTCTTCACTTTTTTTGCACTTGCCCAATAACTTCAGACCATGAATTAAGTGCCTAAGAAACAAGAAAACATTCACTTATCCCACTCATCATGTTAAGGTTAACTGTTTGCTGAATAGTTATCTGCCATAGCCAGATAGCATTCACATAATCTTTAAAGTAATTAATTTAGTATTTTGAAGTTAATTAAATACTTTAGTTGGCTGTGCTGATTAGAAAATATTGGATTTGAAGTTCAAAAGAACAGTAAGACTTCAGATGGAGAGTCTGCTTGAATGAATAAGTAAACCAGACAACATCCGATATCATCATCACAACCATTGCAACACCTATTTGGAAAAGTGAAATTAAAGCACAATCCAAGCAGCAGCTTATAACATTAGGAATAGGCAAATAATTCTCCTATCTGCTGTCAATTTTTCCTTTCAATTTTTAAAGGAACCCATTATCACTATTTCCATGCTTGAATTGAGTGATTATGTAACTGGCCTTTGTTTTCTTTGTTATGTACATTAACAGTGATAGTGATAGATTCCAAATAAAGGTAAGAGAATCTATGCATATAAATACCATGTTTCCCGGAAAGTAAGACACTGTCTTACTTTCTTTTGAGCTCTGAAGTAAGCACAGTGTTTTATTTTCGGGGAGGACTTACTTTTTGCCGGTACCGGCACCAGTAGGCCACGAGCGTGCAGGGGTGGGGTCGGGCCTGTGCATGGGGTGGAGAAGCAACATGGGAGCAAGAGCATGGTGGCAGACCAGTTGCTTCCCTCCCCCTGCCAGGCACCTGTCAAAACCACACAGGGTAAGGTTGCTGCCCCCGCCCCCACCCAGATGCCCTCGCCTCCCCCAAGCATTATTTACTAACCTGCCTTTCAGCTGCATTCCATTTCTACGTTCACTTCTCAGCCTTTGCCGTGTGTTTGTGGGACAAAAAAAAAGTTCAATCAGACTTTCTAACTTCTCGTGAGATCTCAAGAAGTTAGAAAGTCTGACTGAACTTTTTTTTTTTACCAGTAGTCCCACAAACATGCAGCGAAGGCTGAGAAGCGAATGAAGAAATGGAATGCAGATGAAATGCAGGTTAGTAAAAAAAATGCTTGGGGGAGGTGAGGGCATCTGGACAGGTTTGGGTGCCACAATCTTACCCTGCATGGTGGCAGGAGGGTGGGGCGCGTGCCCTTCCCATGCAAGGCCAGCTCCTTCAGCCCCAGGGTGGCTGTGCTGGGTGGTGGCGGGCAGGACACCAAGGTGGGGGCTGGCAGGCCGACCAAAACAGCGGGTGGAGTGCCAGAGGCTCAGGGAGGGAGGGTGCTAAAGTGGGCAGTCGGGCCATTGGCGAGTGCAATGCGGCTCAGCCAAAAGCGGCTGTCAACGCTATGACAATTAAGAAATTGCAGCCATTTTACCTTTTGCTTTCTTTGTGCTTTTCTGTTGTTTGGTTTTCTCAGATGTAGAAGGGGGGAAGGGGGAAATGATTGAGCTTTTTCAGTTAGCTTAAACAATTGCAGATGGATGAGCTTCAAGGTCAATTCTAGATAAAGTTTTGGCTGGCTGAAAAGTAAGGAAGACAGCCCACATTTTAGATTAACTGGTGAATGTGATTTATGACAGCCTTTCTTGGGTGGGAATTGTAACTTGTTACACTGTATCAGAGGGGAGGGAACTTTAGTCTTGGGTTCAACTATGTAAGTGCCGATACTTTGTTTCCTGAATAAAATGTTCTTGAAGGAAGAATTCTTTGCCTTGAAGTTCTTTTAATTGGTTTCATCTATCAGAACCATGACAGCAGCCTTGGAACAAGTGGGGTAGGTAAGGAAAGATATCCTCACTCCTCCCAGGAATTGCCTTTCTTTCCTTACCTGACTCCCAGCCCCATGCCATTTCTCCTTCGCGATCCGCCACCACAGCATGCAGGGAAACAAAGGAAGTTTTTTTGGGGGAGAAAAAGGTCAATCAATCAATTCCAACTTTGCGAGATCTTTTTTTTTTCACGAGAAGTTGGAATTGATTGATCTTTTTTTTCCCCCCCAAAAAACTTCCTTTGTTTACCTGCCCATGGTGGCAGTGGATCACGAAGGAGAAAAGGCACAGGGCTGGGAGTCAGGTAAGGAAAGAAAGGCAAATCCTGGGGGGGGAGCAAGGATTTCTTTCCTTACCTGCCCCATTTGTTCTGAGGCCGCTTTCCGCTGAGCCATGTTGCTCTTGCCAATGGCCCGACTGCCCACTTCAGCACCCTCCCTCCCCGAGCCTCTGGCGCTCCACCTGCCACTTTGGTAGCTCTGTAGGCAGAGCTGTGAAGTTCTCTTCTCTGTCAGAGAAGAGAATGGGCAGGTGAGGGGGGAACGTGCCCCATTTGTCCAAAGCTGCTTTTGGCCAAGCCGCATTGCGGCAGCATTGGGTGTGAGGCACGAGGTGGCAAATGGTTGCAGACTGCGGCAAATGGCTGCATTGCACCGAAAATGGTCATTTGCCGCCTCCTGCCCAATGCCGCTGCCATGAGGCCACAGAACAAGCTGGGTGGCAGTAAGGAACCGGTATAATGGCACATGGCTCAGAAGGGGAGAGGATCCGCCAGTCCTCATGGCAGCAGCATTGGGTGCGACACGCGAGGTGGCAAACAGCCATGGTTGGTGGCAAATGGCCGTGTTGCACTGAAAACGGCCATTTGCCGCTTCCTGCCCAATGCCGGGCGGCGGTAAGGAACTGGTATACTGGTACCGTGGGTCAGATCCCCCCTCCCCCATCGGCTTCGCCTCACCACAGGCAGGCCATCTGTGCAGGCCCTTAAGTAGGGCTTACTTTCAGGGGGAGGGCTTATATTAGACCCACCCCCCAAAAATCAGCTGGGGCTTACTTTCTAGAGTGGGTTTACTTTCGGGGAAACATGGTATATTTGTATGCTACTATGATTTTCCTTGTGGTTGAAATGAAGCAGCCAATTTCAAGATTAATTAATTACTTAGAAATAGTTCTTTATCAACCCATATGTGTACTGTCATTCATTTTCACTGGTGGTCCAGTAAAAGCTTTAGTTATATACCCAGATTTACTTAGATGGCACACATAGCCATCAATTGCTTTCAATACAATGCAGAGGATCTGCAATAATACATTTTACACAAGCTTTACTTTTAAATGCTTAAATGTATTTCAAATAAAACATTTGAATTAAAATGTATTTAATGAAACTATGTTGAATGATTAAATGAATCCCATCACTTATCTCAGCTCCTGCCAGCTTAGCAGTCTGAAAGCATGTAAATGCAAGTAGATAAATAGGTACCAATGTAGTGGGAAGGTAAGAGCATTCCATGTTTTACTATACTCTTTGCGATGTGGTGTGATATGATGACCATAAGATGCAGAAACATCTTCGGACAGTGTGGCTCAGAAACAGAGATGAGCACTGTCCCTTAAAGTTGGCTACGACTACTGGAGTTTAGTAGTACCTAGAAAAAAATATTATATTCAAATAGTTTATAATGTTGGGTCTTTGTTACTTTCACCTGGATTAATAGGGTTTTGTCTTTTTATTATTATTTCTGATAAGATTTTTTTCAGGTAGTTTCCCATATATTTAGAATAGTAGAGAAGGTATTACTGCATAGATTTTAAAACTAATATTTAGTACCTGTAGGAGATGACCAAGCTGATCTCGAGGGAGAGGTTAAATGTGTCATAAGTCATGAGTCCCTTCGTACTCACAAGAGATCTAAGCCCAGCCTACCTTGAATTCCTTTCTATTCTTAATTCCTGTGCATTTCACTCGGTCACTTGGCCAGATTCTTGTAGAGAGCTAAGCTTGCAATAAATCTTTATACTCATTTGAACTGCCTGAATCTCCTGATTTCCCTGACATTACCAGGATTTTTATTTTTAGATTTTGGAGTGTTTGCTGGGATTATTTAATATCCCATGACAAATAAATCAAGTTACTATACAACCTATCTTTGGACAACTTGCCCACATATTAATTCAGTTTTAAATTACTATTTTACATTTATATTAAATTCAAGTTAATAATAGTTCAATATAATACAAAATTTTCTTACTTGATATTTCTTTCCCATGTGCATTAATTAAATCCATCTTAATAAATATGTAATAATGTCTTAAAGCATTTCCAGAATTCTTATGAATTGTGATATCACAAGTAGCTTTATTCATGCTGCAGAATTATGACTTGGAAATCAATGCTATTGAAAATTACTTCCATATCACCAATGGGGAGAATGAATTGTTCACAAGCTCTACAGAGCTGCAGCACGACAAGAGAAAATATCAACTTTGCTCAGATTTTATTTTTTAAAAAATAGTAAAATGTTTAAAAAACTGATATTGCAGGATTACATAAGTCCAGAGCTATTTCTGAACTTCTTCAAAGACTTTAATGGAGGCTAAATTTCCTGGCTAGGAATTCTAGAATTCACAGCATATATGGAATATGTTTGCTGAGAAAGACTGATATATTTAGTGATGACGATAGACATTATCTTCTTTATGTCTTTAGCCATCCATTATAAAAATAATATTTTCTACATACGTTGGAATTTTTTCTTATGCAACAATACTCTCTCTTCATGATGCATATTGATTTTAATACCTGTATACCTTGGTTGCATTTCTTGATCTCAATATTTATAGAGTCCAGCCAGCAGTCCTCATAAAGATGAGAGGAATTTGGGAGCAGCATCTGATTAGAGCAAACAGGAGGTAAATAAGACCAGAAAGTAATAGGAAAAAAAACCACTAACCTCCAAATCCAGAGACTTAGCATTTGGGAGTACATAGCTCTATATTGCTATAGGAATATAATCCATTGACTGATGGTTGTTTTCCCTCATCTGGTTTGTTGCACCAGTGGTTTGGCAGACTGTTCTTTCTCATCCATTTATTTTATTTTATTATTTTATTTTATTTTATTTTAAATTCATAATAGTTATTGCTGATAACTTGTCTTTGTGTTTTAGGAACTATTTAATATAAAGGTTTGTCCTCATGTTGTGGCTTTACAGAGTTTATTTTATTCTTATTCTTATTTTTATTTTATTTTATTGTTTATTTTATTATTTACATTTATTCAATCGCTCTGGATAATACTGAAAGTCATGTCTTGCACCTGGGTAAGAAAAGTAAGGAATGTAACATGTGAACATATAATGCAAAGGTATAAAAGACAGGTATTAGGGATTCCCTTTTGAATTTTGACATATTGTAGATAATCCTGGGAGGTACTATGTTTTGCTGTCAGGGATTCCCAGCAACTGAAGCGATGCTACCATAGTGCATATTTTAAAGGTAATCCTAGAATGACTTTTAATAGCATCATCTTGTCGTTCTTTGGGATCTATTAAGAATTGGCCTGCATAGCTGTGTAGTCAGCTTCAAAGTGAGTCTAGCAACAGTGTGAGGAAGCCAGGGTTGTAAACTCTGTAAAACTACAACATAAAGACAACCTTTTAGATTTAATAGCTCCTAATAAACAAAACCAAGTGATCAGCAATAACTAGTATTAAGTTAAAGAAAAACAGCAGAAAGATGGAGCTTTCCTAACAGTTATAAGTAAGTTATATGGTTGTGGTCAATAAAATGAGCTTCTGCTCTTAGGGAACAAATACATTTCCTTGAAACCAAGGTGGCTGAATTGAATTGAAAAATGCTTATTTATCCAGAGAGGTATGTAGACAAGACCTTTCAGGTTGCGATAGCTTCATAGCTATCCTTGAATGACAGTTCCCCTGCTGTCAGGGAAAACAAGGGATTTGGAGGAGGCAGGACATTATTTCAAGGATAAGGAAACATTTTCTATAGGAAAGTTCTGATTCTTGATTGATATACTGTATCTTCTTATACTGAGGATACTGCTCTTGGAGGCTGGTGGATTATGAACGTGGGTGTATTAGACATACATTAGAACACAGACAGATGGTTTCTTATTAGCATGTAAATCACATTGTGATTTGATTGCCTGGTGTGAAATTGAGAATGTCACAATCCATCTAAGCAATAGTCATACTGTGAAAGTTACCACCAATGACATTAGAAAATGTAATTGGCCAGTTCTAAAATCAGATGTATGTTGTTTGGCATTAAACTGAAGTCCAGAATTGACAAGGTAGCATTTTCAGAAGTTATATTTGTTCCACATGCTGACCAGTTAGACAGGCATTGCTCAGTAATCTCAGAATATGAAGGGAATAGTAGTGCCAAGCATAGAGTTTTAGACTTTGTTTAGGACATGATTTTAGACAAGATGAACCTATACAAGAAACATAGACTCTACTTCAAAAATAATGGTGCTGGTGCGTAACATCAAAAATATGGTACAGCTGCTTCAAGAGTAGTCTCTGGGGAAAGTTGAACATTGGTAAATAACATCCAGTTTGGAAGGGTTGATATTTCAGAAAATATCATGATGCTGAGTTGAAAAATGAGTTAAAAATGATAGAAATGCATCAATAGATACTTTGTATAGTCAGGGATGAAAAGGTGACAACAATATAAAAATGTCATCTCATGAAAAATACACATACTACAGCATTGAGTATTTCTATTCAAATTTAGAAGTTCACCAAATTTGCTAATGATTCCTAAATATTCAGGATAATAAAACAAAGGAGATTGTAAAGATCTCCAGAAGAATCTCTTTAACCTGAATAACTAGCCAACTAGATGATAAATGTCATGCAAATTAAATATGTGGTTAAAAAAATGCACACATATACTAATGAAATACAAGCTAGTCATAAGTAACTTTCTTATAGCAGGTAGCTCAATGAAGATGTTAACTCAGTGAGAGCAACTGTGAAGACATCAATTCCATTTTAAGGACCATTACAAAACAAATTCCAAATAGAAATGCCAACTTTGTAATGGCCTTATAGAAATCTATGATATGTTCACATACTTGATATGATATTTGGATCTTATTTGAAAAGGGATATTATAGAGCAAAAAGTGAGAGAAGAGATTGATCAAAAGCATCAGGGGGCTCAGACAATCTTGAAAGAAAAAATGCCACGGTATTTGGGACCCTTTAGTTTTTAAAAAAGAGATTTGAAACAGAGAGGAACAAGGTGTATACAATCACTCATGGCATGGAAAAATTGGACAGGTAAAATATTCACCCTCTTCTTTCTACAGTGCATTCTGAAATTCATTATCATAATATATGGTAATAGTACATAATGTGGATGTCTTTGGATTAGATATATTTGTTGAAAACATTGTTTATAAAGAACTATTGATATAAATAACACAATGTTACAGGGTTAGAGTATGCTTCTATTTCCTGTTTACAAACAATGTAATGGGCAGAAAGAAAAACCTTAAAGAACAGGAAGTAGAGTCACAACCAAGACAATGATTAACCAAGTTATTTGAGTCTGGGGCAAAAATGTAATTTTAGAAAGCATCTTAGACATGATTGTCCCTAATTTTCATGAAGATAAAGGAAAGGAAAATACATTCAGACTTATAACCTTACTATAAAATAATATTTAGTTTAATGTGTCTTTAGTTCCAAGATTGGTCTACCTTAGACAGCTGATATGTAGAGGTATTCAGTTGACCACTTTGAAAGCCAAAATGATGGACAATGAACCTTGGCTAATACACAAGGACTATTGTTATTTCCTGTTTGATTTTATAGTTAATATATTATCAGTAAGCTGTGGATTTTGAAGAAGAGGATAAAAAGAATATTAATGCTCCAACCTTAATGTTGGAGAAGACTCCTGAGAGTACCATGCACAGCCAAGAAAGCAAACAAATGGATTGTTGAACAAATGAACCACTTATCATTGGGCAGAAATGACCAGGGTCAAATTATCCTATTCTGGACACATTATGCAAAGATACATCTCTCTGGAGAAGTGTATAATTCTGGGAAAGGTGGAAGAGAAGAGAATATCCACCAGCAAAGTGTTTTGCTCAATTACAGTGATGATGGCTACACTGTTGGAAGACCTGAAGGATCAGGTTATGGACAGATCATCATGGAAAACATCTATTGCCTAGAGTCAGTACCAATTTGAGTGTACATAATCAATCAGTAGAGTTAGTTGTTCCATTTTCTTTGCTATGCTTCATATCTCATCTTAATCTCATCTACCCCTTGAACTTTTCATTACTTTGATACTTTGTCATTGGGAAACTAGATGCTTTGTCAGTTTGAGAGCCCATCATATTTACTGAACTAGTTTTCTCATAAAATTGTTCTTCTTTATAGCCCCAATTAGCTTTCCACAGCTGTTTACTGCAGTGAATTATATTAAAAAGAGTTGTGTGAGTGTTTCAATTACATGACCTTTTCTATCTATTTGGCTGTTATCAACAATTTATTCAGTATATTTGTTTCCTGTTAGAAAAAGGAACTTGTCATCAGCAGTTTTGAAAGTAGTTAGAGCTTTATTAATAAAGTGACAGTATACTATTATTTTGCTAGAAATATGTTCAGACCATTGAGCTGAAAAATCTCATTTAGGCCATCATACACCATTCCTTCTCCTCTAATGATAATCTCCCTTGATATAAATTCTAAAAGTTTCAAGTCTTTCTCCATTCAGCTACTGGTAACATGTAACAGCAGCAAGAATTATTTTTCTTTTTGAATGTATTCTTTAGACAAAGGTGACATAATAGGCTACATAAATGGGACTGGTTTAAAAGAAAAAATATTCTAAATTTCAAGATATTCACTTAATTGTTTTACTTGCTGGGTAGGGGAAGGAATCTTAGGCATTAAAGTAGTCACATGAGGAATGGATCTGATATGAAAAGTTATTAGCACCATTTTCTACCAGTGATCAAGTAAATGGAAAGCTTCATTTTCAACTTTAAAATTCTAAGGAGGAACATAATTTCATTTTGTGCTTAACTAATGCTGTTTCTGCTTAATAAAGTCATAACACAATATCCTAAAGATTTGAGCATTTGTCCCCAAAAAGAATAATACCAACAGCACTAAATGTAGACTTTTCTCTTTCAAAAGAGAAAAAAAAATCCCAGAAAACTAAAAAACAATTTAAAAGGTGAAGGAAGGGCTCTCAGACCACCAGTCAACCCTGCAGCTATGTGCTCCTCCAAGCTGCCCATGCAAGGCTGCTGAGCAATGTTTTAATTGCTTTCTGGAAGGCCAGGACAGTGGGACCTGCCTCACCTGGGGGGGGGGGGATTTTCCACAGGGCAAGGGCAACAGCAGAGAAGACTCTCTTCCTGGACCCCACCAGTTGGAATTCTTTAACTGATAGGGTCTGCAACATGCCTTCCCTGGCTGACCTGGTGGGATGGGCCAATATAATGAGACTAAGATGGTACCTTGAATTGGACCTAGAAGCAAATTGGCACCTAATGCAATTAGGTGTTAGATGCATCCTTATTTGGGCATCCACAACTGCTCATGCAGCTGCATTCTGCACCAGCTAAAGCTTTTGGATCCTTTTCAAGAGTAGCTTCTTGAAGAGTATGTTGCAGTAGTACATACTGGAAATGACCACAGCATGAGTGACTGAATGGAAAGCCTCTCTATCCAGGAAAGAGTATAACTGATGCACAACATGAAGTTAAACAAAGACCCTCCTAGGCATGACTGCCACCTGTTCTTGAAACAGGTGTTATGAGTCCAACAGGACCCCCCAGGTTATGCACTGGTTCTGTTTGGATTAATGCAACCCCATCCAAGATCAAAGATGATAAACTCCTGGATACAGAGGGATCATCCATAGCTACCCATCTTACCAAGCTTCAACTGAACCCTGTTGTTTCCCATCCAGGCCCCCAAAGCCTCCAAGCACCATGAAAGAATGTCCATAGCATCACTCACTTCACCCAGGATGGAGATATATAATTGGGTATCATCAGCCTATTGGTGATATCTCATCCTGTGGTGATGGATGATCTCACCAGATGGTTTCATGTAAATGTTAAAAGGAAACAGATAGGGCACCGAGCCCTGTGGCACCTCACAAAGCAGGGACTGGAAGCTGTCCTGTTAACACTGATGAGAACTGGCTTCAGAGAAAAGACGTAAACCAGTACAAAGCTGTGCCACCTACCCAAAACTACCCAAATCTGCCCAAAAGGATACCAGGGTTGATGATATTGAAAGCTGCCAAGAAGTCAAGCAGAACAAGGATGAATGTACCATCTCCATCCTGCTCCCACCAGAGATTGTCCATGGGTGCAACTGATGCCATTTCAATCTCATATCCTGAGCTTGAATTTCATAGCTATTTCAAAAATGTAAATCAGGAACCATAAAAAATATGTCAAATGTATGCTTTTAGAGGCATGTTCTAAATGAAAATGTAGGATCTTTTGCTAACCTCAGATATATGTAATTATTTCAGCTAGTTCTTAATGAAAAAGTGGTAGGCAAATCATAAACCTCTCACCATACAAACCACTGGCCAGTGCATAGACTAACAGTTGCTAAGATAAGCAAATATTTCAAGCTGTAAATACAAGTGATATTTAATATGTACAACCAGTGTTTGTTCCTTGCAACATGTTACATAGAACAAGCAGGGTCTTGGTCAGAAAAGTGGCTAATGCATCCTTGAAACTGGGAACAATCATAAATATTTATCTTAGGAATTATATCAATATTTTCAAAGGGCAGAATATTTTAATAAGTCTCCATATTTAAGAATGATGTTCAGGTATATCATGGTTATGCAATTTCATTTTTGTATCAATTTATTGTTATATAGAGAGCTGAATTCTGACACTGAATTTTGAACAGATGGAGAAGTTTGCTATGGTAAACTAGGGTTGAGCAGTTCTTTTGATTTGCTTTGGAAGAGATAAGGTATGTTTGGAAATGGCAGCTTTTGTCTACGACTCATTAAACCAACTACATCTTTTTTCAGGAAAGGATGTCCTTTCCTGGAAACAGACTCAGCTGCCTTAATTCTTCAGAATGTTTTCAAGTACATCTTCCAAATCAAGTAGTAAATATAGTATAGCCCTAAACTTCCAGCCTAGTCCATGGCTCTCATCCAGATACTAACCAATTCTGCAATTCTGCTTAGTTTTTCAAGATCATCCATTATTAGATAGATACTGCCCACTAGCTATGTAATTAATATAGAGCCTTCCTAAATCTTCGTATTCGGTATGATTAGCCAACAATGAAGAATCATCTTGCCATAGAGAAGGCTATATATTATTAATACTGAATATGTAAAAAATGTTATTCAATTTAATGGAATTTATGTCTTAAAATATAACACTAGCTTTCAGTTATGTAAATCTTCTTATCTTGAACAAAAATGTAATTACTTGAGGTTAGGAAGCTTATCCAACACTGTGGAGACATTATTAGCCAAGCCCAGGAATATTATGTGTAACTGAATAGCTTTAGTCATGAAATACTCTGAAAAAAAGGATTGCATCTAACTCTGTATATGTAAGAAATACAGTGTTAATCACATAGCATGTACATTAACATTAACAAACATTAACAAACTATTTAAGAAATGTGTGGGATAAATAATATGCTAGCCTTACATATGATTCTGAGGTGCATATTAGACAGAGCAGACACAATTAAACTGCCTGATGGCACTACAGGGGAAAGAGACAGATAACAAAAACCAAGTTATTGTATTCTGTGGTGTGAAAGGAGCCAATATATAGGTACAATAAAACACATTGCTTATGTGAGGAGATGATGTATCAGTAGAAAGGGCAGACTTGCAGCCTCCTTAGATTGCAGAGGCATCAGGTCAGCCAATAGTAAAGTTTCCCCATGACCTTTCCTTTCCTATTGCAAAGGTCATGTTATAATCTTATGATCTTTAAGGCTCTTCTGTGTTCCTTGGGTGCTAGTGATTACTATAGTGTTGCATGCCCCTAAAATATACTTTGTTGCATCTATCTTCAAACACTTTACGTGGGCATTTTTCTTTTGAAGATTGTGCCAGCCAGACATAGCTGTCATTATAAATATATATTTCCCTCATTTTCTGCCTTTTCATTGCAATACATTTCTAGTCATCAAAAGTTAACTATAAACATATTAATCTGTCCCTAGAGGCTTTTATAAAGAGAGGAGGACTCTTCCCCCATTTCATTTAACTTCAGTCTTTCATGGTAGTTCAATATTTCTTCATACACATTTGGATGATGTCTTAACAGCAGCAACATAGCTCCATATATACCACACCAGTTATAAAGAAATCACTTATCATGACTACTTTGTTGTAATGTAAGTGAACTTGGTCAGTTACAATGGAACCCATAATCTGTATCATTTATGGATATTGTCATGACACATTTGATGACATTCATTCCTCCCCTCCCCCCATCTTATGGTTACCTGTGTGTAGTTTGTGGAACTTGGGAGCAGCATACACAAGAGACTACAAGGCATGACATTCATTTTTCCTGTTGCTACCTGTCAGAATCTGCCTTATTGAATCTGAATTCAATAATTACAATACTGGAATGGTGGGCACATAACTTTACATGATGTGGAAGTCCCAAAGGGATAAGTAGTGATTAAAGATGTAATTTTGTATAAGGTACAATATGTAAAGATGATGTAACTCAGCTAACAACAATAATTCAATTTCCACTTATTCTTGGGTTGGACATTTCCACCTTTTTACTCAATACCTCTTGTCACCCAAAGGTCTTCCAGTCATGTATACAGAAGTTCACAAATTAATTTCCCAACTAGAAAATAGCAAAGCTTCACAAAAACAGTTTATCAGAATTTCTGAAATCCAGTCCCACTGCATTTCTGTCTCTTTACTGCCATAAGAAATGCTTTTCAGTTTCAAAAAAAAAAAGTGACTCAATTCCACCATTTTTCCTATAAACAAACAAGAAGGGGAAGTTTAATCCTACAAAGTATCACCTATCAGCTATTAATAATAAGTAAATTATACACTAAATGTTTCTATTATAAACTTCTTGATTAAATGCTTTTCCAGAGCATCCTAGCCCCAGCACAGGTTAAATTGATATCATCGAGATCACTGCATTCAGATACCACCATGCAAATTAAGATAAATTTTCCTGTCCTAAAGGGTATAAAGCAAGGTTGCATTTTACCTTTATTATTATTTAATTTATATATTGGTATGTGGTTGAAGTCTTTATTAAATCAGAATTTCACTCTCCATCTTTTGCCCATTTTTGTTCCTATTCTTCTCTATACCAGTGATGCAGCTATTCTTTCCCCAGGTGGACTTGTACAGATGTCTTGAAGCATTACCTTCTTATTGCTGTAGTGAATGCCATGAAATCAATAACTTAATATTCTTAATATTAAGAGTCTTAATATTATCCAGAAACCATTTCAATTTCCTCATTAGCTGGAAGATTAATGGTAGACCTATTGAGCAAGTCATAGCCTTTAGGTACTTAGGCATTTATCTTCAATCATCTAGTCATAGGATCAATCAAGCAAAGGACCTTCTTATAAAAGCTCCCAAAGCACCTTTGCAATTATTAAATATGCATATCGACTCACTAACAACTATGTACCACCGCTATCAAATAATTCAAGACTAGGCTCAATGCTATATGGCACTTATTTATGTATTTATAAAGATGCTTTGAGGTGAGAAGATGCTCATTCAAATTTTTAAAGATTCCTGAAATTTTACTTTTAACTCCCTTATCTGGCTGAAATTAGGCTACATCTCCTTAGAAGCCCTTTGACATTCTACTTCCTCAGATACTGGTTGAAGTAAACCCTTTGGGAAACATCTTTGGTCCACCTCACCTCACTAGAAAGATTTGAATATTCCCTAAGAAGACAAATTGGTTTTGATCTGCTTTATTGTAGCTTTTCTTATCCATCACAAGCTATCTCACCCCTGTTAAAGCCATTGTAATTTTTAATAGAGGATCTGGGATCTAGATCTCCAAATTGATTGAAACAGAGTTTCCCGCATCCATTACAGCTCAATAACCACCTTCCCCTGCTCAATTCCTTATATTTTTATAATATTTCCCACAGTTCACACACAAGATTCTTCACTCTGCACAGATTGGTGAACCATGAGAAAGGGGGGCAACTGGTAATTATATCAGTATCACCTATGAAAACTTTATGTTCCAATATGGAAGTTGAATCAGTTTCGCATGCATTGTTAGAGTGCCCTATCTACAATAAATAGGAAACAGAACTCATAACACCAAGTATTAGAAATCTTAACAGCTCCTCTGAGTGGGAGTTGTTTTCCTATATCATTACATTTCAGCTGTTTCTAATAAGTATGATTATTTTTTAACAATAGCTATGGCTGGCAGAAATTATCTGGTGCTTCTCTTATACTATTAATTGTTTTAAACTCTTCTGTATAACTTCTGCTTTACTTTACTTTTTATTTTATATCATTTTATATTTGATGTGCTGTAATATTATTTTCTTTTTAATATCGGTCTCGGAGCATAAAGAAATAAATTTAAATAAATATTGTATAATACCTTAATCATTTCTTAAGTTTTCTTAGCTTTCCTTAATTGTACTGCACATAATTTCTTTCATGTTTGCATTTAATTAATAGCTTATCCATCTTTAACTATATCTTTTTTTCATAGAATTCAATTAATGTTCATCTTTTCTCAAATTTGGCTTGCTTTCAAGTATTTCACCCTTCCTAGGCCCTTTTAAGTACTGTATTTGAATTTAAACAACAAATTAAGTTTTATTAAAATTGTCATAAATTAATTTATTGCATCCAGCCACACCGCAGTAAACCAGATTGGTTATGCTAACTGATGTTTGAAATAATATGTCAACTTGTATTGTAAACTGTTGAGATAAAATGTGTTATGAGTTTTGATAACAATAAAAACGAATGTCTATAGCATATTATATTTTTATAATCTTTCCAGTCCTTGACAAGTGGTGTTGTTTTTTTTTTAAAGTTCATTTTATTTTGCATTTTTCAGGCAGAATAATTTATTAGGCAGCATTTTGTTCACTGAATAAAGAAGCATATCCACAAATCTGGGGAAAAAACCCTATGCAAATCAACTGCTTTATTAGTCTACTCAGACTAATTAAAAAATGATAAATAGTACCAATTTTGCAGATAATAAATGTCCTGCATTATCCAATAGAGAAAGCCATTAAAATCATAAATATGACAGTGGTATTGATATATCTGCATTCACTTATTATAGAAAAGCAATATGATAGTTTATCAACAAGAAATTAAATTGTTGCTTTTTGACTGTAGAAAAAAAACTAAGGAATGCCATTTGGAATGCAAGATTCTGTAGGATCATCTTACCTATACTTAAAGAGTAAAAGTACTGATCCATAGTTGTAAAACTGCAAATGTGGAAGGCAGGCATACGAAGTTCAACAAATATTGGAGTGATATTTGTAGTATTCCTGCTGCAGGAGATGTTTGTTTGTTTGTTTGTTTGTTTTGATGCATAATGGGAAAACAAGACTTGTGGCAAAGGATTCCGATGCTTGGAAAAAAACTAAAGTAAATAAAAAAGAAACTGAAGACAAGATAGCTAGATACTATCACTGGTGACACAAACATGAGCTTATAAAATTCAAAGAAACAGTGACTTGCAATCCTAGGCAAGTGATGTCCATTTGGTCACAAAGAGCTGGGAGCAATTGAATGACTGAACAAGTGTTTAAACCCAATTTGTTCTTCTATATGCATCTGAGGTAAAGCTCTACTGACTTCTTCAATAGAATATTGAAATATTTTGTTTTACTTTGAAATGCCAATATCTATACTGCCCCATCTCACAGTGCTACCAGAAACAGGATTATTCTACACTGCAGCCTTTACAAATAGTCCTCGACTTACAATCAAAATTAAGCCCAAAATTTCTGTTGCTAAGCAAGCAGTTGTTAAATAAGTTGTGCATCATGCTATGGTCTTTTGGCCACAGTTTTTAAGTGAATCAAGTGATCATTAAGCAAATCTGGTTGCTCCCATTGACTTTGCTTGTCAGAAGCTTGCTGGGAAGGTTACAAATGGTGATCACATGACCATGGAACAGTGCACCTGTCATAAATACATACCAGTTGCCAACACCTGAATTTTGATCATGTGACCATGAGGGTGCTGCAACAGTCATAAGTGTGGAAAACAGTCTTAAGTTATTTTTTCAGTGCTGATTAATTTTGAAGAAACACTAAACAAATGGTTATAAGTTGAGGACTACCTCTATACTGTTTATTGACTTTGCATGAAATGCTGTAAATGTAAAAAAAATGCTTAGCTACTATTGTGCCAAAACCTTTTTAGATCCTCAAATTTACTTATGTAAATAGGTTAGTTACATTATTTTTATACTGTCAACCTCCTCATGGGCTTGAATTTTTCAGGTTTGGGGTGAGGGGATAAAGATGGGAAGAGGAGTTTTCTGCTTCCAATCTACTTATAGCACTATTTGGAACACAAACAACCAAGCAGAGAAAAAAGGTTTAAAATATTTGGTCAAGTCTTGTACAGGATTGATAAGATCATTGGATAATCTGTTGTCACACTTTGGAGGGCTGTGGGGCTAAACTGTGAACCTCAACCAACACAAACACCTCTGCAGTTAAGAAAGAAATATTTCAATATTTCATAGAAGAACTAGATTGTAATTATCATTTGTTTGTTTTTCTTCCCAATCTACCCCATGGACAAATATATTTCCAGGCATGTCCTAGAATTGAGGAAAATACATTTTCCAGCAGAAGATTTAACTTGAAAAGTCACAATCCTTATAAAAGATTGTGATAATAGTAGTATACTGATCACTATAAATTACTGATAGTAGTAATCTACTCACATTTGAAATGATGTATGTGATTTTTATACATAGTTTTAACATATTTCATTAAAACTAAGGAAGGACGGAGTACATCTTTAAAAAAGAATGAAGAATTGTAAGTATCATATTAACCTGACATCATGTATTAACACGATGTATATTACAAAATGTAAATATCTGTGAAGTGAGGGCAAGGTCATTTTGCAGTTCTGAAAGAATAGAAGTTGTTGAAAAACAATACAAGTAGCATAGACATTACTGTGGCAATCATGGGTGCCTTTGAATATCAGTTTTGTTGTTGTTGTTGTTGTTGTTGTTGTAGGGAGCTATTTGCATGATACATTTGTTTAACACTAAACAGGAGTTCTGTCACTTACATTCTTTTTACAATTGTTTCTTCCTTTTCCAGCACCTCAATCATATTTTGTCCATCCATTTCTCATTTCCTCTGCTTTCTTCTGTTTTCCTCTACTTTCCTTTCCTCTCCTCTCCTCTCTCCTGTTTCTCCCCCCTGGTATTTTTGCTGTTTTTCCAGGAAAGAGGAAGGGAAGGTATGTGTCTTATTTTTCTCTGTACATATTTCTGTAGTTTAAGTAGTTTAAGAGTGAAAGATAATGACCAAAAAGATAGTGAGATAATGAATTTGCTTAAACCTAATAAAAAGAAAGAACTTGTTTTTTCCGATTCTTTTTCTTTCTTTCTTTCTTTCTTTCTTTCTTTCTTTCTTTCTTTCTTTCTTTCTTTCTTTCTTTCTTTCTTTCTTTCTTTCTTTCTTTCTTTCTTTCTCTTTCTTTCTTTCTTTTTCTTTCTTTCTTTCTTTCTTTTTTTCTTGTTGATATATTCAAATAAATTAATTCTCTACATAATACAACTTATTTTACTGACAATTTTGATTCAGAATTAAATAATATACTAGTTTTATGATTAAATGTATTTACTAGTTCAGTTAATACAAATTTATTTTTCTGACATATCTTCTCTGGAGAATATAATTTCTGGCTGATATATATTCTGTGTAAAGGGTTAGGAATAAACTTAAATTGAGGGATTGCCTTCCCTTTGGATAAATTCATAATGCAAGTACACAGAGCAGAATAAAAAAGAATACTTTGTTTCCTCAATAAGTTATTTTCTATTAATGGCTACTTCTGACCTCCAAAATCAGCTTCTATTCTATACATAATAAGCTCACAACTGAAATCAGTAATAACCACAAAATGTACTCAAGCATGCTTAGAAAGAAATATTCTAGTGACTTCAGCCATCAGCAGTAATATTTATATTTAATAAGCAAATAATAAACATGACATTAAATTGCAAAGATTACAAAGAGTAGAAGCCATCCATGAAATTGTCAATTAACTGGATAGTCTTGTTACTGCTGAGATTTTAAAAAAGAAATTTAGTGACACATTATACACTTTATTGTTTCTGAATCAGTCTCTTCAATGAAATGTTACGTTTTAACCAGTGTGTGTGTGTGTGTGTTTATGTGTGTATCTGTATGTGTGTGTTTATCTGTGTGTGTGTGTGTGTGTTCTTTAGAATCCTAGCAAATAGGAAAATATGTTATGATTTGAATACCAGATAATAAACTCCAACTACATTCAGTAATCCTTTGATACGTTTGGAGAAAAGTTCGCAAGAAGACTTTCTGAATCCTAAATCCTAAATCAAATATATCTAAATTTCTCACCTTTTCAAGAAAGCTGTATCTAGTGTGCAGTCTTCTCACCATCTTTATATTTCATGTTTAAGCCATTACCTCATTTAAACTTGTAAATGGACTGTTTATATGCATTAATAATTAAATCCATTATTTTTTCATACATTTTTGTATTACTACTTTGGAAAGCCTTCTGGACCAGGAGCCTTCCTGACATTCATACAGTGCAACATTAGGGTTAAAGCTAAAGCAACTGACTGAGCTTAGGAAATTTTTTAAAGATTTATTATGTTGTTTAAAATGTTATTTGCTCATTTGGTGTCCCCAAAGTCAAGCATAAAGCTCTAGAAACAACAAACCTCTTGCCCCCGAGTTTTAATGGATTTTACCCATGGAGTTCTTGATTATAAACATTATATTACATTGTCACAATTGTTTCAATCAAGAGGCCAATTATTTTACTGGTTTTCCCACTACTCCGAATAAATCTGCTGCATATGCTTTAATTAATATTCAGTTAAAGAACCTAAAACAAAATTCAAATCCCTAGCCACTGTCAGACCTCTGTAGCAATAAAACTATATAAAAGCAAACCACCAAAGCAAAAGAAGTATTTCTGAACAGTGATTACTTAGATTTATTGAGGAAAAAGTTATGATAACAGCACAAGAATTCCAAATAGTACCTTTGTTTTCAAATGTGATGTGTGTATGTGTGCATGCAAGTGTGTATGAAGACTTATTTCAAAGATATTACACCTGAATTTCTTTCTCCTATGCTTTCAGTGGAAGGGGAAATTACTTGTCCCTTCTGGGAATGTGAGCTGCTGCCTTTGAGCAATTTTTGGATAATTGTTACCCTTAAATGTATGTGATACTCATTATATGCCTCATCCTTAAATAAAACAGAATAACAAGATATTCAGGCATTATACTCTATGTGCGTCTGTGTGTCTCTCTGTGTGTGTGTATACACACATACACATAAACATAAACATACACACACACACACACACACACACACTCAAAATTTGAAATAGTCAGCTGGAGTTAATAACACCATATTCATATTCATATTTTAAACACCAGAAATTTCTGGTGCAACTATTGGAATTTTGCTATTTTAAAGAAGAACGAGTTGTTTTATTGATCTAAATGAGCCAATTCTTTGCATCCCTCTTCCCTGCCTTTTTTTATCAGGGAGAATATGGTGTTTTTTTTTCAAAAATCAACTTCAAGTTTCAGATAGAAAACAATTTTTCTCTTCTTGTTAAGAACTTTTAACATTCCTTAGAAATAATGTTGTCTATTTCAGAGGATGAAAGGCAAATTTGGCACTGCTCAAGGAAATAAGCGAATATGTGAAGAGAATCATATAAGATGCTTATTTAATACTGGGTTTCATCAACTGATTCCTGCATTAATTTGAAACTGAATTTGCTCTAAGTTCACTTCTGCAGTTCATTTTGTTTGCAGAACACAAGACAAAAATTATCTTCCTTATTAAGAATATTAAGCAATTTCCAACAATGATGGTAAAGTGCAAAAAAGTGGGGGTTGTATTAAGAGACTGATTTAGGAATGAGCAGATAATGTGATGTTTACACATGACTATATCTGTTATACCACTTACTCATCTGTCAAGCCCAACAACAAGATCCTGTCAATACTGTTATGTGGAGTATCTAAATATATAATACATCATGGACAACCTGATGTCCATGATGTATTATATATTTTTGTTCTTACAGTAGTTCTTTATACACTGCATGACAATTTACAGTAACTATCAGTTGGTTCTCAAGACTGATAACATAACTAATGATGATGTTTTCTGATTTTAATAATGTAATATTAAAACACACACATTATATAATACATTTAACAGAAATTGAGGAACTTTTCAAATAGTTTGAAATATAACTTTGATGATTACAATCACTTTAACTAAAGAATAGTTGTAAAGCTAGGAAAAGCTGATTTTTCATTTTAAAAGCCATGCTTTGGTTAATTGTAATAACAATAAGTTGTAGTTAATGCTACCAAGTGTGCTATGTCTCTTAATAATTGGGTTTCATACCTTCCTAATTAGAAATATAACAAGTTGAAACAAAGACAGACAATAACCTAACAAAAAACAGAGTTTCATTCATAAATACATATAATTTGTAATGAAAATGCAATTAAAATTGTAATTTAAAGATTAACATTAAATCAGATAAAATGTAAAATTGGGAAGAGTGCAATTAATCTGGCATTGTTGTGTATACCTTTAAATTAAATTTACCTTTAAACATATAAATAAATCTTGAATAAAATTAAACTTATTCACATCTAGTCTATTAAATTTATTCACATCTAGTCCAGTGAAAAGAAGAACTAGAGATGATTTGATAGCAGTGTTCCAGTATTTGAGGGGCTGCCACAAAGAAGAGGGAGGCAACCTATTCTCCAAAGCACCAGAAGGCAAGACAAGAAGCAATGGATGGAAACTAATCAAGGAGAAAAAACAAGCTAGAACTAAGGAGAAATTTCCTGACAGTGAGAACAATCAATCAGTGAAAAGCTTGCCTTCAGAAGTTGTAGGTGCTCCATGACTTGAGGCTTTTAGGACAGCCATTTATCTGAAATAGTATAAGGCCTCATGTTTGAGCAAGGGATTGGACTAGAAAACCCCCAAGATCCTTTCCAACCCTGATGATGTTCTATGTTCTATGTTCTGTATTCTTTCTTGTAATGTATCAGAAGCAAACTTCTGTGAACTGAACTTATAGTTCAGTGAAAAGAGTGGAGGGGAGCAAATAATCCATGCAAGAATTTTCAAGGTTCACTCTTTCAAAATCTGGGAATAAGGTTAGTTTTCAACACAAGAAGATAACCTTATAAAAGACTGCAATGTTGAATAAATGTCTGCAACAGGAATTATTCTGGGTTTAAGACGAATAACACTTCTCCGCCAGCTTTCTTTCTTCTCTTTCCCAAAGGTCATATATTTTTCTGTGTGAAAGAGAGCTTTTGTTGCCCCATTATCTTCTCTAAAGCAGTTAGCAGCTATCCTCAGGATACAGGCAAATCTCCAATTGTCAAAGGAGTTTTCTATGTGTATATAAGATTTGGGTTTTGGTTTTTAATTTGCAGTTGTTTGTTGCATCTTGAATGGCATGTGAAAAGAATGGTTATAGCTGAATAAAATATTTATTTATAAATACAAGGGGACAAATTGTTTGTCACAGTTATGGAATTTGCAAAATGCCATTGAATCACAATTTATTTGGTTGAATAAACATAGCAAATGAAATAAAATATATATTACAATGAGCATAGTTGCAGATGGCACTAATGCTTATTAAAAATAAATAGAACTAAGATCAAAATAAATGTAAGACTTCAAAGAAGCATGCAAGTGTTTTACAGAATTTGGTAAAATGAATATTGCAACACTAAAAACTGATTGACATATCATGAAATATAAAATCTATAATGAAAGGGGAAAGAGACAGCCATGTAGTTCCATAGATAGTCAAAGAATTGGAAGAGGGCAACTTTATAATTCAGCTAATAAAAATTAAGTAAATTAAATACTGATGAAAAATCTATGTATGCATTAGACAGCTGCTGAGAAACAAAATAGCATGGCAGTTTACATGATTATTAAAAATCCTTCTACATAGATACACAGTAGGAAACATATGAAAGAATGAAATGTTAATAAGGCAAAATACATTCAATCCTTAATCATAATAATTTATGTTAGTATCTTAGTTTACTTTTTAATTAACAGGTATATTTTTGAATTTATAGATATAACGAAAAAAGTGATTACAGGGAAATATGATAAATGATACATACTGCAGAGAAAATGAATGGATTTTTTTTCTACTCTCAATATGCTAGAATCTGAAATTATCCAATGAAACTGAATGACAATCTATGTCACTAAAGGAATGATTAATGGCAATGTTTTGTATGTGAGACTCTTTCTGGGAGCCCAGACATTTCGTTTAGTGCAAAATATGGTCACTAGATTATCAAAGATCCACACTAATTTGTACTGTAGATGACAATCATATTAAGCATATCATATTAATGGAACAGCTTGCCTTCAGAAGTTGTGGGTGCTCCATCACTGAAGGCTTTCAAAAAAAGACTGGCCAACCATTTATCTGAAATGATATAGGGTCTCCTGCTCGAGCATGGGGTTGGACTAGAAGACCTCCAAGGTCCCTTCCAACTCTATTATTCTATGACTTCTAAACCAATATTTCACAGCTGTCACTGAACTTTACTTTAATTTCAAGATTTATTTAAAATGGTGCCTCTAACTGTAAAGTCCCTCATACCACAGGAAAAGTCTGAGCAATTGGCTGTCTCCTATTTTCTTTTTTTTTCAGTCCCCAGATGCAAAATAATGCCTTTAAGATTGTTGCTTTGGGCTCCTGAATGCAAGGCAACATATACTTCCATCAAATACACAGTATTGTGACTGACACCTTTTAGAAATGAATTAATTACATTGAAGTTAAGTAGAAATATCAAATGATCTTATAAAAAATTGTAATGAATTCTAGGAAAAATACTTTTAGATAGCAAAAAACAACAGAAAATTAGACATGCAGCATTTGGCTGAACTTTAATTTAAACAAACTTTGTTTTAAAATAACAACAGAAGGATTAGATAACACGGAAGTATAATTTTATGTTTAAGACTGGGTGAACTTAAAGTTAGCTGACTCACTTCACATGGTCCACCAGGTCCTGGAATCACAAAACATAATTGGGCATGTTCTTCTATGATCATCTAAAGGGAAGTTGGAAACACAGAACCATTATCCACTGCATACTCAATGCTGATTCAGAAGAATAAAAATATATTTTCTATTTAAGGGCAAATGCTTCTGAATATTTCTGAACTTATCATGGAGGAGAAGAAAGGGAATTCCTCTAACATATAACAAGCTAACACAAAATATGAATTGTATTAATGTTTATGTTCTATTGTTTCTTGGGTCCCTACACTCCTTAATGTCTAATCAGAGATGCCCCGCTAATACAGTATTCAGTGTAAAAAGCAGCATCATTTGAGAGTTATCACATTTATGGTAATAATAATATCTAACATAAGAATGTGATGTGTTTTGCAAATACATATATAAATATTTAGCTAGGAAACTCCACTTTAGTACACTAAAATTTCTGTTCTGGTAGGTACTTTCTTCATGTTTTATGGCATACTGTTTGATTACCCAAGTTCACTAAAGGAAGCCTTGTTTTAAAATGGAAATTATAAGGTACATAGATACAACCTATCTGGAAGGCAATTGTAAGGGCTGTACAGCTCATTAACTCACTCGTTAACTCATTAATTAACTTACTTTATTGATGTTGGGACAACTTGGGACAAAGTGCACAACAAAAAGTCTTTTCCAGTGGTAGTGCTGCACAAAAGAATGATTTACTTTTCTTCCATAATAAAACATGCCCTTGATATGATTTCCTAATTACCATATCCATGTAGTTTTCTTGGCAGTGTTACAAGTGATTTCACATTATTTTCTCCTGGCATATTTTAACTTTTCAGCTTTGCCAATTGCCTTAGAATTTCTAGATGTCCCTTATCCAAATGCTTATCAGGGCCAATATTGCTTAGTTTAATGGTAACATTTAGGAATTTGATCTCAGAAGCTAATCAAGATTGGCTGTATTTAGCATCTCTAAGGCAGTTCTCTGCTCTTTCAGAAATTGTAACTACAGCCATCAGAAACAGCCCAGAAACTTCCACATTGTCTTCTAAAATACAAGTGAATATATATTAACAGTGTAGACATGGAAATATATGATGGTTAATTCTTATGATTTTTATGTAATAAACATAGGCTTCTGGATCTTCACATGATGCTGAACATAACAGTACTATTGGTCATCCTGACATTAAGTAATATTCAGATGACCATAGTTTCCTTCACCTCAATGTATAATAATATTTATTTTCAGAAACTGGAATGAAAAAAAATTGGACAGAAAGGATCACTTCTGAAAATGAGCCTATAGTTTCCTTGAATTAACTTTATTTTCATGAGTTTTATCTACCTATTGCTAGAAAGAGAACTGACTATCCATTACTGGGCATGAAAAAAATGTGCTTTTTATACTCTTTATTCAGAAAGATTTATGAAGGTAATAATGATTTTGTGAATGGAATATTACTGGTAACAGTGACTGAACTTAAGATCCCAGTCATTAACTGCCAGAAAATACTGACCCAAATGTCAATTTTAGTTAAGTTCTATGTAATTTATAATAGTAATGTAAGTGCTAAGTAGATCCATTCATAAATATTTAAAAGGAATGCTTAAAGTAAGATTGTGATTTACATGAAAGAACATATAGGGAATGAAGACAAAGTTAAAAAAAGTGTGAAGCCCATCACAGCTACCTCTAAAATAGCATCAGAAGTATGCACCTTTCGATAAAGTAATATTTATATGCCAAACACAGGTTTATGGATCTGGAACCATCCAAAATCAATTAAGTGTTAATACTTTCTATATTACATTAAAACCAAAATTTAAAAGCAGATATCCCAGCTGCAATGCCCAATGATATCTAAATTGTGATAGGCAAACTCATTTAGAAGTATAAAACAGTTTTCCCCAATTTGGCAACTTCAAGTTTTGTAGGAACTGAATTTCCTTCTCACCATGCCCATGTGATAGCACTGCTCCACAAGCTGCACTCACTTCCTTGACTTCAAGTGCAATACAAGATGCTGATTATCACTTCTTTTTTTACCATGCCCTACATGGTATAGGACCACTTTTTCTCTAGAGATAGCCAGTACCTGTGATAGCCAGTACCTTTGTCCTAATAGACATTTGGCCCAGACTCTGCTGGCTTTTAGAAAAGAGAAGACCTATCTCTTCCCCAGACTTCTAGGCTGTGATATGCTGGAATCCTGATTAGATGATAGTGTTATTGTTGTTGGCTCATCATTATATTGCTTTATTGTTATTAGTACTGAAGGTGCATGTTTTGTGGTTTTGTATTCTTTTCATTGCATTTTGTTGATTTTTTTTCTACATTTTTTCTGTATTTTTTTCTCAGTGAGTTTGGGGAGGCATATAAACATTTTAAATAAAAGAAAATAAAAATACATTAAGTACAGCGATCGTGCAAATAGATTCCTCATTTCTAAAAATAAAGCAAAATAGTTTCCTTTGTTCTTGCCTCTCCTTTAAAGCTTAGTCTATCAGCATCAATAGCCTGAAGCTGTGAGGCAATGTGATAAACCTCACTAAGGCCAGTCACATCCCTCTTTTCCTCAACAAAAGAATCATGTTACCTTTTTGATGCACAACACTTCATGTGTATAAATCCAAATCTTGTCATTAAGTGACAGTCCAGATGGTCATGTGCTATGCTAAAATTTTACCTTGTATTCCCTGGCATTTATAGATAATTGTAAGGGATGGCAGACTTCCAAACAAAATCAAGATCTGTGTGTCTGCTTGGCCTCTGTGAATCTAAGAAAAGATCAGATAAATTGTATAGTTCTGCAGCCCTCCTAAGGAAAGAGAACTCAATAGATTTTTTTCAAGAGCAAATCAAGGCAAAAATACAGTGTCACACCTAATTATTTTGTTTATGCTTTCTTTCTATAGTTATCCTAATGGTCCTAAAGACCACTTAAAGATATATTCCATTCAGCAGAACTTTATTATGATGTTATATTTTTTTTACTTATGTCCACATATTATTTTTTGTCATATAATGTGGGAATAGCATATTTGGTCATCTATAAGCACTTTATCTTAAACTGAGTTATTCTTTTGAAACATACACACACATACACACACACACACACACACCTACATATATCAGTCTTAAATATAAATACATGGTAAAGCCCAAGGACTAACTTAAATCATTTTAAGTTTGCTTAGTTTATAGGACAATTCAAGTATATTTAAAAATAAATACACCACAGTTGAATGATTTGTTTTATTCCTATTAACTTTTCAAAATAGAAGTTAACAAAGAAAATTTTGTCCATAAGCAACATGAAACATTTAACAAAAACAAAAGAAGCTCAATGCAATTATAGAAATCTAGATTAATGAAGAAACACTTACATTGCTACCCTCCCCCACATTGTCAAAATATACTGTAGATAATACTACTATGTTCCAATTAGTGCTTAAAGTGCTGAAAATCATGAACATTTGCTTCAATTGGTTTTCATTAAAGCAAAAAAAAAAAAAAAAGGAAGAAATGCATTCCTTTTCTAAGAAGTGAATTCTTGAAGGGGAGAGATAAATAGGTTACTCCCACATAGTTCAGCAAATCATTAAGAATAATCTTCCCTTTTTGCAACATTTACTAATCTTACACTTCTTCTTGAATAACTGTATATTATATAAATGAATGACTTAGAGATTATGTAATGTTCAGAGTGCTTACAATGGAATAAGCCACCAAAAATGCATGCAAACAACCTATTCTTTAATGTCTGGACCCATCCCACTCTAGCAAAGTCTGGTTTTTCTTGCTTTCTATATGAATATTTAAAACATTCATCACGGATAGTTGGTGAGGTTACCACCATCATGAATGACAAACCATCTTGGAAAATAATAGGGAATATATATTTTTAGCAGGAATCAGAAGACCTAGAAGATTTTTTTTCTGCCAGTTTTTTTTATTGACACATTTTTGACTTTACAATCATAGAAAAGTTGTGTCTTCCCAAAAGAAAAACAAAAATAGAAACAAAACTACCCAGCCGTCAATTTTTATAATGCTTCCAGTTTTATCTTCATTTTATGAAGTTAGTTTGTCTATTATATACAGTAGCTACATTATTTTGATTTTTAGTACTTAATGTAGTCATTTTGACCATACTTTTGAATGGTTTGAATATTTTCCCCTCTTCATTATAGGTTTTTTATTTTTTATTATTTTTATTTTGTATTGTTTTATGTAAGTTTTTGATTGCAATAAGTTTGAGTTTCAATTCTACAACATTTAAAGTCACTGAAAGTAATATGGCTTGAAATGAATAAATTCTCTTGGTTTCTCTGTTTGGTATAGAATACCCTAACAAGTATATACTTATCTATTTATTTATTTAGCATATGATGAGAACATGACAGAAGAGAAGTAAACATACTTACACAATCCACATAATTATATACAAAACTTCTATGAGGGTACAACAGTAGCCTCATAACTGGATGTTCAATTCAGCTATTCAGGTGATCACCTCTGGCATTGCTCTGTGCAGATCTTCTAGGGAACCAGAGAAGGCACATTATGGGCAATCTTGCACAATATGTTTAATAGTTTGCATATCAGCACCTCAGCTGCAACAAGGGGAAATCTCTCCAATCCCACTGATACAGGGTTGAGGTACTTCTTCAAGTATCACACCTAATTCTATTCAATTTTGTCCAGACAGAGCGAGAAGCAGGTTAAAACCGGGTGGTTAGGTAGATGGATTACTAATGGTCAGGCTACAAGAAGGTACTTTGGACCATTCCTCTCTCCCAGCATTCTTGGAGTTAAACTGGGTAGATGTTAAGTGAAAGTCTGGGAAGCAATAGTCACCTTGTGCATGTCCATACCATTCCTTAAGCTACACTTGCACCCTGGACAGTGCTAAATGGGTGACAATGACCAGATGCAGCCGTACTGCCCTCTTGGGCCTCATGGCCATGACAAACAGAAGTGTATAAAATCAAATAGCCTTTTTGTGGACTTAGGTATTCACAGACTTATTTATAAATTACTATGATTAAAAAATATTAGCTGGCATTATTTAAATGACAAGAGACTATCCTGATTGTTTTTAAATTATGTATTTTCATATTATTCTATTGTAATCACTAGGCTGTTTAGGCAATGGCAATAGCAATAGGCTTATATACCTCTTTATAATATTTAACAGCCCTCCCTAAGTGGTTTACAGAGTCAGCAAAATGCTCCCCACAATCTGGGTCCTCATTTTACCGATCTCAGAAGGATGGAAGGCTGAAACAACCATGAGCCAGTAAGACTTGAAATGCCAACCTGCTTGCAGTCTGCAATCAGGAGAATTAGCCCATGATACTGCATTCTAACCACTGCGCCAACACCCAATGGGTCCTACAGCTAATCTTCCAAGGAACTGCATTCCTATTGGAAGATCAAGCTTGCAGTTTGGGAGTTCTATATTCATAGATAACTGAGGAAGTTATACATCATATTTGGTAAACCTGGTTACCAATTAAGGTGGATACACTAATTGCACTTCTATCTGGATATCACTGTCCAGTAAGTAACTCAAATATTTAATCACTAGCAATATGCAAACTGGAGAAATATATATGTGGCTGTTTTTAACACTAGTTCAAAAAACATGGATAAAATGCTACTGCCCTGATACTGTTAGTTGATCAAGTCAAATGAAAAAATTATGTTAGTAGCTGCACTGGTAACAACTTTTAGCCCATTTTCATTTGCAACATAAATTTAGCATTAAAGCTTTAAACACTTTAGGGCCAATGTGACCATAAAGCTGATTGCACTTGAAAGTAGCAATGGAAACCTTTTTCATTTGGCTGCTTCTGATAGATTCAGGTTAGTACATATACAGAAAAAAATATTTCTTTCAGTAGTTTTATTTGTTTTATTTAATGGGGGAGGGATAACTCTCTAGCTCCCTAGGTCACTAGCTGTTAATAAATCCTGATATTTATTGCCACTCTGCTTATACTGTAAACAACCATAAAATGATATAGCATCCATAAAAATAATATAAATATTTTTAAATATTTTTAAATATTGTGTTTATCAGAATATTACAAAGTGATTATATAAACTGAGCAACAATCTTGGTCCCAGTTCCAGAATTGTGAACAAATGTTGCCAAATTGCAGAATATGTCTATTGAAGCATGTTTAAATGAGTTATATCTCAACAATTAAAATGCTTGGATATTCAGCTGTGCATCTTGCCCTTTTAAAAATATAAGTCCTTAGGCCAAATGTGGAGAAAACAGTCATAAATATTTTAAAGCCAACTCAAAGGCCTGAAACAGATTTTAATAAATTACTTTATGTGCTACAGCTCAAACATTAAGCTGCCACAGGTATGATTAATAGAGGAAGGATATAATTAAAGGAACACATCTCTAAGAACAGAATGTTGAGTTCTGACAGTGGTATAATAGTAGCACTATAAATGGTATAAGGATTTCACAATAAGATAAGGAAAATTGTTTTATAAAAATGCAATTCCTCATACGCTCTTTAACATTTGTACAATGATATCTATACAAGTGAATTTCAATGATAGTAGAAGGACAAGGTGAGCTTCATTATTCCTTGATAAGGATAATAGATTACTTTTATGAGAACAACTTTGCATTACCAGGCAGGATGGTGCAAAATCCCTTTCTGTTGATGAATGAAAACAGAAAGGTCAATACAACTCTGCAAGATTGTTTTCTTTCACCACTTTTATGATACATAATTATTTTTCACCAGATCCTAAGAACATAGGCATACTATTGTCCCATGCCAACAAAAAGGACATGCCATGGAGAATACATGATTATATGTAGATGTTAAATAATTTGTGAAGTTTTTAAGAGGGGGTGGGCTTCTCTTCTGCTTAGATTTTTATTGTTGTTGCTGTTCGTTGTTTAGTTGACATAGTCTCTATGTTATTGTTTATTGTTTGTAATTTTTAAAATATTTTTAAATAAAATACACAATGGAAGCTTTCAAGTTTATGACAGATAATAGTATGAGGGTCCACTCAAAATATTATGTGTTATATACTTTATATATTCTACTCAGAATGGAATTTCTTAATACTATTCTCTCACCTAACTAAACTCCCAATTTTTGGATAAAAAGCAGTGAAATTATCTAATTATTACAGAGCGCTTCATGACTTACTATTTAATTGCAAATACTTGATTACTTGTTCAACTTAGGTTACTACAAATTGGTTTTATAATATGGAATTAACAACCCAATTCTAAATATTTGTGGCTTTTTATGTCTCAGTAACAAAGCCATCAACTGGGATTTTAAATTGTTATGCTGTGTGGCAGGGTAAATAGTTATATCCATTCATGGTTTCTAGTCACACTATTTGCTGGTAAGTAACCCTGGATTTTCATTCAGGTATATCCAGTTTATAATTAGCATCTTGTCATGGAAATTTGAAAAGCAGAGATGCATGGTTTTTAGCAGTTCCATGACAGGACAAATGGTAGCAAGAATAAAACCTGACTACCAGTCCTTATTTCCCTGTTGAGGGGGAAAGGTAATTTGCTTTTAAAAATATACTTTCAGTGAGGATTCATGATGAACTAGTAATCTCCTAAGGAGCAGGGATAGCATTGCAGCAGAGATCTGTAGCCAGACAGTGAATTCTGGCCAGCGCAATTCTCCCCAGAAAAAGGAGAGGTAGTGAGATCACCCACTGGCAATCTGGACAGCTACTTCTCATAAGTAGATTGCAGGAACCTTTTTCAACATGGAAATGATATTAGACTCCTTTATTTGTCCATGCATTAATTATTTATGAAAAGAAAGCAATTTTGTGTGTTGTATATGCATTGATTTTTATGTAACTAATGACCCTGAAAATACAGTATCCAATTCAGGTGGATGTCAATACAATATATACATATTTGTAAAATCTTATTTTCTGTAGATATCCTAGGAGTATACACAGATAATTCTGAGAACTAGACATTATTGATTCAGCTTTGGGTATAAAGGTACCTCCCATTTGATAACTATTAGCCTTCTATAATGCCCAAATATGGATAAGTTCTTAAGCAGATTGCTGAAAGTATAGGACTTTTAGAAATCACTATTTTGAATATTTTAATACCATCCCTATCATTAAAGAGACATCTAAGAAAGGCCATAATGTGGGTATATGATAAGAGACAGATAAAGATAATTAAAACTGAGATGGTATAGAAAGCTTTTATGTTGTTGGCTTCTAGCTACTGGATAAAAATCAAATTGCCATAATTAGTGAGAAGTAATTTTTATTTAGGAAGGAAGCAATGGCAAATAATTTGGTCATTCATATTTATTCATTTATAAGCTACAAATTTATCACTCTACCTGCCAATCTGAAAATATTAAATAAACAGGCTAAAGCTTTTGTTACTTAATGAGTTTTGTTTTTAATTTGGAGGTTACTTTAATTAAGATGCATATGGATGCAAGTGTCATAAATACAAAATTATAAAAGGTTAGCATGTCTTTTTACCTTCTCTCTCTTTTTGTAGACAGGAGATCATTTTACATAGAAAATGAAAACCAGTTCAGGTAAATATGTTCTCAAATGTAATTTTTGAAATTGAGCCATTAACACTGGGATAAAATGGCTACAATTCAGACCACAAGTGCAAACAGTTCAGAAACTAATTGACTTATATTCCTATCAACAAAACTGGATTGTGTCCAAAATTCCTAAATTGATGTCTATTTTTAAAATGCTGAGGATACAAATATTGCTGGTTTCCTTTTCTAAAAGAATAAAATAATGGGACATGGTTGCTAGGGCAAAGAGCAACAGTATGGATATATTTTCAAATACACAATAAATTATCTCTCCATGGTAAACATATCAGCACAGCAAAAACTCCTTAATCCAGGCATATTACAAATAAACCCATCAAAATAAATTCCGTGGTATTTAAAATCAGACTGGGGAAAGAATATGTTTGTGCAAATCCAAAAATCATCTATATGAATTGAGAGTAAGCATTTCTTCTAAGTACTTCAAATCAATTTGGTTCTTCAATTTGGAATTTGATCATCTTATTCAGTTCAAATCTGTGAATCAAAATCTCGCATAGCCGTAGTTTTAAACAACTCATTACTTTTATTTAACATTTTGCAAAATTTTATGTATACACTAGCACAGGAATTTAATATTAGGGTTTTGCAAAATGTCATTGAAAACTTTGAAGCCTAACCTTGATAGGTGAATTTTGTTCTTTTTCCCACCTCCACCTCTATCCCCATTCCAATTTTTTCTCTTCCATTGCTCTAATCCACAAGTGAATGCATAGTATTTGGAAGGTGGCATCTGGTCCTTAATCATCGAGCGGAATTTATTTGGGGCAAGTGAGAATTGTTTGGTACAAACTAGTTGTATGTCTAATCTATGTCACTGTATCAAAGTATGTATGCTAGTTTACAAGATAATTTCTAGGTCAAAGCTGACACTGAATAACATCAGCATACCTGAAGTAAAGCTGGGCTTTGGTTGTGTTTATGGCATACTAGCCAAATTGATTGTGAACTCTTCTTATTATTAGCAGGGACTGCTGCATGTAGTTGAGGTACAACTAAAATTGATAGCTCATCTTACTCCTTCTGTGTTATTAAAAAGTGCCCTGTGAATCCTTAGTTGATGATAGCCATGATGGGCAGCAGATGTCACTAACTACAGACCATATATTGATGACCATGGCACATGGAAGATTGCAACTTGGTATATAAGGGGAGTAGTATGTGAGTTCACAAATAAGTTCATATACTCATGAAATAAATATATTGTGTTTCTGTAAAACTAAGAGGAAGGCAAAGGAGTCGGTATGAAAAAAGCACGTTGAGATAGAATAATTGTTGAATTTCCAAAAACAAGCATAGGCTGAAAGGACAAAAGGGATGTTTTAGAAAGTCATGAGTGGATGGAGTTGATATGACCTTGAAAAAACAGAAAGCTGTGAAGTTTCAACAGTACAACCCTTTGTGTGAAACAATATGTATGTGTAATGGGTATGTATGGGAATCATGATGCTTTTATTCTTTGATAAATGGGTTTCTTTTATGCAAAGTTTTGAAATGCTTTTTCCCCAAAAGAAGCCTTTTAAAAAAAAATCTATATGTTCAGTAGATAATTTTAGAGGCCTTTTTCTGGCACATTATTAATAGAGGCAGATGAATATTAGTGAACTTTATTTGATGTTAGTGTTCTGCCATTGGCAAATACAGAACAATAAATTCATTCTCAATGGAATTGTAATAGAAGTCTTCTGCATTTCTAGCCCACAGCATTATTCCCATTTTTATTAATAATAGGGTGGATTTTTTTTTGTAAACTGTTCACAGGTATAGTCTTTACTTTGTCCTTTAATTAAGGCTTGTATTTGTTGAAGATGTTACAGAATTTCAACAGATAACCACAGAAACAAGATTCAATTTGTCTGTCCACATCCAAATTCAGTGGTTTGTCTGCTAAGAACATGCCAGTTTCTGATTCTGAAAGAGGTAAATTGCTTTTTAAACAAATTATCCTTTCAGGAGTAAAATTTACTGCCTTAAATGCTTCATCAATATTGTAGATTGTTTTACTATCTCTTTTATAAAAATGGGCATGTGGTGGAAGACACCCTCCCTAGATATATAATTATAACATTTTGGTTTGGGGAGTAATATAGTATTATTGTCACTTACAGAACCCAGTCTGCTTCCTTGAGATTTGCAGTATCAAATCTCTCCCAAATATTGGAGGAAGGTCTCAGTCCATAGCCAGAGTCTGTGGATTTGAATTTTTGTTTTTAATTGTCAGGTGCCTAGCATAATCTTTACAAAAGGTCTGAAGTGCTCTCCTCTCTCCCTAAGAGGTTTTGGGCCACCCTAAACATTATTATTGTATAACATTCTCTGGTTGCGGTGCAGAAACATGTATTTTTATTTCTTGTTGCTCTATCAGCACCAGTAGATTTTTTTTAAAAAAAACCTGCACATTTACTTTACCCAAGACTCACCTCATATGTAGAAATCTTGATTTAGGCCAGACTATCCTTCTCTTAAAAAAATCAAACCCATGGAAAATAGAACAGGAAGATACATATTTACATATGTACACATTGCCTACATAAACCTTGATTAGTTAGATCTTCAGTTCCATCCAACAGAGCTTTATATGCTTGTGAGAGTCCTCCATTTCAATGGTGTTCTCTTGTGAGTGCTTCTTTTGCTTATGGGTTCATTTCTTGATCTAACTGGAGTTTAGCTTTGCATTCAGTTTAAATGGAATGACTAGGCCTAACTAAAGCATAAATTAGAATCATGAACTCCATTAAGATTAAAAATACTTCTTTTATACACAGAACACATATTTAATATTCAATTATTTTCAAAGAAATAATTGGAATGATTACAATTAAAGCACACACTGAAGTGTGACATTATTTCTGGGCCAGTAACAACTACCACCAGAACAATTTGGGAAAGGCATAAAATTACTGATAAATACTACATACATAGTATTTCAGCATTTATTTTTAAATAAATGTCATATGGGTAATATATTATTCATTCATAAAAAAATTAACAATTACATTAAGGTTCCTAAATTTATGGTAGAGAATAGATAAACATATATATTCTAGAGATCATTCAACAATCCTCTGAACCATCCGGTTGGTTTTTTTTCTTTCTTCTTTTCCCTCATGGCTCTTAGGTTTTTATTGGCTGTCATGTTCAAATGTATCCATTTCTACCTATTCCCATTAAAATAATGGAAACTAGTTTCACTGTGATCCCCTAGGGAAAATTCCTCTGAATCGGATACTTCATAATTCAACTTTTCCTAAGGGAGCAGTTTAAACACCTGCCTGTTTTTTGATGTTACTGATGAAGTAGAGCCCATTCATCTTCCATTTGTCTGGCTTGTCCAGAAATATTATCGAATATGTCCAAATCTAAAGCCCTCTTCCCTGGAGCACTATGTAACCCATTTGCTGAGGTCATTTTTCTTTTCTTGTCTGGCTCCTACCAAATTACTTAAATATATCTCTGGATGCAGCCATTATGTTCCCCATAATATGTGGTGCATGATTAGTGGAATAAATCTATCCAAGCACTATGTATCAGACTATTTAAATGAGATGTGACATCAGAAAGTTTTGCACAAGGCAAGAAAATTACCACATGTTCTTTATGCCCTTCACAAATTTAACTGTCCATGACTTCCCTAACACATTGCATTATGCCATGACTTCTTTAATCACAATTTATCTCTGGGTTCAGATAACTTGCTATGCCAAAACTAAATAAACTGCTTAATGTGCAAACCCAACATCCACTATCAGAAAGTGTGCCTTAGCTATGTATCCTGTTTTCTGAGATCTTCTATTCCAATAATTCTGCAGTCTCAGATTTCATATTTTGTGAAGGAACCCAAAATACATCTTCTAAGTTCAAATCAAGCAGACAAACAAAACTTGAACAGTTTAGTTGTGCAGACCCATAGTGAATAAACCATTTTTCAATAAATTCAGTTTACAATTGTGGTGGTAGTTTTCTAATCTTTGGAAGCATTTTTTTTTTTTTTACAAAACAGAGCTGTACTACCATGGATGAATCCACCCTATTCTGAAGCATTATGATCAGAGAGAAATCAATTACTCTTTGTCTGATAGCATATGAATTCCTATGATAGAACTGCAACTCAATTTCAATTTGCAGTTAGGCTTTCAGGTTTTTGTTGTTATTAGAAAATTTAGAAGCATTTCTAACTTTTAGGAAAGTCATAGAGCCAGCAAAAATAACTTCTGAGTTTGACAACCAATATCATTTTTTTGAATCAGTGTGTATATATACCTGGTGCAATTGTCATAGGTTCTAGAAAAAGTCACAGGTTCTAGAAAATCATTATGTTTAATTATGTTAAGCAATAAATGTGATAACACTGAGTTAAATGAAATGTATCATTATTTTGCATTTGTCATTTTATGTAAGCTACACTATACATACACACATACATACTCTCACACATATATGTTGTGTGGCTTATATATACACATGCGCACATATACACAAATTTTAGAAATTCTTTGTCAACGCTGTGACAATGGATGTCCATGCTCTGACAACTGAGATTCAGCAGCCATTTTACCTTTGCTTTTAATGTGCCTTTTCTGTTCTTTTAGAGTTCAGATGTAGAAGGGAGGATGGGGTAAATGCTTGAGGGTTTAGCTAGCCATAACAATGCAGAAGTGTGGGAACTCAAGGACATTGTCTGATAAGCTTTTGGCAGGCTGAGGAGCTGGAGAGAAGAGCCCGCGTTTTTCTCTAATTGGGGAATGTGGTTTATGTAAGTGCCAATACTTTGTTTCCTGAATAAAATGCTCTTTGAGGAAGAAACTCTTGCCTTGAAGTTCTTTTAATTGGTTTCATTTATCGGAACCATGACATTCTTATTTAAATGAAGCAAAAGTTATGTATTTTTCATACTTAACAACTGGTTAACAAGGGAGAAAATGTTAGTATAATTTATTATTCATCAGATCTATTTCAACAAAGTTTAGCCAAATTTCCTACGTTGAATGAATTTCCAACAGATACAATATTCATATAATTGTCACAGCTGGATAATCCAGAACAGACTACTGGGACTATTGAAGTGATAGCAGCACATATTTACATGATGCATTTCAATTACTCTAATTCCTCAGGGAGTTAATAATTGTGACGTTCTGTCTAAGTTCCTTAAAATGTCACAATGAGGATCCTAAATATCTCCACTTTTCTTATTGTTTTTCTTCTACCCAGAGACTCAATCGTATAGAAACAAATTCAGGTTTACATAACTAAAAGCTTTATTTATAGACACATTGTCACCCCCATGCGTATCTACCTTACTCAAAATCTAAGAGGACAAGCAAGGTTTCAATTCCAGATGAATTGAGAAAGGACGCCTGCAATGCATGACAACTTCAAAGAACTATATTTCCCTCATCTTCTATATCTTCCAACAAAGCTTGAGATCATAAAATCACAGCTTAGGTAAGCTCACAATAGCATTGTAATATCATTTAGATCATAGTTGTCCCCTTATTTACAGCAAACTTCATTATTCCCTATTTTCTATTACTTTGGTTACAGTGTTTAAGTTTTTTATAGTTTAATGCCAGGTAGCATCTTACTGTATCTTGCATATTGAAAGACAAAAATGTTAGATTGTAAGCAGTCACTGACTAAATCATTGCTAGGTATTACAGCAGTCTTATTTAGCCAGCCTCATCTACATTCTGATTTTGCATTATAAGCTATATTCAAGGTTAAGTAAATAGTTTTCTCCTCTTACAAAATCTTTATGAAAATTTTGGCATCACTTATAACAAACTGGTCAATACAGTTTTGGTAATGGGAAATAAACTTTAACAATACGACTATGATTCCCAATTCTGAAATGTATCAATTTATAATTAATTACATTTTGATTTGTTGTATATGGGCATAGCAAAATATGATTTTGGTATGATAAAAATATAGCTATTCCAAATTTAAAAATACAAAAATGAAGATATATGTGTACTTATTCCTTATGAACTGAATGCTTATCAACATAAAACATTTTATGTGGTCAATGTTTAATGTCTTTAAAAGTGGAGTTACCTTTCAATAGTTAATTGTATAAGGCATTGCATATTATTTACTCACCCACAAATTTGAGATGAAATGCACAAATTTGAGAGAACTATTATGAATTAATATAAAAGCATATAGATCTAGACACAATTTTCTAGTAAAACTAAGTCAAAGATGCTTTGACACTGTTTTTTAACAAATAAGCACAAATAATATTCTCTAATGAAATACAGCAATTTCCCAGAATGATTATAAATAGCAAACCAACAATTAATGTTGAGTAATGAAGAGACACAAACATACATTTAATTTACTTCAATATATTTCAGCCTTCCTGATCCAATTATATCTTATAGTCTTCTTAAATGTTGAAATATTGCCATAATGAATTATGCTAAGGTTGCTATTAACAGAACAGAATGGTAGAAAAAACTGATTTGCCAATGCCATTGCACTAATTTTATTATAATGCAGGGCAGAGAGTTCTACATTATGGCAGATACCAATTATAGCTAAGAGAACATTATTAAATTTTGAACAAATTAAATGAAAATGCAAAAGGAGGACCAAAATGCAACCTTCCTTTTTCTTCTATTACTGCTCCCATTTTATCAAAAGTCAGAGAATTTCTGACCATTTTTAAGTTCGTGAATTTCAACTTTTATGCCTGCCAACCATAATTACCAATGGAAGAGGATGTTGGGAGTTATCATTTGACAAAGTCTATAATTCCCGATTTCTCTCCCTTCCACATTATTATCTAAATCTTTCTCTATTTCTCCTGAGTGTCTGTATTTGGATCTATGTATTATATGTGTCTTCATCTAACAGAGGTGGTGGTAAAAGTTTGTTTCTATTCACTGACCATATGCCAAAGATGGTATGGCTATGTTGACCTAGTAGGAAGGGATAAATAATAATGGCATATGGATAGTTTTATCTAAAATATTCCAGTGTCATCCTGTAATTTTTAATGTGTCCCAGGATAATATTGCAGGATCTAATCTGGGTCCTTCACAGGACCAGAGGTTTAGTCTTCCAAGCTTTTGGACTAGTGTTGGAGCCCATCTTCAGGAACTTCTCTACCAGAATGGATCCTGCAATTTCCACTATCTCTTCTTTTTTCTTGCTTTGGAATGCAGTGGGCCAAAGGCATATAAATTCTAGTTCTGCTTCTGCACATGACTGCTTAGCAAATTACCAAAGTTTAGGACAGGTGAACCAGGTTTTGGTCATAACACGGTTTATAATAAGGAAAAGCTTCTGCCAGAAGAATTGGGCTAGTATCGGACCTTTTTTTCTTTTCTTTTCTTTTCTTTTTTTGCTGTTTTTCTTTGATGTGTTATTAGGTTATTACAAAAGTAGTATTAATTTTTTATGTACTTTATAAATTGGTTTTCATATCAATTTGTATACATGATTTTCTAAAGGAAAAGTATTGTACGTTTTCAGCCATCACTCACAATTTGGTAAAGGAAAAAATAGTTTATTGATCACAATTAATTAAATATTTTTACAGTTTACCAAGTAGGCCTGTTAATATTTTTTTTTAAAAAAATATAAACTATTCTGTCTAAAGAATAGGGTACATCTGAAGGGGAGGGGAATTTTTTTAAAAAAATATTGGTTGGTATAATCTGTTGGAGATCAGAAGGTTGGTGAAGGAAATTAAATTCAACATCAAAATAGATGGGCAGTGAAATTTAATTTCTCCCATAGGGCTACTTTTGAGACTTTGAGATTCTCTTTCCCCCCCCCCACCCCCCTCCCTTTATTTTTCAGCTTCATACTGGGATGATTTGGCTTCTGAATGTGGAAAACTGATTTTCTCTTGTGAAATGTATTTTGATCTCTTGAAGACAAATGATCCTTTTGGTCTCAGCAATATGCCTACTTATAAAGACCAAAACATATAAGGTATCAATAACATAAGCCCAACCATAATTATATTTTGTTTCTCTAAAGGAAATATATCACCAAAAGAATTATTTCTTTTTAATTTTTCTATCTGGATAAGTGTTTTAGTTATTAATCTGCTCTTTCTTAAAAAAATGACAGGAATTTTTTCCCCTCAAAAGTTTTTTACAGCAGAGAAACAAAGCAAATTATACAGAGTAAGAGACATGGACACAAGTAGAAAATATTATATCTATGAATTCCATGGTAAAGAGATTCTAAAATTTTCAAACTTATATATATTAATAGGCTTCTCCAGAAAATATCAGTTCTTCAGTCATCTTTTGAGTCAAAAGTGCCTTTTCAAAGGCAGCTAGACTTTCTTTGTTTTTCCTTGAAGCTTCTTGGATGAGAAGAACTGAAGAAGCTTTGTGGATGAGAAGCAAAACATCTTCAAGGAAAAACAAAGAAAGTCCAGTTGCGTTTGAAAAAGCACCTTTGGGACAATCATGACTGAGAATCTCCATAATAGACTTTTAAGTCAAAGTTCTTTGACCCCAGATCTAATGGACCTAATGCCACTGTGTACTGGGCTAAGCTGGAATATAGATATAATTTATTTATGAGTATTTTTATCTTTTAATGTTAGGATCTTTTAGTTCTTACCTGAAATTCTGCATATTCTTCAGTAGTGTTTGCAAATAACAATGCATTAATCTTTCCAGCTAGACCTCCTAAATTGGCACCCTACAAGTATAAACACTACAATTCCAAACCAATAAGTATGTTGGGGATGAAGGAAATTGTAATCCAATTAATGTACAGAGCCATGTGTTGAAAACAGCTGGTCTAGATCAGGATGGCATAAACACACATGCAAAATCAGCACTATTAAAATAAGTAATTCACTTCAGGAAGTCCAGGTTTCAATCATCCCTTCAATCTACAGCCTTTCAAATTCATTGGGTTACAGTTAACTTCCTATCCTTCAAAAAGGCAAATGCTGAATACGTATGTAAAATTGTGAATGTTATTGGAAATAGCAGTATGATATCAAACATAAAATGCAAACTTTTAATACCTCTAATATCTAACAATTCTTAAACTGCAAAGCAAATAAAATACAAGGAAATGCACAAGAAGATTCAGCTGTTTCCTCCTTCCTTGCACCAATCTCTAGGAATATTCATAAGAGTAACAGCCAAGTAAGAAGTGCTCAGTTCAGATGTTCAGTACACATGGAGAAAGGTTCACTATATACAAATCACACCATCAACATTTCATTCTTTCTCCTTGACTTATTCTTTATTCCTTGATTTATTCCTGTTGATCCTCAATATGTATTGAATGACTACTGACAGTGGTATCCAAGAGCACTCAATTATGAGCAGTGTGCAAGAGTGACAGATTTGACAAAATTATCTATGCCTTGACTATTGCAAGATAATCTGCGTGGGAATATTATCTAGAAGTTTCAATGAAGGAATTTTTGAGGTAAGACTGTCAATACTAGAACTATATAAAGCTTTTATATCTGATGAATTGGGACTTAATTCCCTTTATGCACTGGGTACAGATTTTTTTTTTAACTGAATGATATAGAACAAAAAGTTGGTAGTATGGGAAAAATCATTTAAGTTATTGGTCTCTCACTTGAAACAACCACAATAAAATCATATTATTGCCTCTATTGAAGATGCTCAGGGCAAAGAATATGACTGTTATATTAAAGATTGCCAGTTAAGCAATATGTCTTCATCAAAGTTAAATAACTGAGGCAAATATGAGTAAGACTTGTGAATATATATGTACATATATGTATATGTATAATCTGTATGGGTGTGTGTCTGTGTATATGGGTGTGTGTGCAGACTCATAGTCATTCATTCATTCAACTTTATAATTCTGAGTCAATAGTGCTGAAGGAAAAAAATAATCATTTTTAAATAATGTAATTTTTTTTCAAAAATAACTCTCTGGCAGTGCCTTATGTACTGGCTATCTAATTGTACCTTAGCACTTTAAGAAATAGGAACTAGACATATATCTATGAAAACTGAAAAGCTGTTTACTTTCCTTGTTAAATATCGATGCCAATGTTTTGATAACAACCACGCCATGTATATACAATAATACACCTGTGAACAATTTGCTGTTATGAAAGAGCAGCAAGTCTTGGCCAATATTAGATTGCAAGCTGATATTTTGGATATATACTTTAAAAAAATAGTGGAATCAGCAGGGGTGGTTTCACTGAAAGCCGAAAAATCCTTTGATAGTTTCTAGTCAATTGTTGGAAGCAAGCTTTAGCCAAATATGAATTCTATTCTTTTTTTTTCCTCTATCAAATGTTTACAATTTTAATCCCTGGACTATAGTTATTACAAACTGACTCTTCTCTTTACCTACAAAATGTCTTATGCAATTCATCAAGGATTCCTTTGTCTCATTTTAGATTTAATTTGCCCTTGAGACTATTTTGACCTATTATATCAGGAAATCAAAGGATATCATGTGTATAAAAAGGCTGGGGCTGAACACATATTGTCATTATGAATGAATGATACTGTAAAATAATATCAATTTGTTATTAACCAACCTTTCTCATCAAATTTAATTGAGAAATTATAGCTAGGAGAATCCTTAAGAAGAGGTGTTTCAGAGTATACAGAACTATGTCTTCTTCTGAATTATAGGGCTTATCCCAGCAATTTTACCATGTGAGTCTGTACAGCCATTTTGATCAGATTTTAATTAGGGAAAGAGTATGGAAAGAATATAGTTGCTTTAACTATTTAGAAGTATTCTTTGAGTGCAGAATTGCATGTTTTGAATTTCTTTTTTAAAAAGGATTTGCAAAGCTTAATAACTATTGATCTTCAATATGCGAATTTGTTTTGTGTGCCACTTAGGATAACAGTTTTAAAATGTACCTGCTGTTTTATTTCCTCATTGGTCTGGAGTTATCTGCAGTATGTTTTTCCTATAACCATCATATTAAAATGTATTAACTTTAAATCACTAGGGATTATGATTCCTAGTGATTTCTTCAAGCTTTAAAAGCATATTCTTCCAGTCTTTATGATTCTAAAATTATTGAGTGGTTTTACATGGATGGTTGTTGTTATTTTTTCATTACATGCTATAGATTGGAATTTTTTTGTTAATGTTCTCAAATATGTTGGTATTAGAAATTATTTGAAAAATTATTTCAATTTGGTTGGTTAAATTAAGAATTGTAGTGGTGCTATTTCTATTCTATTGTTTAGTTTATATAGGCTCTGAATAAACAACTTGTAGCTCTAGAGAAGAATGATGTTTCAGTCTAGTTTCTTCAGGTCCCTTGTCTGTTTTTAAATAGTGGATATCAGAAAAACCATGAATAACACCTTGTGTTATTTTTGAGTCTAAAATAAAAACTGATTATTTAAATCTCAGCCACCATTGATATGCATTAAACCATTGAAGCTCAGCCAGCATTGATATGTAGCCACCATTGACATGTTGTTTTAAAAGAAATGTGGCTTTCCACAGAAAAAATGTATCCTAGCATGTACCAAAATAGATGAGTCACAAAGTTTGTTGTCATTCATCTAAAACCTATAGTAGATTTGTGTAACAATCAATAGAGTAATGGTGCAAAGTCAAAGAATAAAACTTCCCTTCAGATTCCATTAAACTGGCTATGTGGCTTTGTTCTAAATGAGACATTTTCAACATAATTCTGTTGCTGAATCAAATTGGAAATCTCATACAGTCCTAAAGATAATATGTCCTGCTGCTATTAGGTGAAGTCCTCAGCAAATGTCTGGAGATCCCAAGAGACCTAAGCAGCAACAATTCCCACAATGCCTTTTTATTATTATTTTTTTAAAAAAATAGAAATAAGAGCATTCATACTCACTGTGATAACTGAGTATAGAATCATCAAGCTGAATGACACCTACTTCCAAGTTATATTCCAGATGGTGAGAGAATTAAGAAGCCAGGGATTAGGATCTGCTGGGACATTAGGATGAATTTGAGAGAGACTCTGAAACCTAGTACTAAAAAAAAAAGATCCATCTATCAGAGTGATGTTTTATGAACATACATTTAGATTCAGGGAAGGCAGGGCTCAACAGTTAATGGAATAACAGTTAATAATATATTGTACTATTAGGGAAACCTGTTTAGAATTTACTTTAAACCAGGTAATAAACATTATAATTGTTAACAAGTTAACTGTGTTGTTCTATTTTTACCACATTTTGTCTACGTTTAGAAAAGCTTGTGGTGGAATCTTGCTCTGAATTCCTTTTAAACCTGGCAACATTATGTATATTGATTTTTTTAATGAAGCATATTAATTTGCTATGCATTTTCTTTATATGTCATAGATATGCATGTACCTAGCAAAATTTAATAATGAAAACTCTAAATACTGTGAAGCCTAGACTAAATGGATTTAAAGTTTTAGTTCTGAAAGTAAGCATAAAACAAGCATTTTGAGCAGCATAGCCAGAGGCATAGTATTTAATCGGCTGACCTAGCAACTTCAAGGAACAACTGGGACTGCTTGAGTATCTAATCTAATTATATTCAAAAGATAATATTCAAGGGGCAGAGCAAGTAAAGATTCAATAAAAGCTCTGTTCTTTTTTGGTACATAAAAATCCTTGTGCTTGTCTGAAATTGATTATACAATTGAGCAATCTTTGCAAGACTGAATAGGCTTTTCTACAGTGTCAGCCAACCTTGAAACTTTTCTGTTTTCAGTTTGATTATTAAGCAAGTTGTTTAAAATAGATTTGAAACTCTGGATTTCATTTTAGAAGGTATTCCTAAATAACTGAGTTAAACTGATTGATCTACAGATTTCTGCTACGCTTTATTATTGTTTCTAAACATTATCCAAAATGTCTTCAAAGACTAATTCTTTGGGGGGGGGAGTATCTTATGTTTTCACTAGAATGTCATGTTTTCTCAATTTGAATCACCAACCCCCTTCCAGACCTGCTCTGATGCATATGTTTTATGAAACCACATACCTCAAAGCAAGGAAGCCTTCTTCCCTTCAGCAGTGTCTCAAGTACTTTTGCCTGTCCTACTGTTCTAACTTTGCCCAATTCTTGGCTATGGATTTGCTCAGTTGTGGACTAAAGTTATACAATAGGCTACCCAAAGGAGAAATGTAACTCCTGATCTCACCCAAATTGTACATTCCTGGACAATTACGTAGAATAATACATAGGAAGTATTTTATATTGGTGGTGGTGGATCTTATATTTTAAAAATGAAAATGTAAAAAGATTTTATAAACTTAAATATTTTTAATTCAAATTTTATTTTATTAAAAAAAGAATAAAATACAAAACTCCAAAAAATTAAAGAAAACAAACAAAAACACAAAACAAGGAAGACATTTAAAAAGTGCATTGAAGAAGAAAAAAAAACACCTAACACCTATACATATATTATCCCCCCTACTTGAATACTGATTAATACATTACTACAAAATTAATTTCCCACCCCTTGCAAAATAAACCCAAATCATTTTAAACTAACAAATCCATTTGCAAATTACTAGCCTGTCATCTATATACTATATTAATGACAAAATATTTAACAGGAAGACCAATAATAATAAAGAAAAACAAGGTTAGAGTTTCAAAACCCTCTGTTAACAAACTAGTATTGTGAACAACTCGTAGAAAATTTTCCATGACATCTTATCTATCCCAAATCATCCCAAAGGTTAACAGTAATTCATCCTGGATCAAATATACATATTTGTTTCTTAATGCCATCAATTGTTTGACTAAATATAATAAGTTCAATTTCCAAAGTCGGTCTATTTTCCCAACAAAGTCCAGATAAAATGGTTCTTGAACAAGTATAATAAATCCATTCCCCACCTCCTTCAATCCTTCTAGAGAAAGCCAATTGCTTCTTCACTCAGTATAATTTCTGCTGTTGTAAAAACTGCAGGCTTGAACATCAAAGAGGAGTATGCCATCAGCTCATTTAATTCTAAAACTATATGGTCCCAATTTTTTTCTGATGAATTAACTAGTTCCAAATCACATTCCTTTTGTGAATCTAATTCCAGAACAACATGCCTCTGAATATTTTCCACAACCATTATCATTTCATTAAACTTTTTAAAGAAGCTTTCAACTAAATATTGCATGTTAGCAAACGGTCTTTTCAGCCAGCCATATTTGTTTGTAATCCAATCCGTTGTTGCTCTGTGTAAGTTAGCCAGGAAACAAAGAATGCTGAAGCAAAGTGAAGAAATAAATTAAAGGGACAGGGAAGATATTTTCTGGATATGTCAATCTAAAGTTAAAAGAAAAATTAAAGTAAGCTCGAAATATTTTGCAAGTTAATCAAGTACAAAACCCTGTGGTGAAAATCTAGTATTGATGTAAATCAAATAAAAGCACTTCACCATCCATGAACATGCCATGTTTTCATATGGAAAAGCAACAGTTATTCAAAACAACAACATAAATCAAAAGGGAAAAAAAAGCTAAATCCAACAAGAGTTTAAAGCAGATCAGCATTCAACCAGCTAGTCAACTTTTAAAGTCAAAAAGCAAAGCAATAAATTCAAAAGTGAACAGCATGCTTAGAAAATGAAATGCTGAAAGGAAAATGGATGCCCTGACTGTCTGACCTCTCTCAAAGGGAACTGGAATTTTATAGACTCCCCTTCCCAAATGTGTCCATAGCCATCCAAAATTTGTCTGGGTCATTCCTAAGTGCTCCCATTGAAATCCAGAGAGCAGCATTGCCAGAGAACCAGCTCTGGCAGCAAAATCAGTCGATCATCAGCAGGAAAAGGAAAAATCCCTACCTTTCAGCAACTATTTTGGGGGATGTCATAAACGTAAATGTTCTTGAATGTCATGATGTAATTTTATGTTTGTCTAAAAGAAGTGTACAATCTCTTATGTTCTTCAGTATTTGCAATGGAATTATATATATTTCAGACTTTGTTAGGATTAGGATTATTTCAGAGTAGTTTGAGGAACTGCAACAGTAAACAAAAAACATTATGCTGTATACAATTAGCTCCTGCCCTGTGCACCCTTAACATCAAGACCTATGGTTATGTACAAATGTAAGGCAATCATTTGTGATTGAAAATGGAAAAAAATGGATTGACTGCGATTGTATATCTCAATAAATATATGATACTATGCTCCAATAATTTAGCTATAAATGTTCAGCTCCATTTGCAAGTACATTGAAGAGTTGCAGTATATGAACAAAGCAAGGAATTCATCTTCATTGCCATCATACCAAATGAGCAATTCAACCTTGCTTATGCACTGAGATAACAACTGCTTTGTTATTTCAAAGTGAGGCTTTGTAAAAAAAAAAAAAAAGATATTTCACACTAACATTTTAATTTATTAAATATCTTGGAGCTCTGAAAAAGCAACATGTTGAGAAATGTTTGTTTAAATAATACCTACAGGGTCATCTTTCTTATTATCTTTGTTTGTTCTTACATAAACAAAATAGTACACTGTTTCCCTCACAAATGGCAATGGTATGTGGCAAAGACCTTGGTAGACAGGACTGATACTGCTAAGGGAATGGTCAGATAAGGGACAGCATAGCCCACAATAAGAGAGTGCACAGGATGAGACTCCCTAGGTTCTCATGCTGTAAAGGAGCAGAATATTTTCATATTTGCAAGATTCTGTTAATGTAGATTTATAATAAAATTCAATTACCTCATCTGTTGTAATTTCTATCTGGTTTACCCCAATGCTGACACAAATACATATATGTAATTCATGTTTACTACTTGAAATATTTTGATCTACCTGGACAATTTTGTCTTCAAGCATTAATGAAGTTTTTAGTTTATATATAAACATAAAATTTAGAAAGGAAAGTCAAATTATTGTATATCTAGCTGAACAGTATAATAAGGAATAAGCATAGTTTTGTTGTGAAGAAGAAATCATATTGGTAAATGCTTGTGGGAAAAAAGGGATGCTGTGGGTTTTATCTCATTATAACTTATTACTTAAGAGATTATAGGGCTGTAAAAAGAGAGTTACTGAAAGCAATCTGCAGAATGGCCATCAATGAAACAAAATCATCTTTAACTATGCAACACTGGGTTTTTTTTAAAATTTCAAATGTATTTTTTCTTTCATTTAATAAAGGAAGCTATTGAACAGAAGCATCCAGCACAGACTACTGCAGGAATAGAATTTATTCCCTCTATATTTCTAAGAACCTGACTATAGGTAAAGCAGAATAAACAAATTTAATTAGGTTTTCTTCAAGCATAACTGAAAAGGGGGAAATAGAATTTGTTGCATGTGACTCCCTTAATGAATTATTGTAATGGTCCATTGAGAGAGGGTGGAAAAGTCAATATGTCCAAAGATTTCTAAAATCTATTCATTGTTTTCAATTAACATTATGAGTTAAGTTCAGTGTTGTCTCCTATTTCATGGAAAACAACAGAAGACACTTCCTGAGATGGAAAGGGATGTTTTTATAGTAATTTTATTAAAGATTAAAATTACAAGAGGAAAAACTAATGCAAACTAAAAAAAAGAATAAAAGCAAAAGATGCAAAAAAGAAAGGAAAAAAAGATAAAATAAGAATATAGTAAAGAAAAATAAAATATATAAAAAGTGATTTTCCACTTTCATCACTATAAACAATGTAAGTAACTCATCTTTTCTTAAATACAAAATGATCCCTTCTTTCCATATCCCATCTGGATAAACAAATCTATAAACAAATCCATAAAGCCTCCTCATTTCAATCCTGTTGTCAGTAAAAGTCCATTAAGAGTTACCAAAGATAACAGCATTTTAACTTTAATCAACTAAACCAATTTTATATTCCTTCCTTTTACTTATAACAATCTAGATCTTTACTACCTTCAAATAATGTTCTAGAACTTGACTTTTTTTCATTTTTTTGTTCCTTCTCACAAATGTTTTCAAAGCTTTTATAAATCCAATATAGAAAAATTATCCAGATTACTTTAATAGTTTGTTGTTTGTATATTCTTTTTAATTTTTAAGACATCAACTGATTTCTTTTGTATGTCAATATCTTTTATCATGTCATTTTTGTAGATTGTAATTTTTAAATCCACTCTCATCAGCCTCAATCTTGCCAGGTAGAATTTGTTCCCTTCCCTAACATCTGTTAGAAACAGTCATGATCCAAGTTCAGGATTCAGATACTGAATCTGAAGAAGCTGTTCCAGCTGAACCTGTGGGATATCAGCCTCAGGAGATACTAAACCAGTAATCACATGTGGCCAATCAAATACAGGTGCCATTTGGCCAGCTGGAGCACCCAGGTGAGGATGACATAAGGGATCCCAATCCTCCCCTCCCCCATCATCAAGTAGAGAAGTGAGCAGTGTAGAGATGTTCTAGGACAGGGGTGTTAAACTCGTAACGTCACGTGATGTGTCACGATGTATCACAACTTTTTTTCCATTGCCGGCAATGGGGTGGGTTTCGCCATCATGCATCCGGCCCGCGGGCCGGCAGTTTGACACCCCTGTTCTAGCAGGTTTCTTGCCAAGCAAGGAAATAAGCCTCTTGATTAGCAACAGCTGAGAGTAGCCAGATATAGGAAGCAGCTCTGACCCCTGCTCCCTTTACTGGAAACATTTGACCTCCAGCTCTTGTGTGATATTCCTGTGAATACTGCTTCTGAAATAAATTTGAACCAGTTGACAACCCTGACCTAACTCTTGGAATCTTGGATTGGATCGGGACCATTCTTCTGTCCATTCTTATTTCAAAGCAGACTCTTCAGGCAAGCTGCTGTTTTGTTTATATTCCTTTATTTGCTGTTATCGCTTCAGCCTTGAAGTAAAATTGTTATCTCCATAGCAACTGCATTTGAGTGTGTATGGTTGAAACTGGAAACTGGAAACAATCTATCTATAGAGGTAGACACTATTAAAATTAATTTCTGGAACCACTGTTCAAAAATATCCTTCAATATGTCCAATGTTGAAATATTTGCTTCATTCTATATTTGTAAGTTGAATCTGAGTATTCTCTTTTAATGGTAATTTTTAGTACCTTCTGGCTCCTTTGAGAATCCTATTTTTAAAATCTTATTTAAAAAAAAAACCCCAAAGCAAAAGCATTTTCCCTTAGGAAGGATTCTATATATTTAATTCCAAGGTCCTATTTCAAATTTTCAACCTTTAGTCCATTTGTAACTTTGTAAAATCAAAGTTTTAATAATCCTTTTGCTGTTTATTCCAAAACATATATATTTTAATGCTCTGAAACTTGTATTTAGAACTTCTTTCACTAAGGATTGAAGGAAACTCATCTGGTGCTATAAAACCTGTTGATCTAAAAGTTCCTAATAGCTGAAAATCAATTAACAATTTCAGAAAGTGATTGGAAAAGAAAGCATGCATGCATGATTATCCTCCTATCAAAGGTGCTGACCACAGGCATATTTCCAGTTTTTTACTCAAAATGTGTATTGAGAAAAAAATGTCTTTAATTACCTAATTTAAACAATGACCAAAGGAATTATCAAATGAATTATGAGATGCAATATTTCAATGGGACACTCTAGAACACGGGTGTCAAACTCGATCATGTCATGTGACATAATGTGATGTATCACAATGTTTTTTGCCTTTATGGAGCCGGGATGGGTATGGCCTGCACATGACGCATCCAGCCCATGGGCTGCCAATTTGACACCCCTGCTGTACAAGGATTGATATAGTGCTGTGCGGCAACAAAGAGAAGATTGGGATAATAAAAACATGCCTGATGGGAAGAAGAGGAGGCATTATACTTTGTCCACCCAACTTCTTCCATCTGTTCATCTGACTGTTTGGAGGTAAAGTCTATGCCATCTAGAAATAGCTTTCCCCTATCTCTGCTCACCAACTGCAGACAAATAATATAAATACATATTCAGTCCTCTTTTGTATGGTGAAGTTTCTGCATATTTTATATCTGGTTGCCCTGCTAAACTTTCCCACCTTGAATAGGGTGTGAAGTGTCATACTTATGGAATAAAAGTAGATGCCCTATCCCATGCTCAAAAGGACACTTTCTCACAAATGGGAGAAACTCAATATATAATTTAAAATAATAACAGCTCATCTTACCTGTTAACCTTACCTGTTATTCTCTGCTTTCAAATAGGCTCTGAAAAAAAAACTTTCAGCCTTGTTTCCAGATAGCCAACATCATAATATCAACTGCTGTTCACAAATAAGACTTACCCATTGAAACATGAGACCCACCAATGTTAATAGAGATTATTGATTGAAAACTCCTACACTCTGGCCAAATTTCTTAACATAGTATTTCTTTTTTTCCCTTATTCTTTCTGATTATCAGACATATTTTTCTTTACATGTCCCTGTAATCTTGGAGATTGTTTAGCTTCAGATTCACAATCTGCATATTATCTGGAATCAAGAAATTTTATAATTCATTCCCAGAATTTGAAAAGACACCATGTGTAGATCCCTTTTTCTATTTTTCAATAGTCAACAAAATACTTCCTATGTTTTACCTGAAAAATATTTTGACTTGTCTGATGTTTTTAGAAAAGAGGAAGCATTAATATTTCCTCATCAGCCTTGCGGCTGGGCTTTAAAGTTAATTATAGAGACTCGGATTCTGACAAAATACCACTATCCAATGTGTTCACAAGAAATGACCTATTTAAGGTAATTTCTCGATGACAATTTGTAGAGAGGACTTATTAAACATTCTGTGCCTTCTACATTAGCATATTTTTTCTGAAAAAAAGATAGTTATCTCAGTGTAACTCATGATTAAGGATCACTAATGATTATTAAACCTCATGGTTGTTTCTGGCTACAAAAGCTGGCATTTTTTATTAACATGGAACTTCAGAAAGTTCCCATATAATTTGCATGAATATTTAACACCTTTGATACATGTTATAAAAAGTTTGAATATGTAGTAAATTATTAAGTGAATGCTCTTTCAATTTTATGCTTTTTATGCTCTTTCAATTTTATGTTTATGAATGATATTTTTCATGTTACTTTGGCTTCTAAAACAGTGTTTAGATGACAGATCAATTATTTTGAAAAAACCAGCAACCCATATTAAATAGTTCGGGACTGTCAAAAATGTGATAAGCATGGCAAAAATTGTTCTTGACAAATAATTACTGTATTGCTTTCAAAGTGCTTATAGTATCATAGAATGGATATTTAAATTAATTCAAAGTGAAGAAGTATTCCCTGAACATCATTCTATCAATCTCAGGGTTTAATCTTGCTATATTTTCTTACCCTTCACAATTTCCTGGACTTTTTTGTTAGAGAAGACTGGACCAAATTATGAAAAGAATAGCTCTGTTTTTGATATAGTAGTTTAGTTTTCCCTTTGGGTTTCCAGATCTTTATTATTAGTATCACCTTACTGGCTTCTTTTTGTTGTTCTTCATTTTTTTAAATACACATTGTCATTGTTTTGCAATTGTGTTTTTATTATCTCATCCTTTTAGAGCTTCCACTTATCTTGAGCTTCTTTTCCATTACTATCTCATGCCTTGGAATCCTACTTATCATTGCTCTGAATATATTAAAATTAATTTAAAACATTTCCAAATCGTGCTTGTAAAAATACAGTACTTGTAACAGACCTTGATACTACTTTATACTAATACTGAAAACTATCTAGATATTAAAGAAAATAAACCACATCAGAAAAATATGGCTTATTTTATAAATAAAACAAAAGGAACAAAGAGAAAAAGGAGAAGAAAGGTTATTAGATAAAACTAAGTTGAAGCATGACCAAAACATATCCCAAAAGTAAGAGTTTGAAATGTTTTTACCAATGCAAAAAATGATATAAAAATGTGAAAAAATATGCCTATTTTGCTTTTGACAAAGGTAAGGATTAGGGTTAGGGTTAGGGTTAGGGTTAGGGTTAGGCTGTCTCCATTATTAAAAGACAGCTCATCCCTAATAGTTCACAAAATATATTGCAGATGCAAATAATAGAGTCCTCAGTCTGGCAAAATTGATGTCAGTCCCAAAACCAAGACTAACACATGGCAAGTCTTCCAAGCAGAGTTCCTTATTGTTTCACACCTATAGACAAAATCTTTCCAGACTGGGGACAGACTCTACATCGACATCTAGAGCATACTTTATGAACTACTAGAAAGGGTCTTCTTCACCCTCTTTCTCTCACACATAATTGGGCTGAGTTGCATCTTACTCCTTTGGAATGCACCCTCTCTCTCCATTCCATACCAATGATAGATTTCATAAAATCTCAGAAACATCTTGCAAAATCACACAAGATTTTAATTTTTAATTTTAGTTTTTCAGGATGCAAAGATATCTCAGGCTGCAGGAGAAAGTGGGTCTATAAACACCTGGAAGCAATGTTTGCTTCTGATATTTAAAAATAAAACACAATGTATACCATGGGTTAGATTCAAGGTAAGAGAATTTAATATAAGTCCTACCGCTATCATTAGCTGTTATCCTTTTTTATTTTATTTTTTTTGTTATTAAACAAAAAAGACTTCCAGGTAATTTCAATTTTAGTTTATTTATAATTACACTCAAAGATCTCCTAGAAAATCTAGCCAAATTATACATTAAGCCCTCTAACAATGGTATTCAGAATGAAAAACATGTCACAGTAAGCATGCATAGGCATCTGAATTAAATAACTCAGTTATAAGCCCAATCATAAGTCTATTAGTACTAGTAATAGCATCATATAAAAGCAATGATGTTATTGTTCATTGCTTGATGGACAATTATACTGAACCACTATTAACCAAGAAAATAGCAATGGCAATTACCAAGACTACACTGTAAAATTACAGTTAATTGCAGCAACAACTATTAGTTTAAATCTGTTGCAGCAGAGATTTCTCTGGTAGAAATTCTCCTAAAACAATGAGCAAAACAAGATTATACCTCAATTGTCAGGTAAATACTAAAACTAAAATTTTCCTTTTGGACAGTCATTGGAAATTCTCCTTACATTATTTAATCCATTATTTTCTGACCCATTTAATTATTCTGGCAAAATCTCAGAAATGGTGTGAGTATTTCAATTGAACTAAAATAGTGTTTCTCAAATTCATTTAGTATAAGATGTGTGGACTTCAACCCACAGAATTCCACAACATTATATAAAATAGATGTAGCTTTCAAATCTGAAAAAAAAAAACTAAGCTAAATGTCAATATTCTATTTATGGAGCAATTTGTTTTATGATACATCATGGTTCTAAGATGCGCAATGATTTGATCATCTTCATTAATAATTATTATATGCTTATAAGCTTTTTGGTGAAAAGATCAAGGTAATGGCCACTCAATTCTGAAAGCTTTGAAAGCTTTCGAGAAAGAGCAAAGTTGAGTTTTATTCTGTGCATTGAACGAAAAGTTTTAAAACTTAGCACCTTTTAATTCCCGAATCAGCCTTTGAGATCAAAAGCTATTTTTTCCCTTAATAAACTGTGAGTGGTGCATAAATGTTTTGTAGCAGACTAGCAGTAGTAAATAGACAGTGATATTTATACTTCAAACACATCCTTAGCCAACTATTCCAAAACAGCTTTAACAGAGCCGAAGTGTTGCCAACTGTTTGTTTTTGGCACCAACTTTTCAACAGGTGTTATTGACTGGCAAAAAGAATAGCCCTCCCGGTGACAGTGTTTCATTACTTGAAGGGAGGGGGGTGAGAAAAGGAAAGGCAGGAGTGATGCTATTCTCTTCACACTTTTATTATGTGAACCTGTTGTTATTTGGCATCTCTTGTTGCTGAAGAAACACTGACCAATTACTTCTCAGACTTTCTACAGCTCTAACAGATGGCACTAATGTTGTAATTCTTTTGTTGATGCATGCAATCCGCCTGCTGATGAGAAGACAAGATTCCCAAGATAACAAGGTCTTAAATGGCCATGTGTAATAAAGTATGCAATGACAACTTTTTGATGAGGCTTGTCTATTTTTTTTTTTAAGGCAATTGGGGGGGGAAATTCAGCAGCTCAAAAATATGTTTAGAACATCAAGCATTTAAAATAAATACAGTAATCAATGTTTCCTCTCTTTTTAGTTGTAATCTTCTTTGATATGATAGGTGTAGATTAAAATATAGACAGGCAAGTCTATAAAGATAAGTCTGCAGAAGGCTAATTTTTTAGATGTTAAGTATTATCAACAACAAGCTGTTTTGTTTGCAAGAAGGTCTGATAGGGTCCTGGGCACCATTTTTGCTTCATGTCAAAGACATATTTTTCATTAACCTAAACTTCTCTGAAATAATATTTTTGATTAAGCAACTCTCTGAAAAATGTAGTCATATATGTAGTAGTAATGAATGGAAAACATTTCTTCACTCATAACTGATTGGAATATGTCTGCAAATGAGGCAGATACATAGATGTATCTTTTGTTTTAAAATAAGATCATTCAGATATATAGTTACTTACATTTGCATCTGACTTTGGGTCTTTCCTCCCCAGGAATCAAGATTGTACAAAGCTTTGATTAAGAGTTGCAGTTTAAGGATGATTTGATCAAACCGTACCAACAGAAACAGCTCTGTAAATCAATGAAAACAGAGTCACATTATTGCAATGCAAGATCCTTCTCTTTGGTATATGCATCACCACATCTTACACACATGAAAGGGGCAGAGATTGAAGCATGACAGCACAATGCTGCTTTTGTCATTTCTGCAGAAGAGCAAAATGGATTCTATAAGGTGAACAAAGGCTACAAGATGCTAGCAGTAACATAACAAATCCAATCATCATCTTCGTCATCATGTACATGTATGTTTTATATCACAAAGCTTGGATTCACGTCTGTACTTTTATATTTAATGTGCAATTTAAAAAATAGCATCAGTGGGAAAGTGCTAATGCCTGGGTGTCTGAAATAGGGGTGTGGGGAGGGACAAATATTGAGCAGCTGTCCAACATAATGTCATGATGCAAACATTGTTCCTTACATACTTGCATTCAATGTCATAATGCAGATACAAGAAGACAGAGCTTGAAGATGACATCACAATGCACATTCTCAGTGTGAAATTATGATAGTTAGAAATAGATGCCTGTGGCAGGGTGGTTTCAATGGGGGATTTTGTCCCAAGAGAAATTCCAATATAAGGATTTTTTCCCCAAAAATATGGCAAGGATGGAAAGGACTTTCTATAGCATCTGTTATGATTCCACTAGTCAGCAACAATCTCCAACTGACTTACTTGCATCTTTTAAAGTTATGCATTAAGTACAAGCAGATTTTATTCTGCAATTACTCCCTACATTTGTTCCTTAGGAACAGACAAATTTATGATGTAATTAAGCAAATAGTTAATTTCTTTCTAAGTCACCTCTGCTGGGAAAAGATATCTGCCTTCTTTGACACTTCTCATTTGAGAAAAAAAAAAATATTTTGAATCAAGCAGCGGCCCCCAACCTTTTGGGCACCAGGGACCGGTTCTGTGGAGAGAGGTTTTTCCAAAGACCGGAGGGGGCGTGGTTTCGGGTGCTGCCTGCATCCTACATATAGGGGGTTCACTTGTTTGTGTGGCCCAGTTTCTGGCATGCCATTGACCGGGGATTGGGGATCCCTGAGTTACAGTGTATGATTTCAGTAAAATATAATGGACCAGCAAGACATTTGTTTATGTTTTTTTAAAATAAGGCTATTCATAACAGGGCATCCTATATTCTTCAGAGCAGTTTCAATTTTTTATTATTCCAGCATTCAGTAATGCTGCATGTAGTTTCTCTACCCCTATCAATCAGATTGGTATCTAAAAGAATATGGATTCAAATTCTCAAATCAGAGAAAGTTTCCAATCAGTGTTATTTTTAATTTCTAAACAAGGGGCCCATGCTATACAGGAAATGAATAACATATAATATATTGCTTACTTGAGATTAAAATCCATTAATATGTAACATACATACTAACTAAATGGGGCATACTATGCCCCATACTATGATCTTCAATGAAGAATTTTGATGAAACTTCTAAAATTCTCAAGATTTCAAGTAGAAAAATGTGAAGTAATGTAAATGGCATCAATATCTTGTCATTTTTCAATCACTATATCTTGACAGTTCTATAATATATAACATAAAACAGACATCACCATGTAAAAGAAGGACAATCAAGAATATATTCCATTTTGTACTTCCTGCCTACGTATATTTTTTTAAAAATATCGGTGTTAATGAAAAAGCTCTCTTCCCTAAAGTTTTTTTCTTACAAATTTCCTTTAAAATATCTTTCCAAAATCAAACTTGGTCTTAGATCTGTTTTCTAACCTAACAGACATTAATCCAACAATTTAAACTATGCTGCTGCTAAACTATTAAAACAGGTTCAGATTAGCTCTTGGTGCATTGACTTTTTTCACACAAATACAGTAATTTATTATTTACTGCTTATTCAATTATTTCTCTGCCTTTCTAATACAGTAAATATTCAAGATTATTTGAGTTGTCACAAGCCATCACCTGAAGTAGGAAACATGTAGCCCTCTATCTATTGCTAAATTTTTCTACATATTCAGTTGTAGCTATTCAATTTGTAGTTCAGCAATATCTGTGGGGCATGGGTTTGTATGCTTTCCTAAGCTTGCTTGGTAACTTAAATTGTATGTATGTATATATGTACATATGTATGCATGTTCATAGAATAAAATTTCATAAAATACAGCAAACAAAACATAATAAAACTAAAATATTAGAAAATAAACTTATGGCTAATTATCTTGGAAAATGGAAGATTATCTCCCAGAGCTTTTAAGGTAGATTGTTCAAAAAGCAGGCAAACAAGCAAAAGTATAAAATCAAGATAATTCAGTAAGATAATACACAATTATTACAAAATCTTCATTGAAGTCCCATCTCAAAATATAGGTTTCAAAGTGAATTAATTAAGGTAATATCCAACTGTGGGATTTGAGTCAACTTTTGTTTTTAAAAATTGCATTCTTTCTTCTGCTTTTAAATTTTGCAATGTTTCATCCATCTGAAAGAGAAAAAAAATAGAAATTATGACTTTACTATGCTCAACTCTAACCTGAAGCACAGTACCATTAAAATATCTATTATACAAGTTGCAGTTCATATTATTTTAGTTATTTTAAGTTTTTTTTTAAAAAAAATCACAGTCTTTATCCTGGTAAAAACTTTCCCCTTTCCAGTCAGATTTCAGACAAGCCTTTGCATGGAGATAGCATTCACAGAGTTTGTCCATTACCTCTGATAGAACCAGGATTGGGAGGGGGATATCCATCCTGATTCTCCTAGAACTCTTAACAGTATTTGATACTATAATCATGGTATCCTTCTGAACCAATTCAGGGATTGGATGTGGAGAGCATCATGCTGCATGTTTCTTTGTGATTGGTTTCAGTTTGTGTGGATGAGGGGAGAGATCAAGGCCAAAGCTGCTTACTTGTCGGTGCCTCAGAGGTTAATACTCTCACCTCTCCTGTTTAAAATTTACACAAAACTCTGGTTTTCTCAGTTCATTTCTCAGTTCATATCTGAGACCATCATTATGCTGATAATATCAGTTGTACATCTTGAGCTCAGATCATCCAAATGAGGTTATCAATGTCCTATTCCAGTTTCTGGAGGCAATGTGGATATGAATGAGGAGGAAACAGACTCAGGTCCAATCCACACAAGATTGAATGGCTGTGTGGTTTTGAGCCTTTTCACCCTGGATACTTTTCATCTGACTATTTCCAAGACTTCTGGTAAGTTTAGTATCATGCTCCTCAGGAATTTCATCTGGATTTTATCCAATTAATTATCTCTCTTTCTGAGCAATCATGATCTCTGTTCTCATTGTTTTATTATCGTCTTTGCTTTTAATATTGTATACTTCACAGAGCCTTGTGGAGTCTCTGGTCTCTCAATTGTATCACTCCTGCTTCTTAGAAACTCTCTCCTTTCACAGTACATACTAAGAAATATTAAGAAAATATGTCCATTTCTTCACATACACTAAGAATGGAGAATTTGCACATACTGGAATACTTTTCTTTTGTATGATTCACTAAGAGAGGTACCGTACAGCAGCTGTCTTAATTAATAGGGATTTGTTTCACCTCTCGCCCCCATATCCTTCAAATTCAGTTACAATTTGTCCATGCTTAGGATATCTTGTGGAGTGGGATACAAATTTCAGCAAGTCAAAGTTATGAAGGACAAGGGTCAGGGTGCCTCTTATATAAGACCACAGCAGCTATCTTAATGAAGAGATTTACTCTCTTTCTTGGCAACGATCCGCATAGAACCTCCCTATCTTCTCTATGCTCTACTTACCAGGTACAGGGCTGGGAGGCTCATGTCAGGAGCAGCATCTGACTGCTTCAGCTATTCAGGTGGTGCCTGGGTCATCAGCCTGGGGTGATTCTTGGCTTTGTGCCTCCTGAGGCTGACATTCCATAGGTCTGCTGGAGCAGCTTCCTCAAATTCAGAGCCAATGGCTGAGACCTGAGCCAAGACAGAGAAAAAAAATGATAAGAAGTCATTCACACTATAGTTGGCTTTATTGTATAAAAGCAAAAAAAATAGTTTATCCTTTGTGGCTAAACACAAATGAACAATTAGTTTCTGTGCTCATAAAAAGCAGGCCTAGTTTTCAAGCTATTGATCAAGTATTCCTTCAAGTAAGATATTTGTCATTTGATTTTAAAACCCTGATCTTGCAACAAACATGACGTCTATTAAACAATGCACTAATTGTAGGTACTATCATACAAAATAACCTATTCTTTTTTAAGCAATATGACAAGAGTAAGTTTCCCTGATAATTATTCACATGCAAGATGTGTACTTCCAATAAACATGTGAATTAATAAAACCACTTTGTATTTCTCTCTGGTATGTTGTTCTGACAACAATATTGTTCAAATTTCCTTGAGGCTAGATTATATTGAAACAATCTAAATCAGTTGCTTGTAGCAATGAACTCTTTAGAACAATGAAAATTTTATATAATGTATGTTTTACTGACTCATTCAAAAAAATCCATAACACATTTGGGACTTTACTCTCTTCCTATCTGCCTAACAATTATAAGTTGCTGCATGAAGAACATATTGTTCATCTAGAAAATGTTAGAAAAAGGGTAATAGCCTTATTTGTATGGGACCATTTCTGCTAGCAGAGTGGAATTAATAATGGTGGAAGAATTTTAAGTCAAGCAGTAACAAAGGAATACCTAAGCATTAATATTATTGGCAGGAAATAACTGCATGAAGAACAATTTTAAAAAGCAAAGCTAGGGCTGGGTGAATTTACCTCAAATCCATGTATTTTATAGAATAAAGTAAATACATGCCTACTTCCCATTCACCCAAAAATATAAACTTCTTGCCTAAATCAACTCAAATCATTTGAGAATATTCCACATGCATAAAATATGGCTCACTCAGGTCAAAACGGTGTTTAATTTGATAAGAATCAGTTATAAAGACATTTTAACCTTAATCGTCATGAGGACATCTGTTTTGTTTGGTTTGGTTTTGTTCCCTTTAAAACCGTTTTTTTTTCAGCCCGGTGCTTTCCAGATGTATCGGGACTCTAATTCCCAGAATTTCCAATCAGCAGATGAAGGTGTGCACAAAAGCTAAAACTAGTCCTCCAAAACATTTAGTAAGTATTAGGACCTATGAATAAACTGAAAAGAAAATGATATATTAGGTTAAGGAAGCCTCCTTTAAAGAAATATCCACACAAAACAAACCTACAAAACATGCTGCTGTTGTAAATAAACCATTTACATTTTTTTTTTTTAACTTAACCTTTATAGGGGTAAATATACCAACTTATTTAAGGTTCAGTCGCTAATATCAAAGTATCAGTTCAACATAGGCTTTCTATGTATGTTAAAGCATAATTAAGGTTGATTCATCAGACCAAACAGGCTACAAAAATCAGCCATTTGTTGAAAATATACATACATTTTAATACAATTTCCACAGAGAGTTTGTATCTTGCTGTAAAAGTAAAAGATGCATTTGACTTACTACAGATATATATATTATAAGAACTAATAAATAATTATCTTAAAAGTCTTATAAATGTGTTTATTCACCTATAAACTGCAACATAGTCAGGATTAAGACAGAGATTAATCACTTATTTTGATGACATCATGTTCCCATAGCTACCACTGAGATAATTTTTAGATGCAAAATAAGCAAGTAACAAGCACAGCTCAATAATGAAGTATCTTCTGTCAACCAATGTAGTTATTGCCTAAAATAATCGTAGAAATGTCTGATTGTTTTGATTAAACTTAATTTATAAACCTGCTGCTGTCAGATTAATAGGACCTTCAATTACCAAACAGTCCTATGAATTATACTTTTTTTAAAAAAATTCTTAATTAGAAATCAATTATACTACGTTAATAACAAAAATAAATCTTGATTCCAAGGGATCTGTTTAACTAGCAAAAAGATAAGTAGTATGAATTGCTCCTTTCTATTACCTCCCCTTTGTGGTTGGCTTACAGTACATTCACACAAAGAAGGAGAGGTGAACAGAAGGAAAGAGATTATTCATGTACAGACAGCCACTACAGTATTTCTGTATATGACATTCCCATCACATTCCCAGTTACATCTGTTGGTTGCAAAACAGACTATATAACTTACACTAATTAATTTATCTTAGCAGAAGATAAAACCCAATTAAAACCAAATTATCAGATTCCTGACTTCAACGTAAATCTAATAAAATAGGCGTTGCAACTAACAGCCTTCCATGTATCTGCCTTCTGCAAATTTGTGCATGCCAGAACTTTAGTCCTTCCCAGAAGTCTTACAAAAGTCTTATAAAAACCAAAATGTTTGCTGCAGTTCTACATTGCCATTTCTCCATAAATTGTTCCGACATTTAATAGGATAACAGAGTTGGAAGGAGCGTGGAGGTCTTCTAGTCCAACACCCTACTCAAGCATCCTATACTATTTCAGGCAAATGGTTGTGCAATCTCTTCTTAAAAACCTCCAGTGTTAGAGCATCACTTCTGAAGGCAAGTCGTTCCACTGATTAATTGTTCTAACTGTCAGAAAATTTCTTCTTACTTCTAGATAGTTTTTCTTTGATTGTTTCCATCTATTGCTTTTTGTCCTGCCTTCAGGTGCTTTGGAAAATAGGTTGACCCCTCTTCTTTGTGACAGCCCCTTAGATATTGGAACACTGCTATCTTATCACCCTAGTCCTTCTTTTCATTAAACTGAATATACCCAATTCCTGCAACCGTTCTTCGTATGTTTTAGGCTTCAGTCCCTTAATCATTTTGTTGCTCTTCTCTGCATTCTTTCTAGGGTCACAATATCTTTTTTATATTGTGGTAAGGCCACACTGGAATACTGCATCAGTTTTGGTCACCACGATGTAAAAAAGATGCTGAGACTCTAGAAAGAGTACAGAGAAGAGCAACAAAGATGATTAGGGGACTGGAGGCTAAAACATATAAGGAACGGTTGCTGGAATTGGGTATGTCTAATTTAATGAAGAGAAGGATGAGGGGGACATGATAGCAGTATTCCAATATCTCAGGGGCTGCCACAAGAAGAGGGAGTCAAGCTATTCTCCAAAGCACCTGAAGGCAGGACAAGAAGCAATGAATGGAAACTAATCAAGGAGAGAAGCAACCTAGAACTAAGGAGAAACTTCTGACAGTTAGAACAATTAACCAGTGGAACACCTGCCTCCAGAAGCGGTGAATGCTCTAACACTGGAAATTTTTAGAAGAGACTGGACAGCTATTTGTCCGAAATGGTGTAGAGTTTCCTGCCTGAGCAGGGGGTTGGACTTGATGACCTCCAAGGTACCTTCCAATTTATTATTATTATTATTATTTTTAATTATTATTATTATTATATTATTATTATATTATTATTTATTAGATTATTATTATTATTATTATTATTATTATATATATTTATTATTATTATTATTATTATTATTATTATTATTATTATTCAATATTCCAAGTGTGATCTTACCAAGGCATTCTAAAGTGGTATTCACATGATCTTGATTCTATACCTCTGTTAATGCAGCCTGGGACTGCATTGGCTTTTTTGGTAAATATGTCTACAGTTGCACATGTACTTGTAGAAAAGGTGATCAGTCATCTAATATAATATAACTTTCCTTCTAATATGTAGTACATTCCCCCAGTATGTACTGGGAAGAAAAAAAATACCATTAAAAGAAGGATTATAGAAAAATATATCTGGCTATTAATAGATTCCTGAATATAGTAGAGAAGACTGTAACCAGATCATCTGTGGCCTCTCAGTATTCTTTCTAAGGTTATTTTATTTTTCATCAAATGATAGAGTTGGATAGGACTATTGAGATGATCTATCTCCAATCAGCTGCTATTTGGAAACCTCTGATCAAGGAGAACTCACTACTTCATATGGGAGCCTGTTCCATTGGTTGATTTGTACAATCAGGAATTACTTTCTGATGTCTAGCCTATAGTTTTAATTCACTGATTCTGTAGGCTCTGTGAATGAATCAACTTTTCTGCAGCTATAGACATACATATATGTTTCAACCATTACTCCAAGGCTTTGGTTTTCATATTTTCTATCATTTTAGTACTCCTTCTTTGAACTTGCTCCAGCATGTCATTGTCCTTTTTGAACAATGGTATCCAAAACTAGACCCAGTACTTCAAATAGGGTCTGACCAAGACAGAGTAGAGTGGAACCATGTGCTCAACAGGATGCCTAGATGCTACTGCCAAATCAGGTCTGCCTCATCCTTTGCTTATATCTTACATTTTTCCTATCAGATGCAGAATTTTACACTTTCCCTTGTTAAATTCCACCCTACTCATTTTACTCCACTACTCAAACCTGCCTAGATCTCTTTGTATGTTTTTCTCTTTTATTCAAATATTAGCCTCTCTATCACCAAGCATTATGAAAGCTTGTTAGGTCTCTCATCCATATCATTAATGAAAATGTTGAATAAAACAGGGTCCATGGCATTACTTACACTAATATTTATGCCTACGTGTGTATCTAAGTTCTGAACAGACCTATAAACATGTCTGTTCCCTATTGTTATTTTAGATTATAACAGTCTTTAGCCATTATTTTGCCATCTTCCTTTAGTTGCTTCTTTTGGTGTTAACTGCTGTTCTAAGCTGCTACTTTGCACAGTCTCTCAGTCTTTGTTTCAAGGGTGGAGAAAAGGGTGCTTTACTGGCTGCTGGCTCTCACCATCTCTGGTGGAGTAGTGAGGCTGCTGTCCCCTTTCAGCTTGTCTGCTAAGGTCTATGCCTGACCAGACTTGGCTTCAGCTCCTCCCCAAGCTGCAATTTTTTCCTCTCTGCTTTCCCATGGCAAAATCAAAAAGTAATCAAAAATAACCTTCCCACAAACCCAAGATAGATAACTGGAGTTAGTCAGCTGGGAGCAAAGGTATTTGAGATAAAACAGTTTTAAATTATTATCAAAATTGTAGCAAGGTGGGTGTCGTATATTCTTTTAAGAGGAGAGCATTCAATAAGGTGAGAACTGTTTCACAGAAAGCTTACCATGGTATTATGCCCCATAGATCTGACAGTAGCAGAATAGTAAAACTGACCTCTTTGTTAAGTTGTGATTCATTTATCACTTCCTGCTTCTACAGAGATGAAACATGGAATCCAGCATTTTTCCCGGGGATGCATCAGTCAAAGATAGTTAACTGAGGACCAGCAGGGACATTCACAATGGGAACCAAAAAGGACAAGTTGTAAGTATGACCATTCATCAAAGTCCTATTCCTTTCTACATGCATGTGTTGACATACATAAACAGAATGGGGGGTGATTATGCAGTCAAACCTGCTTTTTTATTTCCACCTACTCCAAATGCATCTAAGGTTTTCTTGCTTCCATCAAACCTTTACCCCTGATTCATAGCATAGGTTATTTAATAAATTACATATTTATCCCTTCATAATTGGTACATCAAAAGATGCATTTAACCCTACTTTGTCCTGTCAATTTGTGGATTTATTTGCATAAATTGACTAATTGAAATTTGTTATCCTAACAGAGGAAAAGCCAGAAAGAATAAAAAGTAATCTATGCCAGGGCATTGCCTCCGCAAACAAATGCACACATAGACAAGTGATTTTCACAGTGGACACCTTTTCTAACCAATCTCTCAGAGCCACCAAAAGGATTCCTTCTCTGCTTCTGCTTTTTATTAATTTGCATTGGTTTTTATGTATTTTGTAAAACTTTAATTAAAAATTTATATTTAGAAAAACCTAAAGGACAATAATCATGCAGCACTATCACTTATGACAACTTTAGCCAGCCTTGGGTCCTCCATATGCCTTGGACCTAAACTCTAGCTATCATTCTACCTACTGAGGACTACAGCCCATTTTCTTCAGAGAACACTTGATTAGGGAAAGCTGGTTTATTTGCTAATGGTGATATAAGAACATGAATTAAGAAGTTCCTGTATTAAGATGAACAGCCTGTGAAAGAATTCACTGTTCTTATTTATGAAATTTTGGCTGGGAAAATTCTGCCATTATACATTGCCAGTATCACTATATATTTGGTGGGGAAAGAAATCTCAAAAAAATATCAGTTTTGCCATTAGCACTCAAACTCACACAGAAAATGGGTATATGTTCTTATAGAATAATGAATAGATTTGCTGTTCTATTGCAATGCATAATGTAAAGAAATAATTTCAACATAGTATTATTTCTGTCAGGGCCAAGAAAAGGCAGAGACTTGTGACTTGTTCTACAGTTAACAAGAAAAATAGGATGCTAAATTTGACAAGTATGACACATTTTCTCATACATTATGCCCTCTAAGGTCTGACACACACAAAAATAATAAAAGGAATGTTTATAATCTGTCCCAGACAACTGCTGTGCCTCTTTTGTACTATAGTCATATAAGATTTCACCAGCAACACAAATATGATATATCAGAGTTCCCAGCAGATAGAGCTTTACAAATGTTTAGCATCAGGGTGTTGATGAGATTAAAATGGGAACACTCAAAAGCCCACAGGCAAGTGGTTGGAATCTTGAAAACATGCCAGCATGATAAAATATCAGATTTTTCAAGAAGTAAAATCAGGAGTCAGTGTGTGGAAGAAAGATACTTGGAGAACTAAAATATATATTACAGAAAACGTTTTCCATTCCTGTCTTTATTTCTATGTTACTAGATGCTGCAGTAAATTCAAACTGTTTTTTTCTACCACAATTAAGTACTCTAATATGTGACACTGGCTGATATTTCTGATTTTAAAATCTTAATGGTTCTTTCAGTGTGGTTCTTATTGAATATGATTTCTTTTCATATAGAGAAGGATATAAAATACTTATTTCTTTCAAGCAGAAGTAAGAGGGTGTTCTGAATGGTACCAGTATTTATATTTAATTTGGTACATAATTAGAAATGGGACATTATAAAATACAAATACAGGACTAACTGAAAGAATGATGTCTACTAAACATCAAATCAGCCATTGATTATTGATTCAGAGAAATTGAAATTATTTAGTTCAAACATTTATACCTCTCCTAGATATAGAGTTGGGTTCTAATTCCTTAAAAAAAAGCACCCTTATTGTAATATTAAAGAATTTCATGAAAGTTATGTAGCTAACAGCATCTCTACTGAGCGAATTTTATAAATTACAAAGCAGTATTAATTACATGCACCAGAAGATGCAAATTGTTAAACTATTGGATGCTAATGACCCAAAATAATTATTTTAGGATGACATTGGAATAGTGTGATCCCTGGTTGTATTAAATATCTTATGATTCTACCAGGCTCCTGTATTATATCTCAAAGACCATAAGAGGTTATATAGAATAGATTATAATAGATCCAATTGATTGATTGTTGTAAAACTACATATAGGTATTACATAGACAGATAAAGAAATTCCTTCAATTAAAATATAGATAGCAAAAAAGAAAAAGTTGGGGAAGGAGCAGATTGCACAGATGGCAATACAACAAAATATATAAGAATTGTATGTTTTAACTACAAATGTACATACCTACAAACATACAAATTTGTACATTATGTGTTTCTCCTAAAATAAAAATTGATGTGGAGTAGAACTTGGAAGTGCATCAGTTTAATTCATCTAGTAGTGAGTACCATATAGATAAACAAAGTGGTATCTCATAGGTATAACACATTGTAGATACAAAGGAGGTAAAGCATTTATTTATTTATTTCATTTTATTTATGAAATTTGTTTGCCTCACCGCAAGGCTATTATATTTGTAGTGTATTTATGTATGAATGTAAAACAGGTATTGGTTAAAGTGATATAATTTACATAGGAATACTATTTGCTGTTACACAAAGAATTCCACTGAATGAACTTTTATATAGAAATGCATATGATTATACTGGTAGTAATACAATGGATTGGGTGGTATTTACTTTCATTATAGAAATGTCTTTATGCATGTGTGTATTTATAAATGAGGTACAAGCAACTTTTCAAAACAAGGAATGTACATATTTATCTGTGTATAGTTGATGGGGAAGCCACAATGTCCTTGATGCAAAGGGGCTGACATTTTCAGTCTGTTTTTCCCTTTGGGCAATTATCAAAATATGTACTTTGCCAAGAGATTTTAATATTACAAATTGTCTAATGTGGTCCATGTCACTTTCACATTCAGTCAAATCAGTAGTTTTTTCTGTTCTATTTCCAAATCAGACTTCCATTTGGAAGAAAAACATTCAGAGATCTGCAACTCCTATGATTTATTTTCCTTGAAATCTTCCCTTTATCCTTTTAGATGGAATCCAAAACTCAGATAAATTAATACATACACTTGTTCCAATGTATGCAATTTCTATTTTTAAACATGAGAACTATCCAATCCGAAACATAACTACTCTCAGAAGATCTTTACCAAATATTTTTCAGTAGTCTTAGGGCATAGGGATTCAAATTAAAATATACAGTACAATCAAATGTTAATTTTGGCATTAAAGGGATGTAAACAGTAATATCATTCTCTTATATGTACAGTGTTTTCCCCAAAATAAGATCCAATCTTTTTTTGGGGGGGGCACAAAATATGCATTAGGGCTTATTTTCAGGGAAACATGGTATCAGGGTGATCAGCCCAGCCGAACACCCCACCCTCTGGCACGTGCACAAGAGGCAGCAAGCATGCAGAGGCCGACGGTGTCTGGCAGCACCGCAGCCCACTGGCCCCTTGGCACAGCACAGGTAAGTCCAAGCATGGAGGCACTGGCAGTGGGCGGAGGCAGAGGCACAGCAGGCAATCCTGATGCACCACACAGCCACCTGCCCCGGCGTGGCCACAGGCAGGCCAAAAGATGGTGGGATGGAGTGGGTGGCGCATCATGATGGCCTGCCTCCCCCTATGCCTCTGCTTCTGTCTGCTGCCAGTACTGCCACATGGGTCTCCCACAAGCCAGGCAGCTGCACAGCGCATCCGGATTGCCTGCCTCCCCCCATGCCTCTGCTTCTGCCTGCTGTTGGGGTTGCCGAGCAAGCCTCCTGCAAGCCTCCCATGAGCCAGATGGCTGCATAGCACATCTGGATCACCTGCCCCCCATGCCTCTGCCTCCGCCTGCTGCCTGTGCCACTGCATGAGCCTCCTACAAGCCAGACAGCCACATAATGCATCTGGATTGCCTGCCTCCCCCCCCCACTTCTGCCTCCATGCTCGGACTTACCTGTGCTGCGTGGGCTGCGGCTGCTGCTGGACATCATTGGCCCCCGCGCACTTGCCCCTCCTGTTCTGGCCACACCCACACCCAGGCTTATTTTTCGGGTAGGGCTTATATTAGGCACACCCTAAAAAATCAGGCTAGGGCTTATTTTCTGGGTGGGTCTTATTTTCAGGGAAACACGGTACTATCCTGAGGCTTTTATGAATGTTCATAAATGAATTGGGATATGGATACTAAAGTTTGCTGACAATGCAATTATTTGGAGAGATTAAATTTAAAAAGGGCTGTGAACATTATTTTTCAAATTGACAATTGTAAGATGTGCAGACACTCCTAATTCCCCAGCCAGTATGCTTACAAATGATACCAAAATAATATAACCATGATATAACCAGCATAATACAACCCAAAAAAAAAAAAACAGCGCCTGAGAAATAGTCAAAAGTTCCACATCTATACAAGGAGGATCTCCACCATTTTCAACTGTATACTATATTCCCATGAGAGGAATGACTAGAATATAAATACTGATAATAAACATACATAAAACATTTTTCCTATAACAGTGGAGACTGTACAGAACTGCATCTCCACATTCATCTGGGAATTTAAAAGATTACTGTTTAATCAAGATTTGCTCTTAGTTAAACATCATGTAACCTTGCTATTCTCCTATATCTTCTCAACAAGTAATGTGTTTTGCTCTTGTGTTTACTCAGTCAGATTTTGGTAAATTGATTATTTAAGCCTATGATCATTTTTCATTAAATTGCTGCAGAAATGCCAGAAAGGCATTATGACTTTTTCACTCCAGCTGAGCTAAACCAGAAGGAAATACAGAGTAATTGACCTTGTTGTTCAGTGAATTGTACAGGACTTCACTACCCACTATTTTATGCCACTCACTTCACATCATGCCTCTTCTAATGTCATACCCTTTGTATGTATATTCTGTCCAACACATTCCACAGAAAGAATAGGAAGAGAAAAGCAGGGGGCATCGCAAACACAAAGCATTAAATACACTGAGCCCCCTATGCCTAAAACTCCAGAGCCAAGAAAGCTTTGTACTGTAAATTGGGTGGTTAGAATAAAATGTTCCAAATATTGTAATGGATTAGAATCCATTGTGAGCCAACATATAAATTTATGGGGGGGGGGAATATAACATGCAAATGCTATACTGAACAAATAATAGACAACAGAAGTTGGCAAACGTTTCAGGTAGTAAAAGCCGGAGCATGTTTCCATTCCAAGAAAGCAAACATCCTTTTTTTAAAAAATAATGCCAACATTTCTTGGGAGCATTAAGTCTTATGAGGCTTTTCACAATCACTCTGGGTTATTCTAGAATTTTATATAAAAGCATTGAAATCTCATATATTCTTGCATTATTTGATAATCTTGTGAAATTTCAAATATGAAAACTGCTTCAACTACCTAAATTATCATAATGCTCATGGCTGCTATGCTGCTGAGTCCTTACATAAAATCTATATCTGAATGGATAACTTTCAGCAACCATATTTTCTTAGAAAAAAATTAAGGACAAAGCTGAAAGAGGTGCACAAGGATTAAACAATATGTTTAAAACTTTGCTTTACAAAAGAAAATTGAAGAGCAAAATCCAGAAAATAAGTAATTAAATAAGTCTGAAGGGCAGTTTTCTGAAATAAAGAACTGTTCTTTATAACAAATGCATATGGTCACTGTGAGGGTGTGGTAGCTCAGCAGTTAAAGACACTAAACCTATCAGCTGGAAAGCTGACAGCCCAGGTTCAAGACCCAAACACTGCACGATGGGGCGAGCTCCTGTTCTTGCCCTAGCTCCTGCCCACCTAGCAGTTTGAAAGTATGCAAATGCAAGTAGATAAATAGGTACCACTTCAGTGGGAAGGTAACAGGGTTCCATGTGCCTTGGCATATAGTTATGCTGGCCACATGACCACAGAAATCACAGTGCTAGCTCCTTTGGCTAAGAAATGGAGATGAACACCATCCCTTGGACATGACTGGACAGGGGAAACTTTTACCTTCCGCTTTGTGGTCATTGTTAATATAAAGTACATATAAACAAATATATCTTGATCTCACAATGATTTTGTACTAGTTGCTCAGTCTGGACACAATGATAGTCCTAGAAGTTTTTTAACATGGAATGCTATTATTTGCGCAGAAACCCTAAAGAATGATTTATACAACAGCCTTTTAATACATTCAGATCATAAATATAAAGAAATAAAGCACGCTTCCAACATGATGCCGGCCTCAGATCCCTTAGATCAGGGCTTTTCAACCTGTGGTACGCGTACCACTTGTGGTACATTAATGAGTGGCAGGTGGTACGCAGCCCTGCCTAGCCAAGTGTAGTGGGGAAGGGAAAGAGCCAGCAGAGGCAAAGACTTACAGTGAGAGAGTCCTCTGGAGCTGCAGATTTTACTTATGAATGGAGCCATTTGGGGAGGCTGCCTTAGCCGGCAGCCAGTACTTACATTTTTTTTCTTCCTTAAGTGCTGGCTGGGCTCCTTACTTTCCTTTCTAGCCAGTAGCTAATTCTTAAAGGGGAAGTGCCTTTTTAAGCTAGTTCACTCAGCAGCTTGTCTTTTCTGTCTCTGGAGGCCTTTCCTTGTTTGATCAATATATGGAAGAGGGAAAATATGGGGGGGGGGTTCAAATTCTTCCTTCAGAAGGAGATGGGAATGAGAAAAAGGGAGGCAGGGAAGGGAGGGAGGGAAGGAAGTCCCGCCTTAGCACTTGGCCACCAGCAGCTCTGCCATTGACTTTGCTTGTCAAAAGGTTGCAGAAGGGGATCACATGTCCCTGGGACACTGTGACCATCATAAATATGAATCAGTTGCCAAGCATCCAAATATAAATCACATGACCATGTTGCTGCAATAGTCATAAGTGTGAAAAATGGTCATAAGTCATTTCAGTGCAATTGCAACTTTGAACAGGTTTTTTTTTTGTCACCAAGTTTTTCACACCTTGCTAGGTGGTACTCGAATATTGCCATATCCTAAAAGTGGTACAATCGGTAAAAAGGTTGAAAAGCCCTGCCTTAGATCACTCAGACGAAAGTAGACCCTGTGCCTATAAGGGCTCCACATGATTGGGAATACGACACAAGAATCCCAACCTATTTTATCCTATTTTGTTGATGAGCCTATCCCTGATTTATTATCAACATGAAATCAACAATTATTCTACAAACTTTCTTCAGAACATTGTTGACAAGCCTAATCTACCACATATTATATCTGCTTTATGTTTTCTAAGTGAAGAAGTTCTATTTGTCTCTGTTAATTTTCATTCTGTTATTTCCATTACTTTTATCTAACTTACCAAAATCAGTTTAAATTATATTACTGCCTTCTAGGATATTAGCTATTCTGTCCAATTTTGTATCATCTCTAAATCCAATAAGCATTTCCTCCACACTTAACTAATCAAAATGTCATGGGTACTTTGTCAAATGCTTTGCCGAAATTAAGATATATGACATCTACAACCATCTCACAATTTACTAAGGGAGTTAGATTATCAAAAAATGAAATAATATTTGTCTAGTGAAGCTAATTCATGACAAATCTATGTTAACATTTAGTAATATGATTATATTGTCTTCACACGTATGGTCCTGTTGTGATCTAAAAACTAATAGAAGCTGTTTGAAAATGTTCCAGGCTGCAGCATATTCTGTGCTTCTGTTGCATAAAAAATCTTTTTTGTGTGCATAAACAAAGTATAGTGTAGTATCTTAGCATAATTAAACATGTTGTAATTTTTTTTGATAAACTTATAGTCCTGAATAAATCAACACAATTATTTCCTTTTCAGATGGAAAAGTCTTGTTTGCTTTTAAAGAAAGCTAAAATATTTTGTTTGGCACTGCAACCAAACAAGACAGACCCAGACTTCAACAGATAGTTAGAACTGCAGAAAAAACAATTGCTACCAGCCTGCCTTCCATTGAGGACCTGTATACTGCATGAGCTAGAAAGAGGGCTGTGAAAATATTTACAGACCCCTCACATCCTGGACATAAACTATTTCAAGACGATGCTATAGGACATTACACACCAGAACAACTAGACATAAGGACAGGTTTTTTTTCCCCATGCCATCACTCTGCTTAACAACTAATTCCTACAACACTGTCAAACTATCTAATAGGGCTGTATTACTATTACTATTATTCTCATCTTTCCTATTACCTATTTCCTTATCTTCTTATGACTATAACTTTGTTGCTTGTATCTTATGATTTATATTAATTGTTTTATTTAGTATCCTAGTATGATTTATGTTGATTACTTATTTAGTATCCTATGACTATCAGAATCAGAATCAGAATAGAGCTGGAAGGGATCTTGGAGTCCAGCCCCCTGCTCAAACAGCAGATCCTATACCATTTCAGAAAGTGATTGTCCAATCTCTTCTTAAAAAACCCCAGTGATGAAGCACCCACAACTTCTGAAGACAAGCTGTTCTACTGGTTAATTGTCCTCAATGTTAAGAAGTTTCTCCTTAATTAAGGAGGAAGCAACGTTATTAATTAATGTATAGAGTCCCTACTTCTCCCCCTCTCTCTAAGTATATATGTATGTATATATACTGTGTTTCCCTGAAATTAAGACCCAGTTTTATATTTTTTTTGCCTCCAAAAGAGGCACTAGGTCTTAATTTTGGAGAATGTCTTACCTTAGGACCACCACAGCCAAGCATCCCACACCCCGACACCTGTCGTGCCACTACTTGACTTCTTCTGCAGCCGTTTGCTGCCACTTGTGGCCGTATGGCATGTGGCGCATTGCACCGTTGCCGCTCCTCCTGGCAGGATGCCACACGGTGCTTTTTGCCATTTCTGCTGCTCGCGGCAGGATGCTGCATGGCTCTTTGGGCCATTTCCGCAGCAGAAATGGCCTGAAGTACCACATGGCCTCCTGCCACAAGCAACAGAAGCAGCCTGAAGCGCACAAGCAACAGAAGCGGCCCAAAGTGATTAAAAAGGTCTGAGAAGCTGCTACTTTGCCAATTATTTCTGAGAGTAATTTCATAAATCTTAGTTTTCTATGAATATATGCAGGGTTTGTTAATTATATACTATAGTAATATGTTAAATTGCTTCATATTCTATGATTTGAAAAAAAATCTGCCACAATTAATGTTTCAAAGCATAACAATGTAGCAGTCTCTTTCAGTCATACATTCTCCAGACATACTAAACTAAAGTTTCTAGAATTCATAGTAAATATGGTTGTAGGAATAATGGGTAGCAGGTTTATGAGTTGTAAAACAAACCACCTAGAGTGCAACTGGTGGGAAAGATTTTTGTTATTAGGCTTGTATTTAGTTAGCTGAATTACCAGAATGTTTTGTTCCAATTTTCATAACTGCTATATAATGTGCTGCATGCACATATGTTCCAGGACCCCACCATCTAACTCAGGGGTGTCAAACTGCCGGCCCGCAGGCCTGATGCGTCATCTGGAAGCCGCGCCCACCCCATTGCCGGCAATCACAAAACTGTCCCAATACATTGCGTGACGAGTTTGACATGTCTGATCTAACTGAAGTTCTCCCATATGTCACCTGGAACATCCACATCAAAGATAATTGGCAACAAAGTGGAAGATGCAACCAGACTATTAAACCCCACTCTTTTTTAATGTGTTTCCCACAGATTGTATGCATATTAAAATGAACAGAGCTTCATTCTCTGTGTCATCATTTTGAACCCAGTATATTTTGCTTTACATGTCCTGATGTCATCCATTGGATAAAATATACCCATATTTGGTCTTTATACAATAACATTTTTAATGGCCTTATAAACACATTTGGAGAAATGACAGACCCAAAAATGGAATTCCATGTATGAGTCATATCATGCTAGATAACATATATTAAGTATTTACCCAATATAGAAATATACTCAAGGATTCTTGTCTAAGGTTGGGCTAACGTCCAGTATTTATTTCATGGAAATATTGAATCCTATAATACGCAGAATTGCTATTAGTTCATATATAGTGAAACATATTCATTGTTTCAGTTTTTGAAAAACATATAGCAACATTAATTACAAGCATATAAAATTATTTTTAAGATTATCCTTATAGTCAGAAATAAAATCAAGGCTCTTAAAGATCTTTGAGAGTCAAATGATACCTCTTATACACACTTTTGTAAAACAAATTAATCTTTTAAAAATAATTATTTATTTTGTCCATTTTAAATTTTCTTAAATCATATCTTGTTAAGCTTTTTGCCAAATATTTTTTTTCTTTAAATCCTTAAATTTTGTTTTAGTTTTGTAGTCCATAGACTTATTGTCCATAAAGGCTACATTGTGGCTATGAGCACAGATGGAATTCCTCCAGTTTATACACAAGGAATGGCTGCCTGGAGAACAAGCAGGTAATCTCAGGATCTCTCCTTTATCTGGAGAGATTTCAATGTCCAGTGTTGGCCCTCCAGGTGCAATCTATGCTGCAATGCTATGTGTAATTATGGACTAGTCCCCCATAGACATCACCAAATAGTCTTAATTATTTTTAATGAATATATATATAATTAAATCAGACAAGAGAACCAGACCTTAGGTTCTATGAAATACTTTTTCCTTACAACTAATGAATGCATACAATTGATAGCATTTATAAAACAAAATATATGTGTAACTTGAGAAGATTTAGGTGCCTAACCGTAACCATAGATGTGATACTTGGCTGCAATTATACTATTAAAAGCACAGGGAAATAAGGAGAGAGCTAGGGAGGGATTTTGTATTTCTCTTTTTCTTCATTTGCGATGTGTTCACTTGTTTGGTGTACTTTCTTTTTTGGAATTTTAACATAGTGGCAATAAATTGAAGCAGCATAATTGGACGGGAGGAGAGATTCCCTGGAACAGCCTACAGAGAAAGCAATTTTAATAAATAATAATAATTTCATTAGATTTATTGCAGAAAATGTTTGATCAACTTGGCAGTATATTGGCTGAGTCACTTGAGAGTAAATTTAGATTTTTTAAGAAAAAATAGATGAAAAACTTGCTAAGATGAAAGAGGAGATGAAAGAAGTTTAAAATATAGAACATTCTGTAAAACAAATGTTTATAAAACAGGTTAATGATAAAGTAAAAATTTTGGAGAGTAAGACAGAGGTTATAGATAATTGGAAAAAAAAACTAGGTAATTTGGCTCTATTTGAATTGAGAGAGAGGAATTCTCGTTTGAGATTTAAAGCATTCCTGAGGCATCCAGTGAAAATATCAGAGAAAAAATTATACCTGCATATTTAATCTGCCCAGCTGGGGATTAAAATGAAAATTCTGATTGCATGATCTAGTGTTCCCCTATCTTTCATTTGTAAATTAATATTGTTAATCTGTCCTTATTCTTATAAGCAACCATAGAAAATATGCAATCTCAGCATTTCTCCCCTTCATACCTTCCAGAAGGGTTGGGCTTTTTCTCTTAGAACAGCTAATCAGCACTAGAGTTTCTTAAACATTATACAAAACCCCAGACTTTGAACAACTTGAGTTAGCTGTATACTGTGTTCTAATCATTTAGATTCATTGTTTGTGGCTAAAAGAAAAATGTGTAAGGTACACATTTTTCCTTTATTAAAATATAAACAAAAACAATAGTACACCTTGTAAATATAAATATGTATAATTGCTTTCAAACAGCTTTGCTGGCAAGGGTCCATATAAACCTATAAACAACCAAATTACTAAAAAGACACAATCTAAAATTGGGGTACATGGGGGGATTTTTTGTTTGTTTTGTTTTCTCCAGTTTACGAATGGCTCTAGCCTACTTGTTTGTTTGTTTGTTTTTTCTTTACCTCTTTCCCATAATTTATTTCTAACATTCACTTGGACTGGAAAGCTACAGAAAAGAGCTATAGTAAAACGTTATAAAATCCCTGAGAAGTTATAGTATTTCTACTCTTGTATTCTTGATTAACTCGTCTGCATGATATCAAGGCACTTTTAAGAGCATGTGAATGTCTTCTTGATAAAAAGATCAAATCAACAAGTAAAAATGAGGAAGTTGATGTTTTTATGGGTTAAAAATTTATAGTGTTTATACATCTCCTTAAACATTAATATAGATTGTGCTGTCTTTGACTCTGAAATCTTGCAGCAAACTCATTCTCATAGTAAGTGGTTAGTAAGCTGGCAAATATAAAATAAATGAAAGATGCTGGCATAAAATAACATTCCACAAAATATGGGTAAGCTGGGATCTACCCCTGAGTCTGATTTGTAGCCACATAAAGGCTGAGTGGACCATCTGACAGAAATATATATATAAGCCAGGAACTCATGGCCGTGAATGTGAAGTGCTCTTCTGAGTCAACGTGTCCAGTAAATGCTGCAGCCTGACAAAAAAATATCAAATATAACCAGGATATATATAGTATCCTGCTATTCTATCCAGTGGTCATCAATTAATATCTATGTTGGTGTCTGCAGTTCTATGCATTCCCAAAGACGGATAACTTGGGCTCGAAGTGGTCTCGGAGCTTTTTTTTCAAGTCCGCGTAGGTGACCGACTCGAGCAGCACCGGGGCAACCAGGTTCTCTGCAATGTTGAAGGTGGCGGGGCCGCACAAGCAGAGGAGTGTCGCGGCCTTCAATCCATCTTCGGCGACCTGGTTGGTGTGGAGGTAATTTTCGACACGTGAGACTCTCTCCGGGTGAGCTACGTCGAATTCTTCGAGCTTCCCGACCTTCGCCATGGTGGTTTGTTTCTTCGTTCAATGCCTTGTGCTGCTGGCTTCTGTGTAGGCCCTAGGACGGATCCATAGGGCGTGGTGGTCTCCAGCGTGGCTTGCTGGCAGACCGAGGGGGGGAATGTAGTTCCTGTCAGGCTCTGTGCTGACCTCACCCCCTAGTGACTTCAAGCTCTCTCAATGAAGCAGCACATCCCACCTTCGTCGCCACTGTTATATCTTCGGTTCTTTAGGCATTGAATGAGGCAGAGTGTTCAAACAGCAACAAGTTTATTAACTCAGAACAGAAGCAGCCCTAAAGGCTGCTGCACAGCTATTTATACAGTTAGCCTCTAGGTGGCAACCTATAGGTTTAAAGTAACAGTTTCCCACCCCAAACCTCATTATCAGCTTGGAGACAGCTGATCATACAATGGAAGAAGTTAATTGGAATTAAAAGGCAGGCCAAGAAATAAAAATAAATATAATATACATGCTTCATTTAGTAGGTTCCATTTGCAAAATGTCTGTCTTATATAGAAGCAAATTACTATTTATCTCATACCCTTTGTAATGTATTGGCCACAACTGTTTTAAATCACTTGCTTAATGTCTGACCTACAATGCTGTATTGTTTAACAGTTGCTGTTACTGAAAACCAGACTGGCTGTCTCCAAGCTGATAATGAGGTTTGGGGTGGGAAACTGTTACTTTAAACCTATAGGTTGCCACCTAGAGGCTAACTGTATAAATAGCTGTGCAGCAGCCTTTAGGGCTGCTTCTGTTCTGAGTTAATAAACTTGTTGCTGTTTGAACACTCTGCCTCATTCAATGCCTAAAGAACCGAAGATATAACAGTGGCGACGAAGGTGGGATGTGCTGCTTCATTGAGAGAGCTTGAAGTCACTAGGGGGTGAGGTCAGCACAGAGCCTGACAGGAACTACATTCCCCCCCTCGGTCTGCCAGCAAGCCACGCTGGAGACCACCACGCCCTATGGATCCGTCCTAGGGCCTACACAGAAGCCAGCAGCACAAGGCATTGAACGAAGAAACAAACCACCATGGCGAAGGTCGGGAAGCTCGAAGAATTCGACGTAGCTCACCCGGAGAGAGTCTCACGTGTCGAAAATTACCTCCACACCAACCAGGTCGCCGAAGATGGATTGAAGGCCGCGACACTCCTCTGCTTGTGCGGCCCCGCCACCTTCAACATTGCAGAGAACCTGGTTGCCCCGGTGCTGCTCGAGTCGGTCACCTACGCGGACTTGAAAAAAAAGCTCCGAGACCACTTCGAGCCCAAGTTATCCGTTATAGCATGGAGGCATGCTTTTGAGCAGCAGGAGCAACAACCAGGCGTGTCTGCAACAGAATTCATTGCCGCTCTTCGTCAAGCGTCCCGACTCTGCAATTTCACGGATTTGGAGGAGAAACTACGAGACCGCTTAGTCTGCGGACTCTGGAATCGAGAGCTCCAATAAAAACTGTTCGCTAAGGAGACTCTCTCGCTACAAGAGGCCTCGAAGGAGGTCATGGCAGACAAAGCTGCCGAAGGGGCCGTTAAAGCACTGCGGCTCTCCAAAAGCATGCCAAGCATCGAAGCCGTCCACCACAAGGACGCCAAGTGGATGGAAGACACCAACTCAGACTACGAAGTCGACCAGCTACAAAAGCACCCGGAGAAGGGACCGCAGCCAGCTGAGAAGGCAGTTCTGTTCCTTAGATGCATGGGCTGCGGAGACCGCCATCAACGCACAGATTGCCGATTCCGAACTGCAACATGCCGGGCCTGTGGCAAACCAGGCCACATTGCCGCCATCTGCCGAGGACCGCCCGAAAGAAGACGCATTCAGGAGAGGTACAGGGGACCCAGGTCAAAACCGAGTAGGGTTCTGCTCCAGCCGAAGGAGCATATTCCGCACTGGTGCCCATTGCCCCCTAAAGCAGAAGCTTAGACTACAGGTCAAACTTCAGGGAGTTCCATGCAAGATGGAACTGGACACGGGCTCAGCCATGTCCATCATTTCACAAGGAACATTCAGGCACCTATGCCATCCTAGCAACAGATGGGACAAGCTCCGGCCGTCTAATCTACTACTCACAGACTTCCAAAACTCCCGAGTGGTGGTCAAAGGCGAAGCCACACTTCTGGTGGAATTCAAGGGGTTCAAGGGGCCACTAGATATCGTAGTGGTGGAAGGCCAATGCACGAGCCTCATAGGGTTCGATTGGTTTGATGCATTGGGCATTCAAGTAACCGGCATTCACCGAACACAAGTGGCAGATCTGTCTGTTTTCAGTTCTAGTCTAGGGGAGTACAAGGGTCCTCCGATCACCCTAAAGCTTAATCCTATGGTAACTCCAATACGGATCAAGCCTCGGAGAGTGCCTTTCGCGTTAAAACCCAAAATCGATGCAGAACTGGATAAGCTAGTGGAACAAGAGTATTGCAGCTTGTAGACAGTGGGGTGTGGGAGAACCCCATAGTAATGCCATTAAAGGCCAATGGGGAAGTGCGAATATGCGCTGACTATAAGTGCACCCTCAACAGGGCACTTCAACAGCATGCATACCCTGTGCCAGTTTTCAGCCATATTTTGGCGTCATTTCAAGGAGGCCGCATGTTCGCCAAATTAAATTTGGCACAGGCCTATCAACAACTGCCCATGGATGAGGCCACAGCAGTAGCCCAGATCATTGTCACCCATAGGGGGGCTTTTAAGGTTAAGCGCCTACAGTTCGGGGTGAGTGTAGTCCCAGGGCTGTTCCAAGGAGTGATGGAGCGCATGCTCAAGGGAATTCCAGGGGTTTGCCCCTACTTCGATGATGTCCTCATTGCTGGGGAATCGGTTGAGATTCTGGCAGAACGGCTTAAGGCCATCCTTCAGCGGTTCCACGACGCGGGACTTAAACTAAAAAAAGAAAAGTGCAAAATTGGGGTAGAGTCAACTGAGTTCCTTGGTTTCCGCATCGATGCCGAAGGCATTCATCTGGTGAAATCCAAATTAAAAGCAATCCAGCAGGCCCCAAGGCCGAAGTCAAAGGGAGAGCTTCAAGCTTTCCTAGGCCTTTTGAATTTTTACCATGCCTTCCTCCCTAACAAGGCCGCAGTGGCAGAGCCATTACACCAGATCTTGGATAGACAAGCTCAGTGGCAGTGGACCAGTGTCCACAAGAGTAGCTTCCAAGCAGTCAAATCACTGCTGTCGTCGAACTCAGTTCTCACTCATTTCAATGAGCAGCTGCCTGTCTGCATTGCGTGTGATGCATTGCATGTGATTGCGTGTATGGGGTTGGGGCTGTGTTAAGCCACTTGATGGCTGATGGGAGGCAGAAGCCCATCGCGTATTACTCCAGGACCCTATCGTCCACAGAGCGCAATTACCCGCAAATTGACAAGGAGGCTCTGGCCATTGTGGCCGGAGTTAAAAAGTTCCATGACTATTTCTATGGTCGCCAGTTCGCGGTCTTCATGGACCACAAACCACTCCTAGGGTTGTTCACCACAAACAAACAGACCCCTCAGATTTTATCTCCTCAAATGCTGAGGTGGTCTATCTTCCTGTCAGCCTACAGCTACAGGATGATTCACAAACCGGGCAAGGAAATGGGCCATGCAGACAGCCTGAGCAGGGTGCCCCTGCCACATGTGGAGCCAGATCCAGCTCCGGCTGCACACATCCTGGCTATCCAGGATTTGCCAGAATCTCCCCTTCACGCTGGGGACATAGCTGCTGAGACAGCAGCTGACAAAACGCTGAGTCGTGTGCTAAACTAGGTACACACAGGATGGCTGGATAAATGTCCAGGGCCAGAATTTCAGAGTTTCTTCATGAGAAAAGATGAGCTTTCAGCTCATAAGGGGTGCATCCTTTGGGGAAGTAGGGTCATAGTCCCGAGCTCTTTACGGCCCAGGGTCCTAGAGTCTCTGCATGAGGGTCATCCGGGAATAGTCCAGATGAAGGCACTTGCAAGGAGCTACCTTTGGTGGCCAGGGCTAGATAAAGCCATCAAGGTCCAAGTACATGGTTGCTACACGTGCCAGCAATCCAGACCGGAGATGCCGCAAGCCCCTGTCCACCAATGGGAGCACACACACACACCGTGGTCAAGAATCCTCATTGATTTTGCTGGGCCCTTTCAGGGACAGCTGTTTCTAATAGTGGTAGATAGCCATTCTAAATGGTTAGAGGTTGCACCAGTCCCTACTATGACTACTGCCAGGACCATCCAGGAACTGCTCAGAATCTTTGCAACACACAGACTTCCAGACGTGTTAGTCTCAGACAATGGAGCTCAGTTTACTGCTTCTGAATTCCAGTCTTTCCTCAGGGCAAATCTAATACGGCACGCCACGTCGGCTCCCTTTCACCCGGCCTCGAACGGCCAAGCGGAATACATGGTCTGCACAACCAAGGAATCACTAAAACAGTTTATCACAGGGGATTGGCACCATAGACTGGCAGATTTTCTATTCTGCCAATGCACAGCTCCCTGTACTGCCATGGGCAGAAGCCCTGCCGAACTCAGATGGGGCAGACATTTGATCACCAAGCTGGACAGGCTGCACCCTGACCGGGTTGCCTCAGACTCTGGTCAGCCAAAGGCACCTCAGAATTTGCAAATGGGTGATCAGGTTTGGACCCAGAATTACGGGCAAGGGGCTTTGTGGGTGGCAACCGTGGTTGTTAAGGTGTCGGGACCACTTTCTTATGTGGTGGTCCTGGAAGATGGGCGAGTCATTCGCCGGCACATTGACCAGCTGCATCGGAGGCTAGTGAACCAGTCTCTGACTCAGGCCTCTCAAGAGGGCTGCACGCAAGGGCCATGTGACAGCGGCCCAACAGAGGAGCTTGCACGCTCCAACAGAACTCTTACTCAAGGAGACGGGGAAAAGGCCGTAGTAGAGCTTCCCCTGGACAGACAGACAGTATCCGCTGAACAGGACTGGCAAACTGCACTGAGGGACAGCCCTGCAGACTTTGCTGCACGATTGGACTTTGGTTTGGGCCGACCGGGACTGGCCAGCCAAAGGGACCTGAGTCAACCTGACTTCACTGGACCTCAGAGTCCTGGTCTATCCAGCCGGGCAGGCGAGCAGGTAGACTGGGAGACCCCTGCAACCCCTAGACATTCAGAACGGTCAAGAAGGCCGCCTAAATATCTGCAGGACTATGTCCAGCAATTGAGAGTTTGAGCCATCTATGGGGAAAGGGTGTAATGTATTGGCCGCAACTGTTTTAAATCACTTGCTTAATGTCTGACCTACATTGCTGTATTGTTTAACAGTTGCTGTTATTGAAAGGCAGACTGGCTATCTCCAAGCTGATAATGAGGTTGGGGCAGGAAACTGTTACTTTAAATCTATTGGTTGCCACCTAGAGGCTAACTGTATAAATAGCTGTGCAGCAGCCTTTAGGGCTGCTTCTGTTCTGAGTTAATAAACTTGTTGCTGTTTGAACACTCTGCCTCATTCAATGCCTAAAGAACCGAAGATATAACACTCTTCTTTAAAGCAAAGAGCTTCCTAAATTTTCTCATTTCCAAATAATAACTTTGGGGATAAAGTTAGGGTACAAAATCAGGATTGGCTTAATCTTAGACTTCCCAGAAACCTAAGTCTATCATTCAGTGTTCCAGTATTCTTCATTCACTGTAAGATAAACAAACAAGTCTTCTTCTGTGTGACTTTTAAACATTTTCTTTGCTGGAGGTCAATGTGCAAGAAGCTACAACCAGCCATTACTTGATTTGATAAGCTGTTTTAGATTGCTTTCCAGATCCACGTATGTCCTAACTTCATAGATGAAAGGTGCTAGTTGCAAACAACACACATACTGGCATCAACACCAGACTATAAGCATCTAGTTGTGAGTTTGCCTCATAACATAGCTGCATGCAGGCTGTAATTTTTCCTTCGTAATGGCTTGCTGTGGCTGCCTATTCCTAAGTGTGTATTTGTTGAAACAGAAATACTTTGTAGATGTTCAGAACCCAATAGGTTATTAAGGAAGTGCCATTGAAATAGTTTTGATGTTACTCTACAGGTGTGAAATGCAACCATAATAGCTTCCCAACTGAATTTCATTAATAATGCAATAAAACCATTTGTGACATTTACTGTAACATGTATAATGCAAGATATGAAAAGATGCCTCTCTTAGGTGTGCAACTTTTTAATGTAATCTTGAAAGCTAAGAGGAGGGAGCTGAAATAATTATAGGTCATTTCCATAATGAATGCTTCCTCAAAGATAATTAAAAGAAAAACATTTACAACTTACACTGCCCAAATTAATTACAGTGACTCAAATGATTTGTTAGAAAGAAATGGTCAAGAATATATGACTTTCCCTTAGTCTTATGAATATAATCTCACTTGGGGAAGTGAAAACAAAAGAACAGTAACAATAAAGGAGGCTGCAGACATGTAAACAATTTGAATTACATTGATAAATTATACTGATTTATATGTGTGTGTATACAGACATACATATACATACATACTGTACATACATACATACATACATGGATTTACAGTGAGGACATTATGAAGTCATTCAGATGGGAGAAATAATAGATAACAGAATTGGAAGAGATCTTTGAGTTCTTGGTCCAGCCCCCTGCTCAAACAAGAAACTGTGTACTATTTCAGGCAAATGTTATCCAATCTTTTCTTTAAAACCTACAGTGTTGAAGCATCCACAACTTCTGGAGGCAAGTTGTTCCATTGATTAATTGTTCTAACTGTCAGGAAATTTCTCTATACTTCTAGGTTGGTTCTCTCCTTGATTAGTCTCCATTCATTGCTTCTTTTCTTGCCTTCAGTTGCTTTGAAGAATAGTTTGAACCCCTCTTCTTTGTGGCAACCCCTTAGATATTGGAACACTGTTATCATGTCATCCCTAGTTCTTCTTTTCATTAAATTAGACATACCCAATTATTGCAACCAGTTCCCTAATAATCTGTGTTGCTTTGTTGCACTCTTTCTAGAGTCTCGACATCTTTTTTATATCATGGCAACCTAAATTGGATGCCATATTCCAAGTGTGGTCTTACCCAGGCATTATAAAGAGATTATAAAGGGATATTAACATTTCTGGTAATCTGTTAGTACCACTTTATAATGCCTTAGTAAGACCACACTTAGAATACAGGTAGTCCTCGAGTTAGGAGTGTAATGGAGCCTGCCCATTCCATTCATAACTTGAAAACTCGTAGAGTGAATCTTGTTTGAGGTATGAGATCACTCCCTTGCTCCTTAAAACACATGCAGCTCATTAAGCAAACATGAGGTATCTCAGGGTGGGGAAGGCTGTGGAGGGCCTAGTGCTGGAACAGGCCCCCAAGGCCTCCCCAACCCACTAAGATACTGCATGCTTCCCCCTCCCTTCCTGCCATGCTGGACTCACCTGGAAAAGATCTGTCTCCTCTCTGCTGCAGTTCCTACTGCTTCCGTGACCCCCCATGGCCCGATTGGCCTTTTCCAGGCTGCTGCTGCCCAGATTTGAGGCCAGGGAACACTTCTGTGCACCCCGCGTGGCCTGATCTGGGCTCTGGAGGCCTTTTCCAGGCCCGATTGGGCCATGGGGGGGATGCGGAAGCATTCACTGGCCTGGAAAAGGCTTCTGGAGCCTGGATTGGGCTGCATGGGGTATGCAGAAGCATTCCCCAGCCTTAGATCCGGATCACAGCAGCCTGGAAAAGGTCTCTGGAGCCCTGATCCAGCCTCCGGAGGCACATGGAAGTATACCCTAGCTTCTGTTCTGTTCTCTGTTGCAGAGAACAGAGGCCTAAAGTACCATGAGATCACACAAGATCAGTAGCATGAGATCTCGCCCCACTGATCTCATGTGATCTTGCATTACTTTAGGCCTCCATTTTCTGTGAACACAATGAAGGCCTGGAGCAGCCAAGAAAGCGAAGGATATTGATCTTTGCCCAGTGAGTATTGAAGGTCTGGTGCCTAGGGAGACCTGGGGCAGGGGTGGGGAGGGAGGGAATAACCAGGGTGAATGTTGCAGAGCCACTGTGGTTGCTCGTTAGGGCAAATGACTGCCATGGTGCTGCAATATTCATAACTTCGGGACTTGCTCGTAAGCACTAGGGGATGCTCATCACGTAACTTTGAATGAGCGTTAAGTTAATGCTCATAACTCGGGGATTACCTGTATTGTTTTGGTAGTGTTGTGTGGCTACATGGAAGTAAAAAAATGGAAAATAGTTAAGACTGATGGGGTGGAACTGCAAATGGGCCACATAGCAGATATACAGAAGTAACTTGCTATACCACAGTCACATGGGAACCATGAGGAGGATGCAAGAAGACAGCAACATCTAAGTACCACCAAAGAATTAGGTAGGTTTTGGACTTCCAGTTTGACATCACGGCATGACGGGTGCAGGAAGACAGGGCTCCGTCTTCCGTGTTAAATTTTGCCCCACTGGGCACCCTAAAAAGGGTCAAAAGTCACCCCGAAGAGGCGACGGAGAAGGAGGGAACCCTCATTGATTGCAGCAGGGTGGCAGCCCTTCAGTTTGATCTGAGGAAGCCCTCCAAACTGGTGGGGGAAAGACTGGCTACATTTGTGTGGCCAGTCAGAAGCTGTTGACAGAAAATAAGAAAATAAGCATTAACCAGCAACTTTTGAGCAACGTGGATGGAACTGGGTGAGATCCTATCCTCTCTTTATGACTTTAAGACATTTTCCTGGGAACAAACCGCCCAAAGCAAAGAATCCTCCCCGATGGGAAGGGGAGGGGAAATTTCTGTCCCATTCCCTCAGGAAAAGAAAAGCGGTGAATTAATTGCTTGGGGGGAAATAGAGAAAATTACAAGATTAATTTGGAAGCAACACATATATATAACTTTGAAATTTGGGGACTAAAAGTGTTTTTGAGATTTTTTTTTAAAGAGACTTAAAAAGCTTGTAATATACTATAAGTTTGGATGTAAAAGCTGGAAGACGGCATCAACGACATCTAGTAGCGAACTACAGCACTACAATTTATTATGCCTAAAGGAAACTTGGCTGGAAGCCCAGACTCAGATAAGACTCTTGTTGTTTACAGAAACTTTCACTTTTGAAGACTGCAGCTGGGAAAAGAGGGACAAAAACCCTTCTTGGGCTGCTTATCTGTGTGGCAGAGACAATAAAATATTTTGAAATTGGCCTGCCTGGATTATGAATATAAATACTAACTGACTTTTAGAGCTGTGTCATGGAGCTATTTTCCTATAGAAGAAGCATGCATTATTGATTGAGATGATGGAATACTTTGGATTATAAACCTTTGATTGATGAACAATTTTTAATTGCTCTTCTCTCTCTGGACAGAAAGTATATGTTTTTTATTGGACAGGAAAAAATGAAAAATTCAAACTTTACTTATATTTTCTGAGGGGAGACTTAAGGACAGACTGATAGGCCGGCTGGATAACTAGGAATTCAAATGACAATTTATTGAAACTTTTTAAATCCCTAAATAGATTGGACTATAAAGACTACATACACAAACAAAATGGATGTTCCATACTTAGCTTCAAATGGTAAAAAACCATCCCTAACACCTGTCCCCAAAGTCCCCAGCTTGACATACCAACAAGAAAATGTTGATGAATTTCAGAAAGAAATTCTTTCTATGTTAAAACCAATACAAGAGACAATTGCCTTAGCTCATGGTGAGACTAAAAATAACACAAAGGAGATAAAAGAACAATTCTTTACTCTAAATCTACAAACTCAGAAAATGACTACAAAGAAGGAACTAACAACCCCAAAAATAGTAGCAAAATCAGAGGAAGCAGATCCAAAGATGAAGGAAAGGAACGAACAGATAGACTCAGACAAATGAAGAATTAGAAGACGTAGCGATAATATCGGAAATGGAAAAGATATCTTACCTGTCAAGATCTCAGAACACACTTGAGGATAAGAAAAAAAGAGCTTACTGAATGGAAGATAGAGCTGTTAGGAGAATTGTGGGAAATTGTAGAGGAGGGAGGCCCATTTAATGAATATCAATGGGCTGAGTGTACTTCCAAAAATACTTTAATCAAATTGTCTTTCTTATTCCAAACAATATACACAAAAATAGAGGAAGAATTACTTGATGATTCAAATGCATTGACTTGGAAAGTTAGTTGGCAAAGGAAGAAAGCTAGAGTAAGACCGAAGATGGGATATTATACTATTAATCAGATGTCTGAACATGGCTGAGAATAGATAATTGTTAGAAATAGAAGTATTATTATAACTAGAAAGATAGGATTTATAACTAGAATATTATATTTTGGTATGAGAAGGAAAATATGAAAATGCTAAAAGGGTTTGAATAAGGGAAGTTTTTAGTTACCCAAATATAATTTATTATGAGAAATTATAAGTAATAGAGACATTTTGAACACTGATGGGAAATTAAAATTTTAAAAAAGTGGGAAAAACAGGATATTAATTGAACAAATGGATATTACGTGCAAATGCAATTAAGATATAATTGGTTGTATTTTAAACCAACATTATTGATATTATTAGGAAAACGTAACAAAGATGTTGATATTCAATTGTATATGTATTAACAACAATAAGAATTGTATTTGCCTAATGTGGGAAAATGTGTACTACTGGAAGAAGAGAGGAAGCATTGGATGGTGTAATACTGGGCCTAGATTGAAGAAGTTAATATGTACCACTGAATTACTAATGGACCCAGGATGACACATTGTTTATTAAGTACTTATGATTATAAAACTAGAAAATTAATAAAATATTTATTTTTAAAAAAGAATTAGGTAGGTTTTAAAGAGCAAGCTCAATGGGAATAATAAGATCAATGTCATTGTATGCCTTGCCAGTCATCAGATACCCTCTGGTATAGTGAGTTAGTCAAAGGAGAACATGGAGGCTGCTGATATGAAGACCTGGAAGCTCTTCAGATTGTATGGTGGTTTCCACCCCAAGTCCAAAACCCAGAGACCAGTGGTGGGATTCACCCGGTTCGCACCACTTTGGCAGAACCGGTAGCTATGTTTTTGCTGCCCAGGCCCAGAATGGACTTCTGGAAGTGGCATCCACACAGACAAGTGCCATAATGTAATGTGTGGATGACCTTGGGGGATGAAGGGAAGATACACTACCTAACAAACAACTTGATAAGAGAGGTAGAAGCTCACAACAGATTAATGATCAGAGAAAGAAAATTGGGAAGGACATGTTCTAGTTCAGGGGTAGGCAACCTCGGCTCTTTTATGACTCATGGACTTCCATGAGTCATAAAAGAGCCGAGGTTGCCTACCCTTGTTCTAGTTGATCAGGTAGTTAAAAGTGATGGTGAGAGGTTTGTACCTTCAGACTTGCAAGGTTCTGTTAATGTTGCCTTACAATAATGTATAATTAGTTTATCTAGTTGTTTTTCTATCTGGTTTATCCGAGACTGCTGACATCTGGCAAAACAAGATCCTGCATGGGATATACCATGCATAGGTTGGCAACCCATGGCTCCGGAGCCACATGTGGCTCTTTGAGCCTTCTACTGGAGTTCCCAGTCCTCCTCCGCCATTTGCAGAGAGAGAGAGAGAGAGAGAGAGAGAGAGAGAGAGAGAGAGAGAGAGAGAGAGAGAGAGAGAGAGAGAGAGGAGAGAGAGAGAGAGAGAGAGACAGAGAGAGGCACTTGCACTTCCCTTCTCTCTCTCTCTCTCTCTCTCTCTTTCTCTCTCTCTCTCTCTCTCTCTCTCTCTCTCTCTCTCTCTCTCTCTCTCTCTCTCTGATCTTCTGCCTCACACTCTTCTCCGACAAGCTGACAAGCTTATTGGGTGGGGCGTCTGCCTTTGCTGCGTCTCCGCAGGAAGCAGGAAGCAGCAGAAAGGAGAAAGCAGTAGCTCTCTTTCTCTCTCTCTCTCTCTCTCTCTTTCTCTCTCTCTCTCTCTCTCACACACACACACACACACACACTTTTACTTACTTAGTGGGGGAAGAGGACTGGCAGACCAAGGGCAGGAGAGAGCCAGCCCAATAAGAATGTGTGTCAGCTTGTCGGAGAACAGCGTGAAGCCAGCTTGCCAGGTGAGCAGAAGATCAGAGAGAGGGAGAGAGAGGGAGAGAGAGAGAGGGAGGGAGGGAGAGGGAGAGAGAGAGAGAGAGAGAAAGAACTCATGCACAGCAGCCTCTATTTCTTTTTAATTAAACTCTTCAATCAAGCCCCCCCCCTCCTGCGCGCATGCACATGAGTTTTGCGGCTCCCAGTGTTTTCTTTTCTGTGGGAAACGGGTCCGAGTGGCTCTTTGAGTGTTTAAGGTTGCCGGCCCCTGGGAAATGCCATCAACAGCTGGCTGAGGGGGCTGACATTGGGAAGTACTACAGTAACTAGAAAGGATTTGATTAAAAGACAGCATTGAGACACTGATCATAGTAATGAAAAAACAGGCAGATGAAGAGGAAGAGGAATTTCACCTTTCAACCCAACAACACACACCTCCAAATCAACAAAAGAATGGCTTCACCAGAAGGAAATCAAAGTTTTAGAATGGCCCAACCAGAGCCTGGACCTGAATCCAATTGAAAACCTGTTGGGTGACCTAACAGAAGATGCCCTCACAATCTAACAGATTTGGAGCACTTTTGCAAGGAAGAATGGGCAAAGATTCCCAAGGCAAGATGTGCCATGCTCATAGGCTCCTACCCCAAAAGACTGAATGCTGTCATAAAATCAAAAGGTACTCCAACAAAGTATTAAGGGTGTGCATACTTATGCAACCATATTACTGTACATTTTTGTTGTGTTTTTCCCCTTAAAATATTTCAGTTTGTTTTTCAATTCAATTATATAGTTTATACATTATATTAAAGGTGGGAAAAAATATGAAATGATTGATTTTTTTACTTCTTAAAAACCTGGCACTTTAACAGGGATGTGTAGATTTTCTATATTCACTGGACCACCCATTTGGGGTAAGAAGAATTTTTTTAATATACATATTACAATTGAATAGTGCTATTTATTCTTAAAATGAATAATCAAAAGTTTCTGAACTGGTTAGAGTTGAATTTTGGATAGTTAATGTTTTGGATTTGCATCACCTACTACTACTAATATATGGAAAAATCCTTTTGCATATAAGAAGTACAGAGAATACAGAAATGCATAAAACCTCCTATTGAAATGCTTGTGTCAACTAGACTCACTTGTCTGATAGAGTGGACATATTTTATTTTATTACATAGTTAATTGTATATGAGTGGCTTTCATAACAAAATATGCTGCTTTAAGTCTTTGTTCTTTTGTGTCTTGTTAGGCACCACTGAACAAGATACAGTGGTAGAGCCACTAAGACTAAAAAAGCATGTTGTGGTGTGATCAATAATGTGGATGCTGCCAATAAGGCTTCTGGGTGAAAAACCAGTTTTAAGGTAATGTTTTTGATGAATTCAGCCTGTAGGATTTTGTAAAATTTGAATACCCAAATTAACTACTTTTGAATTAATGCTCTAAGATTTGTGGAACATAATGAGCAGATCCAGTCAACATGCTTGTGATGTGAAGTTTTGGAGATCAGAAATGAACTGGATTGGATATGCTGTAATATAACAAAATGTCCCTCTCCCTCCTTTTCTCACTCTTTAGCTGTTAGACCCTTGAACCTCTAGTGAGAGAACAGCACTAATCCATATGAATGAGAATGTAGTAATTCTGCAGCAATTCTAACCTCATTAAAACTATTGAAGCTGTACTAGGTTTAACAAAGGTCAATGGAAAGACTCTTGCTAACTCCAGTGTGCCTTGGACCCAACCTGACTCAGTATCTAATTTGATTCAATTTGTTTCAAGATTGTGAATTCAGTAACACTGTTATTGATAATGGATTTTAAATGTTCAATCCTTAATCAGTGGAATTAGCTTATATATCTAATACAGTATTTTATTCCATTTATGTCACCTCCCTATTTCCCATTTTCTTTAAAAAAAACTTATTCCTGGATATATTTAATAGAAGGTGGGGAACATGAAGATAGGATTAGTATAAGCTTGCACACTGCTTCAGTGCTTCTGCAAATAAGCTATACAGATGGTGATTAATCTGGTGCACTTTAACTTTTATTTATTTTAAAGAATCAGCAAAAAGAGTTTTTTTCTTTGTCAGTTGAGGCATTTGAGAAAAGTAAAACTAAAACTATTACTTTAATTAATAGAAATGGGGGGGGGGTCCCTTATGATTGTTAACACAGTCGCATGTCTGTTTGTTTTTTTCCATTGACTTTTAAGGGCCAGGCTGAACCTCCTATTAAAGTTACATAGGAATAGTTTTTATCAGTTAGTTTAACCCTCCAATATTGCTTAAGCAACTTTTTCCTACAGCATCTGCTAAGAAATATTAGAACTGTTGCATGACTTTACAACATCCAACATGCCCATAAATATTCCTACCAAGAAAAGAGTTTTGACAAGGTTCTGCCATAAGCTTGTCATATCATAACAGGCCGGACTTGTTTTTCAGCTGAATGGTTGAAATTATATTAGACAGGACTGTAGAACTAAATAGCTTCTGGGATCAAAACTTATTGGCTACTTTTATTGAAGATTGTGAAAAGCTTTGAGAGATTAGGGTAGACAAAACTTTAAATCACTCTATTGAAGAAAATTCATGAAATAAAATACAGGAATTATTTCAAATGACATTTTTCACCAATTGTATATTAGCTATAGATTTACCCAAAGTTTATGAAACAGATATGAATAATATATATGCTTACTATTTCCAGCAACATACACACAAAATATGTAAACAATACTTGTTAATTTATTGAAACTGTACTAACTGGCAATACATATTTAAAAAAAACCCGTGTGCTACAGTAAGTTCAGCATAATATATTCCTTTGTTAGAAGTAGAGGTGTTGGAATGATTCTTCTAATCACAACCAGGAAAGGCAACTCTGATGGATCTCAAAAGGATGCTTTTCATACAATAATAGCCCATGCACAATATATCTCCCAACTGTACATAAAGCATATAGTAATAAGGACATATTTGAGAAGCAGCCTCCACTCCTGTGTTACATATTGATAGTGATGGGATAAATTTGGGATAAATTTCAAAATGGATATTATTCATCCTATATATAGAGAGGCAAAGTGATTCTGATAAACAGAACATGGGGAGTCAAAGGAAAACATCATTATTATGAATCCTTAAATAAAATCCAAATAAAAACAACCAGAAAAACAACCAAACAAAGACCAAAACCTAACAAACAAAAAATTGTAACTTCCCATAGGGACAAAGGTAGAGATAACACTGAACAAACTATTATCAAACATTGGAGCCTTCATTCAGAGCCAAGAATGAAATACAAAGCAAGGTCATGGAACTATTGTATATCAAACTGTCCCGCAACAAAACTGCCCAGGGAAAACAAATTTGTACTATGTTATAAGGAGATAGCAAACCCAAGAAAAACAAGCAAAGATAACCATATCCATCAGAAAGTGAAGCATACTACAGCTCTCCAAGGCCAGGAATTTCCATGAAAAGCCTGGCCCTTTGTGATAAGAGCAACGTATATTGCCTGGGGAAGGGATGCTCAAGATGCTTTCAGCAGCAGCATCTTGAAAAAAGATGCTGCTACTTAAAGGTGTCATGGATTGATACTATAGTTGTCTCACACCTTTTGGAGATTATATCCAATGCACTGCGCAGTCCCATTAAGTATAACAATCTTGTAGCACTGCAATAACATTGTTATATTTTAATTCTAAATAAAAGAATGAAGAAAGCAAGTTTGGTTTAGTGGTTATCACACTAGTTTAGAAACCAGGAGATTGTGAGTTTTAGTTCTGCCTTAGGCACAAAGACAGTTGGTGCTTTTGTGCCAGTCATTCTCTCAGCTCTGAGAAGAGGCAAAAACAAACCATTTCTAAAAAGAAAATTGCTGAGACTTGTCCAAGCAGTTGTTAGAAATCAACCTGAAGAGGACTTCCGGTTTGCCGACGCAGCTGCCACGGACGCTTGGAAGGCGAGCTCCATCTTCCACGTCCGATTTCGCATCGTTAGGGGACCCTGGAAAAGGTCGAAAGTCGCCCTGTAGGGGCGACAAGCAAGGAGGGGATCCATGCTTGATTGCGGGAGGGCAGTAGCCCTTCCGTTCAATCTGGGGCAGCCCTCCAAACTGGCGGATAAAAGACCGGCCATAGAAATATGGCTCGTCACTAGGCTTCAGACAGCCGAAGTCAAACTTCCCACCAGGCACTTACAAAGCAGCGCGGATGAGACTGGGAGAGATCTGAACCTCTCTTCAATCCTAATTATTTTTTCCACATGTATAAGCTGCCCAAAATATTTTTCCCCCTGTGGAGAGAGGGAAGGGAAATTCTATCCTACCCTCCAAAAACAGCGGCGACTGACTATCCAGGGGAGTTTAAAACGCTGAAAAAATAACTTGATTTTAACTGAATGTTTATCTTTCTAAAATTTGAGGACTAAAAAATTTCTTATTTTTATTAAAGATTTGGGTTTTTACTTACAAAAAAGAAGTAAAATTGAGAAGGAAGGATTATAAAAATTTTGGACTTAAAAAAACAAAAATCTTAAACAGTGTGGGCGACATCTTGTGGCTAAACCTGATATTACAACTTGTTATTGTTTAAAAGAGACTTGGCTTGAAGCCCAGACTATAGATAAGACTTTTGCAACCTTGGCAGATATCAGCTGTGAGAAGCCCAGCTGTGTTTTATACTTAGTGACAAAATGATTTTCATCCTCCGATTATAAAGTTTTTAATTTAACACACCACTAAGAGAACATGGAAGAAGATCAGGAACAGATTCTTTTTATGTTGAAAGCAATTTAGGAAACTATTTTTACAGCTACTGAAGAAATAAGAAGCTGCAGAGATGAACAAGATGTCAGCCCAGATATACGAACTCAAACTTTGATTATAACTAAAGAATCAACTATACAGAACATAATAGAAGAACAATTAAATACTATGATAGAAGATTCAACTGATCAACAAACACAGTTAACGGAAAACCCAGAAAATGGACTGACAACACTGAAAATGTAAAAGACTTTTTATATAAACCAAAAGAAACCTGAGGATCAAGAAAAAGAACAGACCAAAGGGAAGATAAACATTTCAGGACAACTACGTCGAGATGGAAAAATAGAGAGACGATTTGTTAGTCCTTCCCAAAAAATGGAGACTGGATGGCCTCTTTTATCTCAAACAACATGCATAATAACAGAGGGAGAATTATTTGATGACTTAAAAGCAGAGATATGGAAGGCAAGTTGGCAAAGAAAGAAAGCCAGAATAAGGCTGAAGAAAATTGGGGTTTTGACTCACTAGTGAGGATTAAAATAGAATACACTCAAATAGACAAGATGTGTACTTTGAATACTAGATTTTGTTATGAATTGAGATAAAGAAAACTTTGGTCATTTAAAATTTGGATGTATAAATATCAAAAGTTAAATTTGAACATTGATTGGTCCATAAAGGTTGAATGCAAAAGTAATTAAGATACATATAAGCTAAAAATCTACTGATAAATGTAATAAACATGTTTTTATTTAGCTGATATAATAAGAACTGTACTAGCTTAAATATGAGATAGTAGACACTAGGAGAAAAAGAGAGGAAGTATTTGATGTTGAAACAAGGGAAATTTTGGTTACTAAATTTAAGACATTTGGAAATTAATAGAAAATAAGAATGTTACACTGTATTATTAGTTAGATGATGTAAGATGGTGAGAAATAGAATATATTCAAATAGATAAGACATGTATCCTGAATATTAGACTTTGTGATGAATTGGGATAAAGGGAACTTTGGTCACTTAAAACTTGGAAATTATAAATATTAAATGTTAAATTTAAATATTAATGGGAAACTAAAAATTGGGAAAAACTAATTAGGACATTGATTGTCTATAACAGGGCTTTTCAACCTTTTCACCCATTGTACCACTTTTAGGATATGGCAACATCCGAGTACCACCAGTCACCTAGCAAGGTGTCAAAAACTTGACCAAAAAAAAAGAAAAAAAATGATAAAGTACAGGTAGTCCTCAACTTACAACAGTTCACTTAGTGACTGTTTGAAGTTACAATGGCACTGAAAAAAGTGCCCCCCAAGCCACAGCCGAGCAAGACACCTGCCTGCCCACCCAGTGGCGCTCTTCCTCCTGTCCGAGGTTTTCATTGTTGTGAGCATTTCTGTTGAGGATTGGAAGTGGGGGTGGGGTGGGGGGATGTTTGGTTTTTATTCCCCCCATCTGCTGGGTGGTTGCAGCAGGTTTTGGTCAATTCACATGACCCTGGAACACTGACCGTCATAAATATGAATCAGTTGCCAAGCATCTGAATGTAAATCACAAGACCCTGGAGATGCTGCAACATTCCAGGTGATCGGCACTTCTTCCGGGCTCAGCAGAAGGGCCAGGATCAGCGCCATGCTCCAGCTGGAGCCTGGCGCTGATCCTGGTGCTTCCGCTGAGCCCTGACAGCCCTGCAGCTCCAGCCATCCCTTACTCAGGCTTGTGCGGTGCTGCCACCGGTTCAGCTCATTCCCCTCCCCCGCTACCACTTTTCTAGGATGGTCGCGTACCACCTGCCAGGTGCCAATGTACCACAGGTGGTACCCGTAACACTGGTTGAAAAGCCTTGGTCTATAAAGACTGAATGTTAAAATAACCAGGATATGTATAAGCTAAAAATTATTGATAAATGTAACAATGTTATTTTTATTTAATTGATATAATAAGAACTGTATTAGTTTAAATATGAGACAGTAAATACTAAGGGGAAAAGAGAGGAAATATTTAATGTGGTAGTTTGAGACTTGCACTAAAGATGTTTGTATGTCATTGAATTTTCGATTAACACAGCCACCACGTTGCTTTTTAAATACTTAAATGTAAAATTAGAAAATCAATAAAACATTAAATAAAAAAAAAGAAATCAACTTGAAGAGAATAACATCAGCAACAGTAACAGCAATGACGACAATCAGAATGAATATGGATGCTAGGGAAGAAATAAAAAATCCTTATCTAAATGTAGTAAATTAGCACTTTTATTAATCCAAGTCAATGTACTTTATGGCAGAGGCAATCTAGGAACAGTTCCTCCTTGCTCCTTCATTCCAGGTGCATTCCTAATGATCTGCTAGTAGGTAGGTTAGAGTTAGATGTTTTCTTTATTTTCTTCTTTTTTTTTTTTTTGGCAAATTTATTTCATGTCAGAGATTTTTCTATGCTGAGCATGTGCCTGACAGAGAGCATATTTTTCCACTTATTGGTAGTAAATCAATCCACCTGTAACCTAGCAGCACATGAACTATTTTGAATTTAAATCGTATACCAGTAGGGAATTTTAAATTGGTCTTTTACACTTTAAAAGCTAAAATACAATTCCATTTTAAAAGAAAATCCTGAATATGTGTCAGTACTTTTCACATATCTCCTAGTTAGTGGGTTGTAATCAATAGATGTTTGCTTGCAAAATAATCTCTACAGACAGGTACTAGCTAGGATAGAATAGCATGAGTATGCTTGCAGTAAAACTGAGTTTAACTATGTTTGTGGCCAAACTCACAGATACTGTTATTACCATTAGCATGGAATGCTGCATGTGGTATGGATATGATTAAAGCTGACAAATCTATCTGCACTTTCTCTATCTTACTAAAAGTATTAAGTGAAAACCTTGATTGATCAAAGCTATGATGTGTTGTTGTTGTGGTTGTTGTTAGTTGTGAAGTCATGTCCGACCCATCGCGACCCCATGGACAACGTTCCTCCAGGCCTTCCTGTCCTCTACCATCTTCTGGAGTCCATTTAAGCTCACGCCTACTGCTTCAGTGACTCCATCCAGCCACCTCATTATCTGTCGTCCATTCTTCTATTGCCCTCAATCTTTCCAGCATTAGGCTCTTCTCCAGTGAGTCCTTCCTTCTCATTAGGTGGCCAAAGTACTGGAGTTTCAACTTCAGGATCTGGCCTTCTAGGGAGCAGTCAGGGTTGATCTCTTCTAGGACTGACCGGTTTGATCGCCTTGCAGTCCAAGGGACTCGCAGGAGTCTTCTCCAGCACCATAGTTCAAAGGCCCAATTCTTTTGTGCTCAGCCTTTCTTATGGTCCAACTTTCACAGCCATACATTGCAACTGGGAAAACCATGGCCTTGACTATACGTACTTTTGTTGGCAGGGTGATGTCTCTGCTTTTTAGTATGCTGTCTAAATTTGCCATAGCTTTCCTCCCCAGGAGCAAGCGTCTTTTAATTTCTTGGCTGCAGTCCCCATCTGTGGTGATCTTGGAGCCCAGGAAGATAAAATCTGTCACTACCTCCAGTTCTTCCCCATCTATTTGCCAGGAATTGAGAGGGCCAGATGCCATGATCTTGGTTTTCTTAATGTTGAGTTTCAAGCCAACTTTTGCACTCTCCTTCTTCATCCGCATCAAGAGGCTCTTTAGTTCTTCTTCACTTTCTGCCATTAGAGTGGTATCATCTGCATATCTTAGGTTGTTGATATTTCTCCTGGCAATCTTAATTCCAACTTTTGATTCATCTAGCCCTGCCTTTCTCATGATGTGCTCTGCATATAAGTTAAATAGGCAGGGTGACAGAATACAGCCTTGCCGGACTCCTTTCCCAATTTTGAACCAATCAGTGGTTCCATGTCCAGTTCTCACTGTTGCTTCTTGACCTGCATATAGGTTTCTCAAGAGACAAATAAGATGGTCTGGTATTCCCATCTCTTTAAGAACTTGCCACAATTTCTTGTGATCCACACAATCAAAGGCTTTAGCATAGTCAATGAAGCAGAAGTAGATGTTTTTCTGGAACTCCCTAGCTTTCTCCATGAACCAGCATATGTTGGCAATTTGATCTCTAGTTCCTCTGCCTCTTCGAAATCCTGCCTGTACTTCTGGAAGTTCTCGATCCACATACTGCTGGAGTCTAGCTTGCAGGATTTTAAGCATAACTTTACTTGCATGTGAAATGAGTGCAATGGTGCGATAGTTTGAACATTCTTTGGCATTGCCTTTCTTTGGAATTGGAATGTAAACTGATCTTTTCCAATCCTGTGGCCACTGTTGAGTTTTCCAAATTTGCTGGCAAATTGAATGTAGCACTTTTACTTGCATCGTCTTTTAAGATTTTGAATAGCTCAGCTGGAATACTATCACCTCCACTAGCTTTGTTGTTGCTCAGCTTTCCTAAGGCCCATTTCACTTCACATTCTAGGATGTCTGGCTCGAGGTCAGTGACCACCCCATCGTGGTTATCAGGGATGCTAAGCTCGTTCTTGTATAGTTCTTCTGTGTAATTTTGCCACCTCTTCTTAATCTCTTCTGCCTCTGTTAGGTCCCTGCCATTTTGGTCCTTTATCATGCCCATCTTTGCATGAAACGTTCCCTTCATATCTCCAATTTTCTTGAAGAGGTCTCTGGTTCTCCCTATTGTATTGTTCTCTTCTATTTCTTTGCACTGTTCATTTAAGAGGGCATTCTTATCTCTTCTAGCTATTCTCTGGAATTCTGCATTCAGTTGGGTGTATCTTTCTCTTTCTCCCTTGCCTTTCGCTTCCCTTCTTTCCTCAGCTATTTGCAAAGCTTCCTCAGACAGCCATTTTGCTTTCTTGCATTTCTTTTTCTTTGGGATGGTTTTAGTTGCTACCTCTTGTACAATGTTGCGAACCTCCGTCCATAGTTCTTCAGGCACTCTGTCTATCAGATCTAATTCCTTAAATCTATTTGTCACCTCTACTGTATATTCATCAGGGATATGATTTAGTTCATACTTGAGTGGTCTAGTGTTTTTCCCTACTTTCTTCAATTTAAGCCTAAATTTTGCAACAAGAAGCTCATGATCTGAGCCACAGTCAGCTCCTGGTCTTGTTTTTAATGACTGTATAGAGCTTCTCCATCTTTGGCTGCAGAGCACATAGTCAATCTGATTTCTGTGTTGACCGTCTGTGAACTGTCCATGATGTAGAGACGTCTCGTGGGTTGTGGAAAAGAGTGTTTGCTATGACCATCGTTATTCTACTTGACAAAATTCTATCAGCCTGTGCCATGCATAATGTTGTACCTCCAAGGCCAAAAATTGCGTTATCCGTTATCGTTGGCTTACGAATTTAGCTATTCCAATCCCCATGATGATAAGGAAAGTCATTTTTTGGTGTTGATTCTACAAAGGTGCTCTCGGGCTCAAGAAAACGTCAATTTCAGCCTCTTCAGCACCAATGGTTGGGGCATAGACTTGGATTACTGTGATATTGAATGGCTTGCCTTGGATTCGCACTGAGATCATTCTGTCATTTTGGGGATTGTATCCCAGTATTGCTTTTCCTACTCTTTTATTGACTATGAAGGCTACTCCATTTCTTCTGAGGGATTCTTGCCCGCAGTAGTATACCTGATGGTCCTCTGAATTAAATTCACCCATTCCTGTCCATTTTAGTTCGCTGATTCCTAAGATGTCGATGTTCAGTCTTGTCATCTCTTGTTTGACCACATCCAGTTTGCCTTGATTCATGGATCTTACATTCCAGGTTGCTATGGAGAAAAAATCTTTACAGCATCGGACTTTCCTTTCACCACCAGATGCATCCACAGCTGAGCGTCCTTTCGGCTTTGGCCCAGTCGCTTTACTCTTTCTGGCGCTACTAGTACTAGCCCTCTGTTCTTCCCCAGTAGCATATTGGACACCTTCCGACCTGAGGGGCTCATCTTCCAGCGTCATATCTTTTTGCCTTTTAGTACTGTCCATGGGGTTTTCATGGCAAAGATACTGGAGTGGGTTGCCATTTCCTTCTCCAGTGGATCACATTTTGTCAGAACTCTCTGCTATGACCTGTCCATCTTGGGTGGCCCTGCACGGCATAGCTCATAGCTTCATTGAGTTACGCAAGCCCCTTCGCCACGACAAGGCAGTAATCCATGAAGGAGAAGCTATAGCACATCTAGCGATGATCGTGGCATACAGAAGAGTTTGACGTTGACAGTAAAAATGGTGAACAACATGAAAGAAAACTGGACATGTTGTATGTCTATGTTGTAAAAGTATGGATAATTGGAATGAGATGACAGATATAGGAAGAGCATCGGCATTTGGAAATCAAAGAAGAGGGTATAGTACTCATTATTTGCTTGGAAAAATTATTCATTTTGAATGTATTATTGTCAAGCACCAGGGAAATCTGGAGATTCAGGAAGTTCAAATGAGTATAAAATTTTATTGCAAGCTTAAGCTCTCTATAAGAATCTGCCAATTGGCCATTAAGGGAAATGAGGAGAAGATAAGAGAGGCATTCAAGGTGGGCTGGACTTAGATCTCTTGCGAGCATGCAGAGACCTGTGATTTATGACACGTTTGACCCCTCCCTTAGGCTCAGCCTGGTCATCTCCTATTATTATTTTAACATTATTCTCTCTGTGTGTGTGTATGCAATGGAATTTATATAAATTTGATTAATTTGTTTATAATAAAGGTATGAGAGAAGTAGAGAAGGTGGTGAGAAGTTCTAAATGTGGGGCAGAAGACTTTTTGGTTTTTCTTTTTTATAGATATTTTATTGGTTTTTAACTATAACAATCTCCAGTGCCTAGTGTACAGCGTGTTGTCTTGGTTTATATTTTAACAAAAAAAAAAAGGGCAGCAATAATTAATTAACAGTCAATAATGATTAAATTTGATAATTCCGTAATTAATATATTAATTAATAATACAACTTTTTCTTTGTTTCTGGGCATTCTGCCAATTTCTGGGTCCTTATTGTTAGTGTTCTATTCTCTGATTCTCCACTAGATGTCAGCAGTTATTTCTTTTTTCAGTTTTTCTTTCAATCAAAAAGTTATTTTTGTTATATATTTTTATAATTTCATCAGAAATTGTTTAGGCTATAATCTTGACAGTTTTTTAGTTCCTAGATTTGTCCAGACTGAAATATTTTAAATCAAATTTTAGTATATCTCTTTGCACCTTTTATGTTAATTCATCGCTTCCGTCTATAAGGAATGGGGATATAGTCCCCTCCCTTCACTTCTGGAGGTTTTCTTGCTTTGGGGATCTTTTCAAGGATTTAAATAGTAGATAAAAGAAAGAAGATCAGTACTCTCACCAATTCCAAGCACTCTGTTCACCGATGTTTAGGTTCGTGCTCTGGGACTTCAGGTGCAAGCAGTTTGGGCTAGCAGCTTGATCTCATGCTAGCTTTCTCCTGTTGGGTTCGGAGGGCTTTCCCCGGAAAAAACGAGTGATTGCCATCGCTTCATGATTGATGGGGTGCCCTTCCTTCACAGTCACCTCTCCGGGGCAACTTCGGACCCATCTAGGGTCCCCCAAGCAGGAAGAAACTAGCCGTGGGGAATGGAGGACCACTCTTGCACGGCCATGCACTGCAGACGCAAAAATCTGGGGCAGAAGACTTTTTGATGATGTCAGGAGTTGATCCTGGGGTGAAAGGAATTAGAGCAAAGGTGCAGAAAGACAATCTACCAGTTCTGTATAAGAAAATATAAAAAACAGATTAATTTCCAAGGTGTAAGGAATGGATTATGGAAGCCACTTGGAACAAAGTGAAAATATTATGTTACAAAGTACCATAGAACTGAGAGATGTTATATTAATAAGAAAAAAAAGATGCTTGATGGAATGATGAAGTGAAAGAAACTGTAGAACACAAGCTAGAACTGATGAGTGTTCTATCATGCAAAGGGAAACGTCATAAGAATGAATACAAAAAGGACAGGAAGATTGTAAAGCGTATCTAGGGAAATGTTTTGTATAATTTTATCATGGTTGTAAAGGGTAATCATGAGCAAAATGTGGAAAGTTAGTATGGCATTATGTCAAGCAGGGTCTGTGCAGACCAGGCTTTTGTTCAATGGATCATTCAGAAATACAAGAAAGTTAGAGAAAAAGCACTTTACATTTATACTTTAGGGAAAGAGTATGAATAATAATAATAATAATAATAATAATAATAATAATAATAATAATAATAATAATAATAATAATAATAATAATAATAATAATAATAATAATAATAATAATAATAATAACAACAACAACAACAACAACAACAACAACAACAACAACAACAACAACAACAATAAAGTTGGAAGGGACCTTGGAGGTCATCTAGTCCAAACCCCTGCTCAGGCAGGAAAGCCTATACCATTTCAGACAAATGGCTGTCCAGTCTCTTCTTAAAAACTTCCAGTGTTGGAGCATTCACGGCTTCTGGAGGCAGGTTGTTCCACTGATTAATTGTTCTAACTGTCAGAAAATTTCTCCTTAGTTCTAGGTTGCTTCTCTCTTTGGTTAGTTTCCATCCGTTGCTTCTTGTCCTGCCTTCAGGTGCTTTGGAGAATAGCTTGACACCCTCTTCTTTGTGGCAGCCCCTGAGATATTGGAACACTGCTATCATGTCACCACTCGTCCTTCTCTTCATTAAACTAGACATGCCCAATTCCAGCAACTGTTCCTTATATGTTTTAGCCTCCAGTCTCCTGATCATCTTTGTTGCTCTTCTCTGTACTCTTTCTAGAGTCTCAAAATCTTTCTTACATCGTGGTGACCAAAACTGGATGCAGTATTCCAAGTGTGGCCTTACCAAGGCATTGTAAAGTGGTATTAACACTTCATGTGATCTTGATTCTATCCCTCTGTTAATGCAACCTAGCACTGTGTTGGCTTTTTTTTGTAGCTGCAGCACACTGCTGGCTCATATTTAAGTGATTGTCCACTAGGACTCCAAGATCCCTCTCACAGTTACTACTATTGAGCAAGGTACCACCATATCATACCTGTGCAATTGGTTTTTCTTCCCTAAATGTAGAACCTTACTTTTTTCACAATGAATTTTATTTTATTAAATAGCACCCAATGTTCAAGTCTGTCAAGATCCTTCTGTATCTTAAGCCTTTCTTCTGGAGTGTTGGCTATTCCTGCCAGCTTAGTGTCATCTGCAAATTTGATGAGTTCCCCATGTATCCACTCATCCAAATGATTGATGAAGATGTTGAAGAGCACTGGGTCCAGAACAGAACCCTGGGACACCCCACTACACACTTCCCTCCATGTAGATGCAGTTCCATTGAGGACCACATGCTGAGTATCAAGTAGTAGGTTATGGTCTCCTTTATCAAATGCCTTACTGAAGTCCAAGTAAATTATATCCACAGCATTCCTCTGGTCCACTAATTTGTTACCTGGTCAAAGAATGCAATACGATTTGTCTGGCATGATCTGTTTTTGACAAACCCATGTTGGCTTTTCATAATGACTTTGTTTGCCTCTAGGTGTTCGCTGATTCGTTGCTTGATTATCTTTTCCAAGATCTTCCCAGGTATTGAGGTCAGGCTGATAAGTTTGGATTTAAAAAGCTAGAAGACGGCATTAATGACATCTAGTGAAGAACTATGGCACTACAATTTATTTTTAAAGGAACTTGGCTTTAAGCCCAGACTCATATAAGACTTTGGTTGTCCTTGGAAACTTTCACTTTTGAAGACTGCAGCTGGGAAAAGGGAAAAAAACTCTTGGGCTGCTTCTTTGTTGTTCCTGGAAACTTTCATTTTTGCAGACTGCAGCTGGGAAAAAGGAAAAAAATCTCTTGGGCTGCTTATCTGTGTTGGGGACCCTATTGGACTATAAATGAGTGTTCCATACTTAGCCCTAAATGGTAAAAAAACACCTGTCTCCGAAGCTCCCAGCTTGATATACCAACAAGAAAATGTTAATGAATCTCAGAAATAAATTCTTTCCATGTTGAAATCAATCCAATAGACAATTGTTTTATTTCATGATGAGACTAAAAATAACTCAAATGAGATAAAAGAACAATTTTCTAATCTAAACTTACAAATCCAGACTATGACTACAAAGAAGAAACTAGTAACCCAGAAAACAGAAGGAAAATTAGAAGAAACGGATCCAAAGATGGAGGACCTAAAGGAAGGAATTAACAGACAGATACAGACAAATGAAAAATTAGAAGATGCAGTGGTAACACTGGAAATGGAAATTATATCTTACTTGTCAAGATCTAGGGAAAACGCATTTGAGGATAAGGAAGAAGAGCTGATCAAACGGATGATAAAGCTGTTAGGAGAAATACTGAATATTGACAAACAAGAAATGAAAAGAAAAACTGAAGGAGAAAGATGGAAGCTGTTTAATGAATATAAATGGGTTGAGCATTCTTCCAAAAATACTTCAATCAAATTCTCTTCCTCATTCCAAACAATATATACAAAAACAGAGGAAGAATTGCTTGATGATTCAAATATACTGACTTGGAAAGTTATTTGGCAAAGGAAGAAAGATAGAGTAAGACTGAAGAAAATAGAGGTTTTGACCTATTAGATGGGGTATTATACTATTAAACAGATATTTGAATATGGTTAAGAAAATAGATAACTGTTAGAAATAAAAGTATTATTATAATTAGAGGGATAGCATTTGTAACTAGAATATTATATTTTGTTATGAGATGGGAAATATGAAAATTCTAAAAGGGTTTGAATAAGAGAAACCTTTGGTTACCCAAATATAATTTATTATAAGAAAATTATAAGCAATAGAGATACTTTGAACATTGAGGGGAAATCAAAAATTTTAAAAAGCGGGAAAATCAGGATATTGATTGAATAAATGGACTTTAAGTGCAAATGCAATTGAGCTATGTTTTGTCTAGAAAAGATATTATAAACTGACACTATCGATATTACGTACAATACCAGAAAAATGTGATGAAGATGTCTATATTTAATTGTATATGTATTAACAGTAACAAGAATTGTATTTGCCCAATGTGGAAAAATACATACCACTGGAAGAAGAGATGATTAAGGAAGCACTGGATGGTGTAGTATTGGAACTAGACTGAGAAAGTTAATATGTATCACTGAATTGCCAATGGACCCAGACAACACATTGTTTATTAAGTACTTATGATTGTAAAATTAGAAAATTAATAAAAAGTAAAAATAATTTGAATGCAGTGGTTTAAGCGTATTAAGAAAAATGTGTTAAAAGAGATCAAGAATGTCTGGGTGCTCCTTCAATATAGATTGAATATAAAAGCAGCCAGTATAAAGGACAAATGTTGAGGTACTTTGTTCTTACAGAGAGAATTAATCAAGATTAATTTACAAAATAAATATATTAAAGAATAAATGTTAAGAATTAAGGAAAGTTATAGTTGGATATAACTTTTGATAAAAATAAACAGGTGATAGATTTTTTTAAGAGTGGTGATAGAGTCGTGTATGGATATGGGGAAAAGAAACGGTGGCTTGTAAGGATAAAAAGAAAAATGTGAATCTGTTGGTATAAACTAATTTTAATTGTGCCATCTTTCTTTTTCTTATCTCATCCCTTTAATTTTTTTGGCTTACTATTTCTTCCCCCTTTTCTATACTCTGCATAATGTTTTTAGTTTGAAAATAAATAGTGTGATGTTGTCTATGTATGTATGCTAAAAGTGTAACAATTGATCAAAATGAAAATTAGTTGGTAGTGAAAGGTCTTCCAGATATTGTTGTGTGAGACAGTGAATATGTGTTGCTGCCAGATTCAGTTTCAGATTTGCTCTGAAGATGTTAGCAGCATGGCTAGTAAAATGTCAGCATAAATTCATTGTCTCATATGACATTGCCAGTAAATCAGTTCACCAATAAATAGCAGCTGAGTAGCTTCTCTCTCTCTCTCTCTCTCTCTCTCTCTCTCTCCTGTACACACACACACACACACACACACACACACACAAAATGTATAAGTGCATTTCAATGCTAAGAAACAAATTCATTAATTCTCATTTTTAGTATATCCAGGATAATTATGTGTTATCTATGACACTGGTAACACATCACTGGTTCATGCATTCAGAGCCTAAAATTGGGTAGAAGATCCTTCCTGTGCTTCACCTGCTCCATGCATTATTCTTTGTGACAGCCCAGCTGGCAGATCTAAAGAAGAATTTTATTTATTATACATTAAATGTAAACACAGCTTTCTACAAAACCTGGCACCTTCCCTTATTAGGGTTCCAGATACCATGATGTCTGCCTTGCAAGGTATACCAGGCAAGAAACATGGATAGATGTGCTTATTCTATTTTATTGGAAAGTTATATTAACAGAATCTTGAAAATCTGAATATAGTTCTCTCCCCACATTTCTTTTACAGCCCAAAAAACTAGGAAGGGTCCCTTCTGATGCTCTTGCCCCAACCACATTCCTGTTGTGTGCTCAGCTGCCTTCTATATGATCATCTCCTTGGTTGCTCTCCTTGTCTTCTCTCCCCCAAGGTCATTCCTACACATCATTTCATATGGATTGCTCATGTCTCATGTTCAGATGAGCTTAGCAATTGTTTGTTTTTGTCTCTCAGACAGATAGTAATGATGATTTTGCACACTGGGTAGTTTGGACTGTAGATTAGGCTACATAGGTGCAGAGTCAGGTGCAGCGGGACATGATTTTGCCTTGTGTCTAGAATTAAGTCTGAATTTGCCAGTTAGGTGTGCTTGATGTCTTAGCCTGCTCTGCTTGATTCTTCAGTGAAGATTTCTATGCCAGGAATGTACAGTATATCAACAACTTCCTGGATTTCAATAATTATTAACTTATTTTTGAGGCTATTCTGTACAGAAACTATTTTCTTTCAAACATAGTTTAAAGTTTAATCCAAATTCCTTTCTGTTAAGAGCAGGGAGGCAAAAAAAATATATTAAAGTCTCTATGAGTTAAAACATTCTTCGCCAACTTGATGCCCTCCAGATATGCTGGATGACTGCTTCCAACATTCCCATCCAATCATGAACACACAAAACTGACATGAAGGAAGATACAATCCAGCACAACTGCAAGGCATCAACTTCAGAAAAGCTGCTCTACAGAATACAAAGTAGTTTTTAATTCATCCAGAAACCTGCAGAATTGAACCTTGCAAAATTGTTTGGGAAACATGTCTAGATAGAGTAACTTCTTCACACATATAGTTGTATAATGGAAGAGCACAAGCTTGTTTCTCCATATATCTTTCGCTGGATAATCAAATAAATTTAACATGCTGGAAAAGAACCATACTAGTTGTTTTATAGAAGCTCATCAGATTCCTCAATTTTTTTCACCTGTATTTCAGCAATGTAAATATGTCACAATGGCATTTTCTCAGCATTTTCATTCTATGTTCCTATATAAATCACATTGCAGAGGAATCTACAGTTGTCCTAACTTTTATTTTTAATCAATGGAACAAATGAAAATTCCTTGATTTATCTTACATCAAGAATCTGAAACTGAGCATTTGTGGGGAAAATAAATCACAGAAACATTTCTTCACACTCATTTTAAATAGATCTAAAAAGAACAGTTTTTCTTAAAGTGAGTTATTTGGGCAGAAATGGATTTTGCATTAAATTGTACCTACCTATGTTATGCTAGGTCTCAGCTGTGATCAGCTGAAAACCTGTTATATCAACCGGTGCAGTGCACCGATTTATTTTTCTGAATCTCTTTCTGAATACATTTTTGTACTAACTCACAAAAAAAAACTTAAATGGACATTTCTTGTAATAAATGTGTTTCTGATAAAGAATATGTTGTCATTCTCTTTTTTTCAAGTCCCGATGATATACAATGGTTTACAATAATCCCTCATTTTAATTTATTGCTATCAAATAACAAAAAAATTCTTGGATATTACTAATAGGTGTTGCCTTGCCACCCTGAAGTGTCTAGAGTTTATAGAATGGTAATTTCCAGCATTTTGGGCCATAATACCATACAAGAAATTAACAACAAATCATATATCCATAAAAGTTTTGTGTTATAGTCTTATAACTATTTCCTCGTTTCCATAAAGAAGTACAGTGAGCATGGCGTGGGATCATGGTAGAAAGTAGTTCTGTGTAAATCAAACAAGTCCCCAACCCCACTCCACATCTTGGAAGTCATAGGACAGATGGGGATTAATGACTATTGGCCTTGATGGCAGTGTGATTTCCTCTGGAGGACCTCTGCTGGAGATTAGTAAGTTTCCTTGTGAAGTTGGCTGGCCGCTGTGAGAACAAACATCTGGACTAGATGAGCTGGAGACTTAGAAGATAAGTATTCCTGACATAAGCTTCTGCATAAGCTTCTTTCTCTAGATTTTATATGCAGAAGTAGTGTCCCATTGGGATTTCCATTCCAGAGCTTCCTTTTGAATATAAGCTCCTACATACAGCTTTGTGCCTGGATGTCTATGGAGATCCAGGTCATAGTTGTCCCAAAGATGCTATTTTTCACGAGGCAACAGTTGCCTCGTGGGAAAAAAAAGTATCTTTGGGATTTGTGCCTGGATGTTCTATGACATACTCTTTTAGCCTTGTGATCTTCTGACTTTTCTGATGGACTATACTTTTTTTTTTATTTACTCTGTCCTCCTTTACATGGTTAACAATAATTTTAATCTACAATAGCTTCTGCCAACTGCAGATAGACAAGGTATTTTGGGAAGGAAAAGTGTTTGTTTGATCTATAGCTCTCAGAATTCCCAATCAGTTTTGGCCACAATCATGGGAAATTATTGAAAAACTAATCCCAAAATATGTGGAGGCTGCCAGTTTTGGAAAATCACAATTAAAGGTATGGTTATTCATCACAGTTCAATTTTTTTTTTACAAAAGGCAACTGTTGCTGCTGGCATTTATCTGAATATATAATAGAATAACTGATGATTGAAACCGATACTGGCCTGTGTTGAATGATGCATATATAGGAAAAGGAAGCTAGAATAGGAGGAGCCCGTTTATTTGAAATACAGAGCACTTTACAAATACCAAATGATTAATGAATAGGACTTAAATGTTATTAGGGTTATTGTTAAAGCTATTTGTATACATTTGTCTAGCTTTTAAATAAAAAAGCTCTGCTACATATTAAGATATATTATAAATGTCATATTGTTTTTAAAATATTTTCCATTATAATCAATTGGAATATCAACATTTTCTTTCATACATTTGTATTAACCATGTAACTAAACAGCATGAAGTTAGTATAGTTAGTCTAACTATACTAAATTTATAAATTCTAGAATTACTACAAGTGGACACAGAGGGGGTGTCTTATTTCAGAGTACTTAATTCAAGGTACTCATTCATCTGATAGAATAGTCTTCCATCCATGAAAAAGAGCCTTCAGTGGAACCTTGCACAAAACCATGATCTATTTAAAATGAATGGGCAACAAAAACATTTTAAGCAAAATTCCTCTTCAAATGTACTATAAAGATTGTCAATACATAAAGATTTCTAACAGAACAATTCTAGTTATATTCCCCTGCAATCTCAGTAGTTGATAGGTTTAATTTCTTTTACTCAACCTCTGCTGCCTAAATTTGAGTTACTTCATCATTGGTAAACAACATTTGTTTTTCAATCATCTTTTAAGAGTCATCTTCTTTTCCTAAGGAGCTGCATGAAACAAATTCATGTCATGGCATAAAAAAGAATGCTTACCATGTTGTGTAGATCATAAGGATTAAATTGAAATTTTAAGTGCATGAACCAGTTTAGAAAATGCTACTCTGTTATTCTGAAATGTAAGTTCCTTTTCTTTATTTTTCTTTATTATGAATCAGTAATTAAAAATAATATTTGGATTAGTACTTGGACATATCAAAATTTATACTCACAGTCTCTCTCAGTCATAGACCTATTTGCTGTGACATTCAAACTTGATGAATATTGTTGAGTGCATCTCCTGCTCAGATTTAACCTATGTTGACCAATAGTGTCAGAGTTCAAAAATTTAATGCTTATTCAGGAATTAGATATCAGCAAAACTGCACCATCTCAACATTCCTTCATACATTGCTTTCTTATAGAGACTTAAGAAGATGATGATGAAGAAGAAGATGATGAAGATAGATAGATAGATAAATAGATAGATAGATAGATAGATAGATAGATAGATAGATAGATAGATAGATAGATAGATAGATAGATAGATAGATAGATAGATAGATAGATAGATAGATAGATAGATAGATAGATAGATAGATAGATAGATAGATAGATAGATAGATAGATAGATAGATAGATAGATAGATAGATGGATGGATGGATGGATACTGTGTATTGCAAGATGCAGAAATCTAACTAAACACATTAGCTCAGGATATAATTTTAAGATTTCTCCTCCCTCCCTCCCTTTTGAGATAACAGATTTCTGAACAATTTAGTATCAGCCTTGAAAAGTGAATGGACTCATTCCATATTTATACAACTGTTCTATCTATTCTGACAGAACAGTTACCATTTCACCAGTTTCACAGTACCATTCATCTGTAAAGCAAGGAAGAAATTTACAAGTCTTCAGCAGAATGAGCAAGTATTCTAAATGATCAGGGTTGTATGATTAGCAATGTTACACTTTCACAAGTGTTTTTCAAATGTTGTAACTGGCTCAAAGCAGATTTATAAGTATTCTGTGATTAACGGTAGCATATGAACCTTAGCCAAATATTTTCAGTTAATACAGCTTATTTTCCAATTGCAAAATGATTGCCCCCTTCGTATCTTGAAGCAAACCCAGGCTTCCTACTACATACAATAGGGGCTAAATGCTAAAAGCATTTTGAAACCCTAGAATTTACCTGCAAATGGGTCAGATCCAGTGGTGGGATTCAGCCAGTTCGCACCACTTTGGCAGAACTGGTAGCTAATTTTTTGTTGCCCAGGCCCAGAATGGACTTCTGGAAGCAGCATCCACACAGAGAACTGGTTGTTCACATATTTGAATCCCAACACTGGTCAGATCCCTGGAATGGAAATAAATATCTCCAATCCTTAAATTCAGTTCAATCCATTAAGTTAAAACTCATTAGTAGTAATGTCATTTACTAATTATAAAACTTCATTAAGCTTTAAGATACTATTACAAATAGATTATATTAATTATACCCACATGGTTCAATTTGTCAATGTAAGACCCATTAAATTACTGTTTAGGACTAAAGTCAGGCATGATAGGTAGACTCTAGTAAATATCAGAGGTCAGTTAATCTAAATGATTTTAATGATTTTAAACCAGTTTTTCATTCAGTTACATGACCTTGTTTTAAGTATGAATATTTTTTTGAAATCTGATGGCTATCTTTACTACATCTAGTGTTATCCCCAACAATATAAATAGGTCCCTTTAGTCAGATATAGTATAGAGCTAATCCTTAGATTAATACAGGTGGTATATTAATTCTTAAAACGTTTCATAAGTATGTGAGACTCTGCAACATGTAGTTCTTCACAAGGATTACAAAATAATCCCAATGAAAATTGTGGCTGTTTTAAAGAGTTGCAGACCAGATACCACATAAAAGTCTGTACCCCCATGCTCCAAAACACCTTTCTGGAATCAAATTTTTGATTCAAATCAAAAGTCAATTTGGTGTAGTGGTTAAGATGCTAGCCTAGTCCTGCTGCTGACATGAAATCCATCTGAGTGACTTTGGGCCAGTCATCCTCTCTCAGTCCAACCTACTGTATCACACTGGATTGCTTTTAAGGTGAAAAAAGGAGTGGGAAGGAGTATTATGTATGTTTGCTTGAGTGAGCTATAAAAAAATAATAAAGGCAGAATAAAAAAAAATCCAAAGCACTGTATATTCCTAGTAATACCTGTTTCTTACTTCCTCTTTTTTAGCAGAAAAATTGCCATCTCAATCCAATTCCCCCAATGGATATAAAGACAGAAATCCTATTTATACATTGTAAAAACTGCAGCCCTTACCTTATGAGCTTGTTGGCTAACCTGAGTAAGAAGGGGTTTTCTGTGGCACTCATATTATGAGCACAAAATGTCTAACAATGACTGAGCACGGCTATTGGAGGGTTAAGAAAGCTGGTGGACTACCTGTTAGCAACATCAAGTCTTCTATATTTCATCAAATTCTTTGCAAAAGCATATTATCTATTTACCATACATCCATTATTCAGTTTTTACTTTTGATATCATTAGTATGAAGATATGTCTTCAAGAAAAAATAAAGAACAGCAATGTCCTCCAAAACTAAAGTTGATTTGGATTCATAATTTAGGTTGGTGATTGGAGAAGTTGTTCTTGATTCATTTTTATCCTCACAGTATGAGAATAAATGGCTCATTAATTTTAAACCCATCAGTCTAAATGTACTATTTACATCAGATAGAATAATGCCTGATGTTATATGGAATACAAAGGACTCAGTACACAAATATAATTATCTTACATTAATTTGTGTATTGTATTGTGAAGATTCTTAAGAACAATCTAATTATGAAAGGCTTATATATTAACAATTAAGCAACTTGATCTACATAAGTCATAAGGGAACTGGTTTATTGTCAGGAAAACATAGATTCAAGTCCATATCTGGCAAAGATGCTCATTGAATGACTGTGAATTAGTCACTATCTTACAATCCAACTCATAGAATTATTGTTGGAAATAAAAATAATCAGTATTAGGTACAACACCTTCAGGTCCTAGATAAAATTTAGGCTCTAATTTAACCAATAAATAATATAGAATCAAGAAATAAAAAAAAATTAAAAGCCAGTTAAAGTTAGCAACTATTAGTCACACAGCTCTCATTCCACTAAAGACTACTGCTGGCAATCAAAACTGGTTACATAAAAATTGACATTTTAAACAATAATAATCAATATCACCATTTACTTACATTAGTTGAATAAATAGGCACAGGAAGCAGTAAATTCTGTGTGTCTGAAAGTAAGATGAGATTATGCCAGAAATCTGTTTAGACTCTTTAAAGCCTATGAAGATCATTGAGATGTAAATAACCTCACTGTATACACTATCTGAAGTCCTCAATTGTTTTCATTTTTGACCAATATGAAACAAATTACTTTCATTAAAGTTTATTTGAGATTTATTTTTTTATTTTTTTCTTAGTGTTTCATAGGCAATACTGATATGTTTTGATTAGGAGGTCAATTTTGGATGCAATAAATTATGTTTTTAAAAAATATATTATTAGATTCAATAACAGTAAAAAATCAGTAAGGACCACATAGTAAAAATGCAAAAAACAATGCAAAATAATACATAAATACACATAAGTGCTGGAAGAAAAAAAGGAAAAGAAACTTCATCCAATAGGTCACCCACTCCTACACTCACTACTGGGGGGGACTTGGGGGGAATCTTTAAAGGCAGACAGGTTAAATGACTTTTGCGGTGGCCATTGCTCTTCCAAAAGGCAGGAGCTCTTGGCATACCATATTTACTACCTTTAATTTATCCGTTTAACTACAACATATGACAACCTAATTATGGTCGATTTCTGGAAGCGTAAAACTGACTGATATTCAGAAGACAACCCCTACAAAAAATATGTAACAGGAGACAGTGGCTAGAAAAGCTAAATATGTTCAGGGATAAAAGAAAAAAAATCTAAAAAACTTGATTTATTTATTATATGCCACATTCACATCACATTAACAGTTCAAAGTAACACAGGGATAAAATACAAAACATAGAATATAAAATCTGAAATCTTAACAGGAAGATTACAAATTGCAAATATATAATTTTTTTACTTCATTTGTCACAGCCTCAGTAAGAAAACTAAAAGTAGTAGATACTTTAAAATAGTTAATAAATTTGTTGTAGTTGTGACCACCTGAACTCTGCTAAATATCTAACATGCAGAAGCTATCGGAAATTAGGAATCCCTGTTGTTTGGCTAAAGGTGTTGTTGAAAATATGTAGAACAATGTAAGTCTCCAGGTGAATATGAGATTACAGTGCTTCCAAATAGCATTTGCATTTTTATTCCACAATCTTCTGACTTATTCATCAAATTTCATAGGATTTGGGACTTTCTGACATAATTATCTTCCTTTGGAATATTTTCTAATTAACTTTGGTTTTTCTCCTTACCCCAAAAGAAATTAAAATCAGTATTCTTTCATTGGTTTGTTGCACTAGGAAGCATTCTAACACTTTGGAAAGGAAATACAGTAATTGCTCATGTATTACTTTAGCTTTTAAAAGGAGTAAGTTAAAAAATTACATACTGACTCAAAATGCTGCCCGCTAGATGATTAATCCAAGTGCAATGCTTGTTTGGCTGATCTTAACAGAAATGGTTTTAGATCACAAAAAAGAGTGTCCATGCAAATCTATATTTTCCTTCTACAGAATGCTGTCCAGTGTTAAAAAAATGTTTCTTAAATGATACATTAATTTGCTTACTTACATCCACCCTACCAAATTACTGTAGTATTCATTATCAGGAGTGAGGGACTAAAATGCTTCTGCAGGTATCACTGCAAACAGACCTTAGAGAAAAGCTTCTTGAGTCTCATGGGATATAGATGATCCTAGGCTGAAGAATGGATCTCTGTGTTTGGTTTATTTACTGATCTTCAAGCCAGGAAGGAATGCCCAGTCCAGGTTCTTCCAAATTGATATGCAATAGTTTAAAGGTCTCTTTAAAAATTAAAAGGTTAATTCCCTTCAAAGTAGCCTACAACAACATTGTGTAACTGGGTAAGCTGATTGTGCAGTACCTTCACCTCAAATACATCCTGTAGCTACTTCTGAGAATCTAACTCTCTGGTGGCAGAACTGGCATTGTCCAATAGTTCTTCCATTTTGCTGGCTTCATTTGGTGTTGTTGAGCAATGAGTCAATCATGATAATTTGCTAAGAGAAGAGGTATTTGTAAAGTTTGAGGTGCATATTGGTAAACTTCCATATGGCTCTTTTATAGTGTGATATAAGGATGCTTTTAGGGCTATATATAAGGTTTTCTTCATCACAATGGGTGTCTGGACTAGCATGCATGAGAGGTTCTCTTATTGCCCCATGATTTCTACTTATAGGCCCTGTGGGGGGTTTTAATTCAACTTTCAATTGATTTATACTGAAGCATCTCCTCTTTTTGCTAAATGGAGCAGTCTCACCTACGAAGCTTGGTAATAATTCATATATAGAGGAATGACTATTTTGGCGGAAGGGAACGTAATCTGCATGCAGAGGTTAAATGTCTTTTAAAGAATTGGAGGTTAATATCACATTTTGTAGACCTGATATGATATCATCAAGATCCTGTATTAGGTTCATTTGCTCTTTCTGAGAAGGTATAATAGGAGGCTACATTGAGTCAAATTTATCTCCCTCCTTCAGCCTGATGGAAATTTTCTGAAGAGTATTATGTGGGACAATTTCCCACTGTGCCTTGGCAAGCATTCTGGGAGTTAGGAAAGAGTGGGCACGGATACTTTGAAATTCTCTATTGGAACAATTACAAAGAACTGTAAATGGTGCTGAATATTAAAATTATTTGGGGTAGTACCAGTTGTTGAAGTGATGGCACAAGTGTTTCTTAAAGTCTTGACAGTGTGGGAAATTAGTTAGGAAAATCTGTTAGTTCATTTTGCGTTACTTTACACTTGAGTAATTATGTGAGATTTCAGAATAGCACTTTTTGTATTCAATTTTTAATCTTTAATTTCCATGTATAACATGACTTTACTTAACTGAAGTACATATGTTTTACATAGTCCTTTAGTGCTAAGCTTTGAACTTTGCTCATCAGTTGTGCTCCCCCCATATTTCCATTTTGACCAGCTATCTTTCCCTTCTTTGAAAAGCTAAGGAATCTTTCTTATACTAGTGTTTTATTGTCATTTACTGTACCATTTTGCTGATCTCTGAGAGCTGATCACATATAGATACGACTGTGGGCAATAAGCACTTTTTGCAAGTAAGGACAGATTTGTATTAACCTCTAATGCAATGTTTTCTTACCTTGGCAACCAACTAGAAGAACCCTTCCAACTGCAGATGGGAGTACCTGAGCACTGAAGACAAGGTCTGAAGTTTGGAGCTTAAAGTTGCCAAGGTTCAGAGAAAAAATCTTATCAATCTTATATTCCATTCTGGCTACTTCTCCTTTTCCTGTTAGAGTTAAATAAGAGCTTGTCAGAGTCCCAGTCAAATATGGCATGATAGTTGTCATCTATTGTAAATAGACTTATGCATCTGTTGTTGTTCAGATAGACCTGTATTTTTTGTTGCTTATCTTCTTCAAGATGTTCTAAAGTTTTTCTATGATGCTGTTTACTGCTGTCTTTTTTGCATTGCTATGCCTGCCAGGCATATTAGCATTCTTGGTTCTTCACTCTTGATACTCATAAAACTTTAAAAGCTAAAACTAAGGCAATCAAATGATATGACTCCAGGGCAGGGATAAAAGGAGTGGGTTAAAAGGTGAGTTAATAGATCTGAATCCTAACTCTTATCCTAATAACAAGAGGAGCATGAGAAGCTTGTCCTAATAGACAAGAGGAGCATGAGAAGCTGCTTCTCCTACATTTTCTTAATAAATGACCTTGTAAATAGTTTGGCATGCAGTTCAATAAATCCTGCATTTGCATTATTCATAGGATCGACAGTAAATAATTTTGTAGTACTACAAAGATAAAAGGTTTTTCTTTAAAAAAAAAATGAAGACAAAGCTCTCTTATATTCTGGCTTTTTATTTATGTATTTACTTCATTTAATATGTCATTACCAAACTGTTTTTTATATAAGTTATACAGGTAGTCTTCAACTACAAATGAGACTGGCAATTCAGTCACTAAGCAACATGGTTGTTAAGACATCACATGACCAAGACTTACAATTTTATTGCAAGCTTCTCCGTTGGCTCTTCTTGTTGATAGCTGGCCATTAAGTATGCAAATGGAAGCCATGGGACCATGAGATACTGCAACAGTTGCAAATGTCCAGCAGATGCAAAGGTCCAATTTTAATTATGTGATCATGGAGACACTGCGATGGTCCTAAATGGGAGGGCTGATTGTAAAGTTACTTTTTAGGTCCAGCATAATTTGAATATAAATCCTTTCATTCCCCACCATCCAGTCAGAGCTGAAGAAGCTTCTTGGATGAGAAGCGAAATGTCTTCAAAGAAAAACAAGAAAGTCCAGTTGCCTCTTGAAAAAAGCACCTTTGGCATAATTTGAATGGCCGCTTGAACAGGCCGTTTGTTAATAATAATAATAATAATAATAATAATAATAATAATAATAATAATAATAATAATAATAATAATAATAATAATAATAATAATAATAATAATAATAATAATAATAATAATAATAATAATAATAACAGTTGGAAGGTACCTTGGAGGTCATCTAGTCCAACCCCCTGCTCAGGCAGGAAACCCTGTACCATTTCAGACAAATGGCTGTCCAGTCTCTTCTTAAAAACTTCCAGTGTTGGAGCATTCACAGCTTCTGGAGGCAGGTTGTTCCACTGATTAATTGTTCTAACTGTCAGAAAATCTCTTCTTAGTTCTAGGTTGCTTCTCTCTTTGGTTAGTTTCCATCCATTGCTTCTTGTCCTGCCTTCAGGCACTATGGAGAATAGCTTGACTCCCTCTTCTTTGTGGCAGCCCCTGAGATATTGGAACACTGCTATCATGTCACCACTCGTCCTTCTCTTCATTAATCTAGACATGCCCGTTCCTTATAAGGTTTAGCCTCCAGTCCCCTAATCATCTTTGTTGCTCTTCTCTGTACTCTTTCTAGAGTCTCAACATCTTTTTTACATCATATTTTTTCCAGAATCTTCCCAGGTATTGAGGTCAGGCTGATAGGTCTGTAATTTCCTGGATCCATTTTTTTTCCTTTTTTGAAGATGGGAACTACGTCAGCTCTTTTTCAGTCCTCTGGTAGTTCCCCAGTGCTCCAGGATCTTTGAAAGATATAGTTCAGTGGTTCTGAGATCACAGCTGCCAGTTCCTTCAGAACTTGTCACCTTCTTGCCACTTTCTCCCGCTAATGCAGGGCTTTTCAACCTTTTCCCCGATTGTACCACTTTTAGGATATGGCAATATTCAAGTGCCACCTAGCAAGGTGTTAAAAACTTGATGACAAAAAAAAACACCTGTTCAAAGTTGCAATTGCACTGAAATGACTTATGATCATTTTTCACACTTATGACCATTGCAGCATGCCCAGGGTCATGTGATTTATATTTGGATGCTTGGCAACTAATTCATATTTATGATGGTCACAGTGTCCCAGGGTCATGTGATCCCCTTTTGCAACCTTTTGACAAGCAAAGTCAATGGCTGGTGGCCAAGTGCTAAGGCAGGACTTCCCTCCCTCCCTCCCTCCTTCCCTGCCTCCCTCTTTCTCATGCCCACCTCCTTCTGAAGGAAGAATTTGAACACCCCCCCATATTTTCTCTCTTCCATATATCATATATTCATCAAACAAGGAAAAGCCTCCAGAGACAGAAGAGACAAATTGCTGAGCGAACTAGCTTAAAAAGGCACATTCCCCTTTAAGAATTAGCTACTGGCTAGAAAGCAAAGTTAAGGAGTGCAGCCAGCAGTTAAGGACGAAAAAAAATGTAGTAAGTATTGGCTGCCGGCTAAGGCAGCCTCCCCAAGTGGCTCCATTCATAAGTAAAGGAATGCTACAGGCAAAATCCACTCAGGACAAAAATTCTTCAAAATCCCTTGCCGCAAAACTTACAGCTAACAATAGCAGAGCAATAGAAGCTAACACAAGACATCAGCCATCAGCCAAATAGAAATTGCCAAACACTCCTTAAGAACACAAAGCCCACATTGCACAAATCCCAGAACTTCAAAGTCACAAAAGCACATAAGAATCCTTCCACTCTCCATCTCCCTCGCTCCCTCCCTCCCTCCCTCCCTCCTCCGTGCCTCACCTCCAGACGACGCTGCCTTTTTTTATTCCTTGTGGAGGGCGACCCCTCCCCTGCTGCATTTCTTGCCTGTTTGCTGCTGCCAGCACATATGGCTGCCACAGCAGTTGTAGATCAGCTCATGGCCGGCCTGCTTGATCTCCTCTCCTCTCCCCCCACTCTCCTCCTTCTTCTTCTTCTTTCCCTTCGGTGCAGCTAGAGCTGACTCCACCTCCTCCCAAGGCTGCTGCTTTTCTCTCTCTCTCCCTCTCCAGCCCAAACTGCCTCCTTTTATAGCCTCTCGTGTCTCCGCCCCCCTCCTCCTCCTTTCTCATGGGGGAGGGTGAGCCAGAAGTGAGCCTGGGGCCTTTGCCTCGCCCCAGCCACTCTGCAGCTCCAGAGGACTCTCTCACTGTAAGTCCTTGCCTGCGCTGGCTCTTTCCCTCCCCCACTACACTTGGCTAGGCAGGGCTGCGTACCACCTGCCACTCATTAATGTACCACAAGTGGTACATGTACCATTGGTTGAAAAGCCCTGCACTAATGGACTAATCATTTCCTTAACTTTTTTCTTGTTTTTTACATGTTGAAAGAAGCTTTTTTTTGTTCTTTTTGACTTTTGTCGCAAGCCTTAGTTCATTTTGAGCCTTAGCTTTCCTCACTTCATCTTTGCAGGTTTGGGCTATTTGCTAATATTCTGCCTTAGTATGTGCCCCTCTTTCCACTTGTTATACTTGTCCTTTTTGTCTTTTGTTAAGTGAGAACTACCTGTAATGACAAATTTAAAGACCAATCATTAAAAATAGTAAATTGGTTAGTTTATTAAAGCAAAAGCCATGATGGCTTCTGAGCTCAGCAGCTACTACATTTTCAAAGACTTGAGCATTTGTAGAAAAGGCTCAATTTCAAAATATTGTGAAATAATCAAGTGGCTACTAAACACCATCCCTTTAGTAGCCTCAGTAATTGGAGTGTGCATGGGATGGACCATGTAGTAAAAGGTGTTCTTTCAAAGACTTAAGCTGCATAGATGTCTTTAAAAATGTTTTTCTATGTTGCACCAATAATTATAAGCCAAGTGGAAAAACAGGGATAAGCAGATATGCAGGAATTTAAATAAGAATATTGCATACATTTTCTTAATAGATTCAAATAGTATCCATAAAGCTGCTTAGTTTGCAAAATTATATCAATTTTTGCATAAATATGGCATTAAAAATCCATATAGGCTATTTTTTTTAAAATAAATCTTTATAGTCCCAAGATAAAGTCCTCTTACCTATCTCAGCATTAATTGTCATAGCATTGTACTGTGACTAATGCAGCCTGAAAATAAAACATCCCTCCCTTCCAAAGGGAAATTGAAAGCGATTTTCTGAAATCAGAGGGGAATCACAAGGATCACAAAAACATTGGTCATATTTTTACTTCAAAAATACTCTTCAAAACCATTTTGTTTTTAACTGCTGTAATTTAACTTTTCTCATTATTGAAGTAATTGCTTTCAGTTGTCAGGATTTGCTAGTAGGGACTCAAATATTTTGTCCAATCAGTAGCATATCTCATCTAATGATGACCTGCAAAACCCCCAGTGTTAAAAAGCTGTTCAAAGACACTAAAGCCTGACTAAATTTCAATAAGAATGGCTTTTCTACATAACATACATCATATAACAATGCATTCTTACACAAAGGTAATTTTTAAAGAGAAAACAGTTGACATATGAACTTTAATCAGAATTTGAAATGCTCAGTATCACAAGACAAGATAGAAAGACCAACACATGGATTAGAGAACAAACGAAAGTATATAATATCATCAAGAAACTAAAAGAATTAAAATGTAAATGGGTTGGACACATAGCAAGAACAACTTATGGCAGGTGGACTAAGGCAGTATAGAATGATTAAAAAGTGTCCACAAAAGAGATCTAAAACAAGATGGATCAACTTGCTTGATGGATCAGCAAGTATTGTGGGCCCAATTGGCAAAAGAAAGCTCAGGACCATATTGGTTGGAAACATGAGGAAGAGGCCTTCATTCTGCAGTGGACAGACAATGACTAAAATGATGAAGATGATAAATTATCATGGTATAATGGGAGGGAAATTGAAATCAAGTCATTTTCTAATAATTCTTGTATTGATTTTTTCCCTAACTTTTTCCCATTTTTGTTTTTCTTTTATTATATGATCATGTGCATTTTCCCTTGGAATAATGATAAATAGTGGTGATATTAGCATCTTGTTTGGAATGCTATAGAGATTTCTATTTTTTTTAAAATATATATAATATAGTCAATTCTATGCAATAGATCAATCAATAATTAAATACAGAGCTTTAAATTTTATGGCTTACTTACTGATATTTTATTCTTTTATCTGCTATGTTTTCCTTTTCTCTCTGTTGTTATTTATTCTATTTCTTTTCCAAAATGCTTTAATAACTCCTGAACAGAACATGATTGTCCAGATAGGTAAGGATTTTGTTTTTGTTTTTAACATACACTACTGGTTTACTCTTAATAGGAAACTAAAAACAGCCTGTCATTGGCTCAGGAGTAATCCATCTAGTAAATTCATGAATGACTGAATTTTAACAGCAGGAGTATCTGCTGTTAATCAGTTCTATGCCCAATTGAAAATGTTGAAAAGTAATCACTACAGAAATAAAGTTCTTGGCCTTTTGCAAAATGGTAGGATATTTAAGATAAATATCAAGTATTTTTCATTATGCAAAATAAGGAAATAACTGAGCAATTGAACATTGCCTGAAAACATAATAAAATTGTTTTCAAATATGCTTTATTTCAAAACCTACTATATATATTGACATATTATTTAATGTAAAATCAACGCAAGTTAAGAAGTTTTTTTCCCCATGTTGGAAATATTGAAGTGCTTCTGTGGTGAAAAGATTTGCCAGAGATATCAACATTACCTGGGGCACATCTATTGGGAGCTCATTTCATGTCCCCGTGAAGTTGTCCACTGGAGTGGTACCCATTAATCTACTCGTGGTCATCTGCTTTTGGGTCAGGAGAGCTGTAGCGTGTGATGGGAACTCACCCTGCCCAGCATCAGCAATAAATTAGGGCAGCAAAAATATCCAGCCAGCAAAAAATCTGAACAATGGGACCAAAATGAGATTTTTTTTTCATATAACTATGCTGACAATTAGTGGTGATTTGGATTTTTGGCAACCCAGACATAATATGCTTACCCAAAAATGTCTGCAAGAATACTGTTTTGTATTCTGAAAAGAGTACATCTATGCTTTAAAAGCTGTGATAGCTTACAGTTGGTTTTTGCTCTTAACTGAGTGTTCTAGATATCTTGAGGACAAGCAACCTAAAATTCTGCTTTCATCCATCTGTACTTATCCATACTTTAGGGACCTCTTTAGAGATTCTGCTTCAGAAATGGTGAATGAAGAGAGATGGATGACCATGACTAAGCAGACAATGTTCTGATAGTGCTACGATTAGTGTCTTAAGCATTTAAACCATTAAGTTTGGAATTCGGTAAAATGCATCTTCACTGTGTTTTAGTTTATGATATTAAGGGGAATATAAGTTAGTATCTTGATAGTATATATTTTTCATAATGTGTGTGGGTGCATGTACTGGAATCATGTTAAATTTTGAAAAGACTCTATAGCTACGTGAAAAGTTATGCTATCATGTTCCTTATAGAGTAGAGTAGAATAAGATGTATAGTCTTCTCACATTTTGTACTCATTAAGCCAATAGAAGAAAACAGGGAGTATTTCAAAACTAAAGTTGAAACTTATTGGATTGAGCAATTATGGAATATAATAGTGTGTAGGTAATTAATTGGGAAATTCTGTATTTACACATGTTATTGTTCATTTTAAAGAAATTATTTCCTTCAAATTAATGGAAAAATTAATCCCTAAATTTAACACAGTCTTCTTATGAGAGGTATGAAAATGCTCTTGGAATAAATATTTGAAATAGCATTTCAAAAGCTCAATTATTCACAAAGTAAAAAATGGTCTGGGCTCTTTTGCTCTCTCCTCAGCTTCTGCTATATATCTTCAGATTTTCTACAAACACTAGCAGGCTTTTCCCATAATCTTGTTGACAAAAAAAAAAGAAAACTATTCAATCATTGATCATCTCTGCTTTTCTTTACGTCATATTTCATAACAGCATACCTGAAGGCAGAGTAGGAAGGTTTTTCTTTTTAGCCTTCCAAGACTGTCAAAGATTTCCCACTATTTCCCTCCGACATGGTTAATATATACAGTCAAACTGCTGGTTCTAGATATTGTCACCAATATGACAATACAATACATAGTTGAGGTGATTTTTGTTGATTCCAAATAGTTTCCTTCAAAATAAGAACACAATCATATTTTGAACAAGCAATAATTGCCTATATTGCTATTGCTTGTACAAAACTAGTGCTTTAGGAAACTAATGCAATCTTATACTATACAGATGGGTGTCTGACTTACTTATATTATTTTTTATTCATTACATTTTACTCATTCTGATAGTGGTGTGGAAAGGAAAACAGCAAATTAAGATTCCGTTATCATTGGTCCATGCCAAACTGTAAAACAATTTTGCATATGACTCAAGGCTTTTATTATAAAATGACAATTATAGCCCTGGAAATCTTTCTACTTAAAACAAAAGTAGTATGCTTTAACTGTTTCACACTGCTACATTAAAAAGGTTGAAAATGCTGACTTACTGAAATTTGTAATTACAAAAAATAGAATCCAGAAGGAAAAAAATACAACAGTTTTTATTTTTTTTATTAGTAGATTTTTTTTATCTAGGTATTTATGTATTCAATTTAAATATGGATATTTCTACATAATTAGGACTAGACTGAACAGAAGAAACAATTTAATATGAAGTTTAACCTACTTTACAAAGAGTCATATATTTAAAAACTAGTTTTCAACAAAGAAAATCTCTAGTTGGTATGTAATCTATTTTATGCATCACCAACTGTTGTGACTTCAGGACTAATCATAGCAATACTGGGTAACAATGATTAAGACTGACACACTAGAAAGATCAAAACTAATACACAAATGTAAAGAAAATGCCCATGAGTGTAGTTGCTCTGAATGGTTTATATTCTTCCCCTCTGTTTCTGATTTTTATAGCCCCATCTATGTTCTATTTCCTAAAATGTGGCATTTTTGTAGACAAACTATCCCTGCAGTACAACTATTTTGGATACATATTTTGCCTGTGTCCCTTGATAACAAGTTTTGCTATAACAGATTATAAAGATCAAAACTGCAGGGAAACAAAAAATGAAGATATTTCTTGTTATAGAAATCAGACATCTTGTACTCTTACCCTGACTAGATACCAGATGTCAAGGTCTTATTATATTGTTGTGTCTTTGAGCCATTGTTGTTTTCTGGTGACTGCCAGGGCAAGTCCCTGTCATTTTTTTGGCAAGATTTTAAAAGTGGTTTGTCGTTGCTTGCTTCCTAGGGCTGAGAGAGAGTGAAAGGCCCGAGGTCAACCAATTGGCTTTCTGCCAAAGGCAGAATTAGAATTCACAATCTCGTAGCTAATGTCCTAACCAGTACACCAAACTGACTGTCACCATCTACCACCATGATATAGCATCTAAATGCAAACCAGGATACTAGTTTCAGTTTGTGAAAGAACAAAAAAAGCTTAAAGAGAGGTGTAGCCACCACTGCATTCACTCTCTATAGCACCTAGAATGGTCTCTCCTAAGCAATTTGTTGAAGTACCAATTCACAGAGACCATTTTCTCAGAGACAATCACATGGAGATTATCTCAGGCATGAAATTTGCCAGACACAACTGCTGTTTCATTGTTGAAATGCCTACTATTGCAGTGTTACATTTTTCTGCTGTCATTATTATGGGAAGAACATCTATAAACTGGTGATTGAATCCAGCCAGATTTTGGCACACAGGATTTGTTCTCAGTGTGAATACATGATCCTGTCAGGTGTTTTGGCAGCTGCCAAAACTGAAAGAAAAAATCTTTATTTTCCCACTTATAAACTGCTCCAGTAGAAGCTGATTCATTTCCATATTAATATATTTACATTAAAAACAAATAGTTTAACAAGGCAATGGAAATAATATAACAAATGAACAGAGAAAAAGAAAAATGTAAAAAGCTGGAAATATTATAGTCAATGGACTAAAAATTAAACACTCTTCCTCACCAGATGGAGCAGTCAGTCATAACACTCCAGACCTGAGGCCAGATGGAGCAGCCTCGTTTTAACTGACATGCTAAAAGCCTGGAGTGAACAGATTATTTTGATCAAGCCAGGGTTTCTCAACTTTGGCAAGTTGAAGATCTATGGACTTCAACTCCGAGAATTTTCCAGCTGGTTGGCTGGAGAATTCTGGGAGTTGAAGTCCACACATTTTCAACTTGGTAAGGTTGAGAAACACTGGATCAAGCTATTACAAAACAGGATTGCTGCAAATGAAAAGACATGTTTTGGAGGATTCTGCAGATGGCAGCCCTTGAGAGAAAGGACCCAGGCTGAGTGGAAGAAGGCAGTCCCATAGATATCCAGATCCTAAATGATGAGAATGTTAAAGTTGAACATTAGAACCTTGAATTGCATTCAAAAGCCAATGGAAACCCATAAGTATCTTCAAGCAAAGATGTTAGAATGGTATACTTAAGCACACCCATAACTATTCAAACTGCTGCCTTCTGGACCTACTGTAGCTTCTGAACGCTTTTTGATGCATGATGATCACAAAGTTTTCTAAGCATTAAATCTTTATAGCAAGACTGAGAATTCCTGCAACTAAATTATTTCTCCTGAATGTTTATTAATCTGGGAACCATGCTAGCATTATAAAAGGAGATAAAGAATGTTACATGAAGTGTGCTGAAATTACAGCTTAATCCAAATATTAACATGTTCTGCTTTTTGGGAATTGCTCCATTATACCTTAGATGTATTTAATAATGTTAATATATTAATATGAGACCATTTAACCTAACTTACTTTGTCCAATCCCTCCTCCCTTCAATGTTAAATTGTAAATTAAAGCATAACAAATCGCTGTTGCTTGCATAAATACAGTGCATTCAGAAAGTATTCAGACCCCCTTCACTTTTATCAATTTTGTTATGCTGCAGCCTGATTCTATAGTTGTTGAAATTCATTTTTTCTCACTAATCTACACTCAATACCCCATAATGACAAAATGAAAATAGAATTTTAGAAATGTCTATAAATTTATTAAAAAGAAAAACTGAAATATTGCATTGACGTAAGTATTCAGACCCTTCACTTAGTACTTTGTTGAAGTGCCTTTGGCAGCAATTACAGCCTTGAGTCTTTTTGGGTATGACGTGACAAGCTTTGCACACCTGGATTGGGGAATTTTCTACCATTCTTCCTTGCAAATCCTCTCAAGCTCAGTCAGGTTGGATGGCGACCATCAGTGGACAGCCCTTTTCAGGGTTCTTGGTCACCTCTCTTACTAAGAACCCATCGGAGTTCTTGGTCACCTCTCTTACTAAGGCCCTTCTCCCCTGATTGCTCAGTTTGACCAGATGACCAGCTCTTGGAAGAGCCTTGATTGGGCCAATTTTTCCATTGTAGAATTATAGAGGCCACTGTGCTCTTAGGAACCTTCAGTGCAGCAGAAATTTTATTGTAGCCTCCCCCAGATCTTTGCCTTCCAATAATCATGTCTTTGAGCTCTGCAGGCAATTCGTCTGATCTCATGGCTTTTGCTCTGCTATAGTAGAGCATTGTCAGCTGTGAGGCCTTCTATAGAGAGGTGTGTGCCTTTCCAAATCATGTCCAATTGATTTACTTTACCACAGGTCAACTCCAGTCAAGGTGTCAAAACATGTCAGCAATGATCAAGAGAAATGGGAGGGACCTGAGCTAAATTTCAAGTGTTGTTGCAAAGGGTCTCAATACTTATGCCAATGTCATATTTCAGTTTTTTCTTTTTAATAAATTTACAAAAAGTGAATTTCAACAACTGTAAACTCGGGCTGCAGCATAACAAAATTGACAAAAGTGAAGCGGGTCTGAATATTTTCTGAATGCACTGTATATCCATTGAAGGGACACCCACTACCTCTTGGGTAATAATAGTTTTTATTGTGAGACTGTTCTTCATTGTTGAAAGATTTTTTAAAAAACTTTCAGTTGGAATTTTCCAGGAATTTAAATCAACAATCCTGCATACTATTCTTAGAAGTGATGTAGAACATGCCTTAGTCTCCTTCAGTTTATTCAGATACTTGTATCCTATCCTTTCTCCTGCTCCAAGGCTAAGATTTCCTGCTGATGATGCAGCCTAAAATTATATCTATTTTTCTCTAGTTATATTATATTGCTGATTTATATTCAGTTGTAATCTAAATAGTTTTCTGAGATCTTTTTCTTAGATATGGTTATTAAGCTTGAAACATCCATTTTATACATGTGCATTCGATTTCGGTTCTCTGAATGTATCAGACTAAGATTTGTCTTTAATTTCATCCTGTAATTTTCATTCCCTACTCTAAACTATTGAGATCATTTTAAAATGTCTTCCATAATATTAGAATCTACAGCTATGGTACCCATCCCTTCCACTGGGGTATCAACAATAATGTGCAGGCATTGATACCTGGGTAGTATCAGTTGGTATCATTTCAAGCCCATCTGTTCCTGCAACAATTCCAATAAAATCCATGCTTCGTGCTCCTTCTTCCAGAATTGTTCTGGCCATTTTCTCACTGCAGAAACTCAGTGTTTTTATGTACTGTATCTTGTCTTCACCTTGGGACAAAGACTGTTTTTTTTAAAGATCTGAATAGCTGTAATTACCATATGAAAGTAGGTCAGGACACTTTTCATTGGGGGTCTGTAATGTACAACATACACAATAAAACCAAAGAGCACCACTGTGTTTTATATGTTTTGCTGTATCAAATTCTTACTCCTTAATATTTTATTTCTGACTGTAAATGCAATCATTTTTGAAGTATGCTTTTATTGTTTGCCATATTTCAGATTCATTACTGTCAGTGTCAGCATATTAGATTTCTTGGCATATATACATATAAATTTATGGGAAAACAACATGAATAATAAATACATCTCAATCCTGCAAACTGTAAGTCACTGATCCCTGCTCTCTTTTCCCTCGCTCCAAAATTTATACACTGCCTTTATCACTTTATACATTTTAACTTCACCACTAAGAGCTGAAAAATGCATTGCTACACAGAACTCAGACTCAGCTATTGGACTTATTAATAGCCACTTACTGGTGAGAGTGCACTCTTTCTGCAACTCCATGTTCTCCAAGTTCTCAGTCTTTAGTCATCCATATGTTCTACAAATAAGGAGACCTCTGTCCTCCCCTGATCTGTCTGTAAGATGTTACAAGAACAGATCTCTTCTACTCTCTTTCAACTGTATGAATTTGTGATCTATAGCTCCTTCAGATTTTGCAGGTTAGGCTGAATCACTGAAAGCTTTATGTCAAAAATGTAGAAATGCCAGTATGGAAAGTAGCAAGAAAACCTGCAAATGACATACATGAAAACAAAGTTATTATCAGGCAGTTCAGATTATCTCCAAACCTTGTATCTTATTTTTCTTTCTTAATTTCTAATTACTTAATTTCTAATAAAAACAGCACATTTTTTTCATGCTAGAAAAATTTTGGATTGGCTTGTAAAAGGGAGCATGATGTTAGAGAAAATTTTAGAATTTTTAAAATATGTATATCAGTTCCCACAGTTTTGTGAGTCAGTGAATTCCTGTTATAAGCACAATTTATCCACATCATCTATATCGACAGAAAATTTGATTATCTGTGCCTTCTAGCGGACTTAACCCAATTTTCCAAATGTTGGTTTCTCAAGCTTCCTGAATAACAATTCTTATCAACACATCCAGCTTTATCTTTTGTTTGAGATTGAGGTGTCCAAACCTACCCATTGATCAAAAATTAGGAACTAATAGTCCCAAATGCTCTCATTTGCTATTTACTACAGGTATTCCTTGATTTGTGACAATTGGGACCAGAATGTTCATTGTTAAGCAAAGAGGTTGTTTAGTGAATCATGCTGGATTTTACCATGGTTGTTAAGCAAGTCACTCATTTAAGTGAATCATGTGGCCATTAAGCAAATCAAGCTTCCCCCATTGACTTGTCAGAAGTTAGCTGGGAACGTCATGAATGGCCATCACATGATTCAAGGATGCTGGAACCATCATAAATATATGCCAGTTGCCAAGCACCTGAATTTGGATCACATGACCCTGGAGATTCTGCAATGGTTGCAAGTGTGAGTACTGGTTGTAAGTCACTTTTTTCAGTGCCGTTGTGATTTTGAACAGATGTTAAATGAATTGTTGTAAGTCAAGGACTACCTGTAATTCACTGATATGCTGACTGTACAGTTAGGAGTAAATTTTTCATTAATTGTGTGAATCTGTCCAATCAGTTATTTAATTTGTAACACAGATACAGAAGTCCTAATGTTATGCTTGTTATGCTTACTAGAACCTTTATGCCTGACATCAAATAGAAAAGAAATAGAGCTGTGTAGAAATATATAGTTGGAAAAAGCCATTTAGGCTTCTGAGTTCAATTTTGTCCCACTTATATGCTAGAAATAGAATTAGAACATCCCTAACAGATGGCTATTTAGCCTTTGAGTATTTGATTCCACTGCCAAACTGGCCTTAACATCAGAAAGTGTTTTCCTTTAAACTGGAATCTACCTTTTTGTAGCTTAAATCCATTATTTCTCATCCTGCAGTCTAGGATGTTAGCTTTTTTCTGCATAACATCCTGGATTGGCCAGACAGGAGCCAATAAGCTGTTTAGGATTCAAAGACACCTAAACGTGGGTGAAAAGCCAGAAGGATTTTATTGAATAACTATTAGGAGAATTGCAGAGAAAAAGATATACCAGTCCATGTCCCTTTAGCTTTCCAAGAATCCAGAAATGGCAATCGATAGATCTCTTGGAATCAGTAGTTGTGCAGCACACTCCTAGGACTTTGAGTCTATATTGAGTTTGAAAATGTCCAAGGCTTTTGACACTTTTATACACTTTTCTTAAAGGACATGAATTGTAAACTATAACACCTGGAGATGGCTTGATCGCTCCTCTTAACAGTGACTTGGTCACAACATCTGACAATTGACAGATATATTTTTAATAAGGCAGGCCCTTAGCAAGCAACGCCTGGAGATGGTCTGAGGACATATCTTGTCAAAAACTGCCAGCCAGACAATTGACCCTTTGCTAAAAATATTTTTAAAGGAAAATTTGTTTCTAGTGTGTAGCAGCTGTCTTTGTCCCCTTCTTAACAGGTGTTAGACAATTCACATTATCCTCTAACTTAATTATTACAAATAGGAATACAGATAAAAGGCTGAAAGATGAAAGTGGTTTACAGTACAATGATACAATACACAGAGCTTATTGAGTATTTTCTTTCTAGCCAGACATACAGGAATTTACAGAGCAAAACTTACTCAGCCTCACCGCTAAGTAACTTTTTCTGTACAATTATGTCTTAACATATGCAAAGGAAAATAGTAGTTTGCAGTGTAGCATTAAATACTCATCTTGACATATATGTCCCCATTCTGACATAAATATAATGGAAGCTGTTAAATGACTTCCAAGATTCTGTCTGTATGTGTGGGTGTACACTTCAGTTATGTATATATCTGCTGCCATGCAATCAAACTTTAGAAAAGCTAAAGAACTTTTTCACCCTGAGGCAACAAGTAAGAAAATCAGATTCAATAAACATACAACTGTGTGAAGTTTCTTAAAGACTTTATTGTCAGTCATAAGAGGTATTGAAGGCAGACACGTAAAATAAAGTTCTATTTAGATCCCTTTAGCTTTGAGAAAACTCAGTGCTGACAGTAGGGTTCTAGCTGCACCATTGCAGATTGATTCTAGGTTGATCACATTTTATCCAGAGATTTAAGATTCAATGCAAACTATCTCTTTCCTTTTTAACCAATCAGTTCTATCTTGAAAAAGTATCTATCTAGGCTATGGAATACGTACCACATGCATTCCAACACATTTGAATAAAGAATAAAGAAAGACCACCTAATCATGCCAGTCCAATTCCTTACACAAGGTTGCTTTGAAACAAGCACTTACATAATGCTATTTGTTTGTTTGTTTGTTTGTTCAATTTCTATAGCTGCTCAACTCAACCGAGTGACTCTGGGTGGTTTACAATTCTAAAATTCTAAAACAATTAACAAAAACATCAAAACAATTAAAACATCCACAAAACAAATACAGGTAGTCCTCAACTTACAACAGATCATTTAGTGACCGTTCGAAGTTACAACGGCACTGAAAAAAGTGACATGACTATTTTTCACAGTTATGACCTTTGCAGCATCCCCATGATCATGTGATCAAAATTCGGACTCTTGGCAACTGACTCATATTTATGACCCTTGCAGTGTCTTGGGGTCATCTGATCACCTGTTGCAACCTTCTGACAAGCAAAGTCAATGGGGAAGGCAGGCTCATGTTAACAATCATATTACTAACTTAATAACTGCAATGATTCACTTAACAACTGTGGCAAGAAAAGTTGTAAAATGGAGCAAAACTCACTTAACAAATGTCTCACTTAACGACAGAAATTTTGGGCACAATTGTGGTCAAGAACTACCTGTAGGTACAAACATCAGCTATGATGATTAATCAACTAATAATAAATCTCTACCAGGGACCCCTACATACAACATTGCAAAAGAACTAACAAAAAAGCTTGGGCATCTCACAAGAGGAAGCCATCACTCCATTAACTCTCCACTACAGTGTCTTCAAACAATCAGGGATGTGACTATAGATGAGGACTAAATCATAGTCTCATTGGATGTCACAGCCCTGTTCACATCTATAGATCCAGAATTAGCCAAAGTATCCATGCTTCACACTACACCTGATTTAATTGAATACACAAAGATCAAAAAACCCAGGATTATGAAACTTATAAACCTCTACTTAACTACCTACTTCCAATCTGATGGCCAAATTTACCAACAAATTAAAGGGACACCTATAGGATCACTGCTTTTAGGACATATAGCGGAGGTCGTCATGCAATGTCTAGAAGCCATAGCATTTCCACAAATACAACCGATAATATGGATCAGATATGTAGATGAAACCTGCACCATAATAAAAAAGGACCAATTAGAGAAAACCCACAGAACCATCAATAACATTTTTAAAGGAATCCAGTTTACAACAGAAGAAGAAAACAACTTCCTACCCTTCCTAGACATCCTGTTCAGCAGAGACCACAATGGCAAACTAGAAATGCAAGTCTACAGAAAAACCACCCATGCTAACCAGGTGCTCTACTACCAAAGCAACAACCCAACCTCCCACAAGAGAAGCTGTATAAGGACTTTATTTAAACGAGCCCAAACTCACTGCAGCAACCCAGAACAGCAGAAAAAGGAAATGGAGCATCTATACAACACATTCCAACAAAATGGATACCCATGTAACTTCATCAAAAAGTCCTTGACCGCTCAACCCAATACAGCACTACCAACACAAACCCTAAAAAGAATTAAACTGCCATATATCAAGAATATCTCAGAAACTGCAAATAAACTACTACAACCACATGCAATCAGCATAGCACGTAAGCCAATTAAAGCCCTTCAAAACATCCCAAGTAAACCCAAAGACCCAGCAACCTCAGAAGAAAAAAAACAGGAGTCATCTACAACATACAGTGTAAGAACTGCAACAACCACTATGTAGGACAAACAGGCAGAAGACTGGCAGAACACATCCATGAACACCAACTAGCAGTCAAAAGGCATGATGAAAATTCTTTAATTTCACAACATACAGACAGATTTAAAGTTTCAATTGGGAAAATGTGACAATCCTAGACCAGGCCAAATTGGTGGCCTACAAGAAAGACCAAATGAAGAACAGAATAGAGGCATGGGAAGACAAAGCACTACATGGCCAGTACATTAAAAAAATAGCTGGGAAAGCAGCTAATAACAAGACCTGGCAATGGCTAAGAGCAGGAAAATTGAAGAAAGAGACCGAGGGACTAATTCTGGCTGCACAAGACCAAGCCTTAAGGACAAATGCATACAAAGTCAAAATTGAGAAGACAGCAATAGACAGTAAGTGCTGCCTATGCAAAGAAGCTGAAGAAACAGTGGACCACCTGGTAAGCTGCTGCAAGAAGATCGCACAGACTGACTACATGCAGCGGCATGACAAAGTAGCAACAATGGTGCATTGGAAGATCTGCAAGAAATATCATTTGCCTGTAAGCAAGAACTGGTGGGATCATAAAATAGAGAAAGTCATAGAAAATGATAAAATTAAACTGCTCTGGGACTTCAGAATTCAAACAGGCAAGCACCTGCAACATAACACCCCGGACTTAACAATTGTCGATAAGAAAGACAAAAAAGTCTGGATAGTAGACGTGGCAGTGCCTGGAGACAGCAGAATAGACGAGAAAGAACTGGAGAAGATAACAAAATACAAAGACCTACAAATAGAAATAGAAAGACTGTGGCAAAAGCAAGCAAGGGTAGTACCAATAGTAATAGGTGCCTTGGCTGCAATCCCAAAACAACTGGAGCACCACTTGAACACCATTGGCATTGACAAATTTGCCATTAGTCAATTGCAAAAGGCAGCCTTACTAGGAACTGCTTCCATCCTGCGACAATATCTGTAATATCATCAAACATCCACATCTGCCTATCCCAGGTCCTTGGTAAGGACTCGATAGGTAGACAAAAATGCCAAATCCAGTCTGAACATCTGGCTGACTGTGCGATGATTAATAATAATGATAATGATAATAAAGTTGGAAGGTATCTTGGAGGTCATCTAGTCCAACCCCCTGCTCAGGCAGGAAACTCTATACCATTTCAGACAAATGGCTGTCCAGTCTCTTCTTAAAAACTTCCAGTGTTGGAGCATTCACAGCTTCTGGAGGCAGGTTGTTCCACTGATTAATTGTTCTAACTGTCAGAAAATTTCTTCTTAGTTCTAGGTTGCTTCTCTCCTTGATTAGTTTCCATCCGTTGCTTCTTGTCCTGCCTTCAGGCACTATGGAGAATAGCTTGACTCCCTCTTCTTTGTGGCAGCCCCTGAGATATTGGAACACTGCTATCATGTCACCCCTCATCCTTCTCTTCATTAAACTAGACATGCCCGTTCCTTATAAGGTTTAGCCTCCAGTCCCCTAATCATGTTTGTTGCTCTTCTCTGTACTCTTTCTAGAGTCTTAACATCTTTTTTACATCGTGGTGACTTTGTATGGAAGGATGCTATGGTAAGCTCCAGGAAAACTATGCCAGCTGGAGCTGGGCGAGGAAGGCCAGGCTCCCCTTTTCCGATGGTTCTGCAAAGCCCTTGAGGAGCGGATCTGCTTCCCACAGGGCTGGTCCGATCCACTCCTCAAGGGCTTTGCAGAACCATCAGGGAAGGGGAGCCTGGCTTTCCTCATCCAGCTCCAGATGGTATAAATTTCTCAGAGCTTACCATAGCGTCCTTCCATACAAAGTGCCTTCCTTTCCTCCCTTCTGCAGAAAGGACAAATGGCAGAAAATGGGGCTGCCATTTCCAGAACAGAGAAGGGAGATGCGAGCTAATGAAGGGTGGCAAGAAAGTGCAGCAAGAAAGTGCGGTGGTGGTGACAGAGGGCTGGCAGAGGGATACCAGGGCTGGCAGAGGGATGCGGCAGGGGAGAGTTGGTGGAGGAGGGGGTGGTGGGGACTGAAGAAACCCTCCAGTGGCAGACACGGCTGTGGCACAGCAGCGGCAGACCTTTTTGCTGTCACTCCCCCTGGCTCCAAAACAGTGGAGAGGGATCAGGTACGGCCCATCCTCTGTAGCATGGCAGTCCGGCTCGGGAGGGGAGTGAAAGGGAAGAGGCTGGCGGGCAGCTGATATGATCGAAGGCGCCATGTCTCCATTTGGTTTCCGTCTCTCCTCTCTTGGACTTTTGGGGATGGTTTTTTTTTCCCCACTTGGAAGGAAGTTGAACAAAAACCAGACGTATTCCAAAAAACACAGATTTATCATAACCGGTTCACTCAACAAAAAATTAGGTATCAGTTCTGCCAAACTGGTGTGAAACAGCTGAACCACTGAGTACTTCTAAAGTAACTTATTCTCACCAGCAGTCCGACCACTGTATTCTGAACCAACTGCAATTTCCAGATTGTCTTCAAGGAAGCCCTGTGTAGAATATGCTACTGCAGTCTAAACATATATTGAAAAGTGCATGAGTCACACTCATACAAGCTTAAGGTGGCTAATATAGAATTTGAATCTCCGAAAGGAAATTTTTTGTATATGTGCACCAAATTCCTGTCTGAATGTTTTACTGCATCTGTATATGGAGGCTAAGATTAGAGGTATACATCAAGGTTGCAAAGGAACTGTATTCTGTTAAATTTACCCATAATTTTATACTGGCCTAGAAAATCCAGGAGAATTCTGGGAAGCAACATATATTAAAGTTGATAAGAAGAGTGAATTATTATCTATGTTATTAAATGCTCCAGATAACCTAGTGCTTGCTTTTATAGCAGTGCTAGATAAGAGTATGTCATTCCAACCACTGATTATATTTCAGCAAAGACAAAGTCAAGAAGCCATTAAGCAGAATGAATCTAATTGTTTTGCTTACTGAGATTTTGTAAATTAATTTTATCTGACTTAATTCAAATGTTATTTTATCACCTAATGCCAAAAGTGTTCAACATTTAGGGATCTTTTGGGTCAAATAAATGTGCAATTCCAGAGGTAGGACAAACACCCATTTAGCTGTGCTAAATATGCCTTTTCCTTTTCATATCACCACATGTACATTTAAAAATAATTCCTAGTGCTTTAAAATCATTAAGATTTTTAAGATAAATAAATAATTAGAACTGTGTTTTTATTCATTCATTATTCAAATGTTTATTTTGCATTTCTTTAACTAGGTATCGTAAGTAGCTTGTGTTGGCAATATATAAACATATTAAGTTTTAATATATCTTTTGGCAAGAGGAAAGAGCCTTCAATTTGTGGCAGATAATTGTGATGGTCTTTAACTCTGGTATGCTTCTCTGATACCTCTGTGAATAAAGTGTATTCCCTCTCAACTTTTTTCATGCTGATCATGAAGTCTGTCGTCTGAAAGAGAACCGCAGACGACTCCCACTGAGGTCCCATAATAAAAATAAAAAAACTAAATATCCTACATCTTGGTTCGCTGCCTATCATAAAATATCATAAAATTATAGTCATTTTGAATTTTTTTTTACTGAATTTGTCATTTAGTAGAATAGATGAGCTATTAATCATAAAGCATAATTATATGACCCTGGGTTTTATGATGGTCCTCAAAAAGATTTCCTTGATAATATAGCAATTCATATCAATGAAAAGGCTGCAGGTCTTATGCTAGCCTAAAATATGCTACAACTCTTACCTAATAATAAATTGAGGATTTCCAGTTTTATTAGGAAAACCGGGCATGATTTCACTTTGTTTCAAAAGGGTATTAGTTATTCCTTTGTATTGATGAGCACTGCTTGATCTCTTACATGCTCAGGACTGAACAAATTTCAAACCACATGAATTTCTAGAACCCCATTTTTGCAAGGCTGGGAGCTCCACCATTCCAGACTGAAGTGTTTAAATGTGACTATCAATCACCAAAAATCAGTAGCATAACTCGGTAGAGATGGGAGCAAATTTAGTGTAATGGCTAAGGCATCAAACTAGAACCCAGGAGACTGTGAGTTCTAATCCCACCTTAGGCACAAAGCCAGCTGGGTGACTTTGGGCCAGTCATTCTCTCTCAGCCCTAGCAGCAGGCAATGGCAAACTACAAAAACCTCACCAAAAGCACTGCGGGGGCTTGTCCAGGCAGTGGCCAGGAGGTAAGACTGATTCAAAGGAGCAAGCACATATAAACAAAATCCCTGAAAAGTGCTTGGTAATGAAGAAAAAGGCTTCACTGAGTTCTGAGATCTTTAAAAAAATGTAAGATACTCATTTTACAAATAAATAACTTAAAAAATAGAAATAAAAAATTGCTTAACTTTGAAAATTACTCATATTCTGAATACTAAATTGGAAGTTTATGCTTAGTATACTTGTGGTGTGTTTCCTCCTTCTTGTTATGGTCATCTTTGATCTTCTTATTTGCTTTACTGATATAAAATATCTAGGATCTCTAAGAAGATTGATGATCTGCTCTGGTTCACAAATTTGGGCCAAGTTTGTGAAGATGTCAACAATTTTCCTTCTTTTATCTTGTGCAATATACACAAGGTATGCAGTATAATATGCACTGAAGGCCTGACTTTTCCCCCAAGCACTGAGATAGGGTGGGATGGGTGAGAAGATTTTATGAGGGGCTATATATCAGAAACATAACTTTGGTACTAGATTTTTAATGTATATGGTTTTATATATTTATGTATTGTATTATTATTGATGTTGTTTTAATTCCTGACTAGCAGCCATAGAGTTCTATATAAAAGGAATGACTTTATAAATCTTTTAAATAAATAAATATAGACTTGCAATTTAAGAAATACTAACATACTACTAATAGCAGACTGAAGAAGAGAGGATATTTTCAAGGTTACTTCAACAAAATGAAAGAAAGTACAATATGTAAAAAATGTACACCCCCCTACACACACACCCTCAGTATCTCTATATAGATGGGATTTCCGGCTTGAGGTTTTGATTTATTATTTATTATACAAATGACAAATGCCTATGCTTCAATATTGTAAATGTACTAGCTGTATTCTTTCATTTAGAAAACTCTTAATTTGTTTATTCATCCAGTTGTACATATTTTACTCTGCCAGGAATATCTTACTAATAATTTTTACATAACCATCCATCCATTCAATTTTTGATCCACCATTCTGTTCCACTAAATAGAACAAATCTTACCCTCTTCTCACTTTTAATCATAAACATGTATGTGTGTATATACACATATCATGTATGTGTGTATGTGTGTATGTATGTATGTATGTACGTCTTCCTCAATCTTGGGTCTGTCAGGGATCTCAAAATCTGAGGGCTCAGCACAGTATCTTAGCTGTTCTGAGTACTACATGCTTCTGGACAGAGAGCTCTGAAGTTCTTGCGCTCTGTTGGAGCCACTCTTCCAACTCCTAATGCTTTTATCACTGCTGGAACCATGTTGGGCTTTACTTTCCATATCCTCTCTATTTCCTTCTTCAGGCCATGGTACTTTCACATCTATCATCACCAATATATTTGGTCCTTTGTCCACTATCACAAAGTCTGCTTGTTTGACCAATATCTCTGTGTCTATCTGGATCTGGAAATCCTACACGATCTTAGCTTTGTTATTCTCCACAACCTTCTGTGGAATCTTCCATCTAGACTTAGGAGCATCTAGTTCATACCCTGTACAGATGCTCCTCTATACAATGCCAGTTATTTGTTGTGCTATTCAGTGTATGGTGTCTCTGCTTGCATCTTATACACTCTGCCACTATGTGTTGAAATGTGTCTCAGGCCTCTCTGCACAATTGCACCTCAAATCCTATAGTATCTAGTGTAGTAGACCCCTGCATCTATAGAGAGCTATCTTTTAGTCCAGCCTTTTCCAACCACTGGTAGAATGTCAGCCACATCTGCTATCTTTCAATGGAACATCTCATGCAGGTTTTCATCTTGCCATGGCACTTGCTCTTCTTGATCTTTCTCCCATGTCTACTGCTACAGTACCTGAAGCATTACCTCAGCAGTTAATCTTTGAATGCCATCTTACTGATGTACTCCTGGGTGCTCTGAGTTTTGTCCAGGACAGTGGCTTTGACACTCACCAGACTCAGCTTGCCCTCTTTCTGGCTGGTGTCCAGTTTCTGGGTTTTGAACTTGAGGTGGAAATTACCATATATTGTGAGGAGCTTCCAGATCTTCACATCAGCAGCCTCCATGTTCTCCTTTGGCCAGCTCACTATACCAGTGACTATCTGATCACTGTCAGGGAATACGGTGACATGGATCTTGTTCTTCTCATTGAGCTGGCTCTTTAGGACCTCTCTTATTTTTTGGTGTTACTTAGATGGTGCTGTCTTCCTTGCTTCCTCTTCATTTCTCCCATGTGACTGTGGGATATCAACATACTTGTAAGTGGTCTGTCTACTAGCCCACTGGTAGTTCAGTCTTAACAACCTTCCCTGTCATTACTACCATCAGGCCACACTTCTCTAGTCTGACATCCCATTATCTTCACTGTAGATCTGTAGCAGGTAGATCAGTGTGTCAAAATCTAATTCACTTTTAACATATGTCTTGATGTTATACATGTAGAGTAGTTCCACTCTTGAACTTGTGTCCTTTTCATTAGAATACAACAATATCCATATTGCAAGAATATACTGATAATCATAAGAACAAAATGTATGTGTGGGTGATGATGATGATGTTTCTGAATCATACAACTATAAGGTGAAGTATACCTGAAGGTTATGGACCATAACCTATCATATTGTTTCACTGCTCGATAGTGGATAAATGTTTTCAATTTCACAGTCTAGGCTAAGAAAGAATGACTGACCTGAAAAAAAACTATCATTTTTTTTTAAAAGGAGAAGCATCAGGGAAGAATGCTTTGCCAGTGATTTGATTCTTGCTGACAAATATTTCTGCCTACTGTTTTCCAAGTTGCTTTGAAATATATGGTGGTGATGATCTTTCCAACCACCCATTGTGAATAATTTTAGTATTGTCAAAGACAGAAGGGAGAAAGTGAACTTTGGTTCAGTAGATTGGACTGATCCATTTAAGAAGTGTTTATGTGCAAGTAAGTATTTATTTAAAGACTTAAAGTTTAATTGTAGTCACCTCTGAACTTTAATATTGTTAAATTCATTTATTAATGGAATCTAAATTTCAATTTGTTCAAGAACAAATGTAGAAAAAATTAGTAAATGGAAAAATGAAAGATTCTGTCAACTTCTTTTAAATGTCTCAATGGTTCGCTGAATTCTGCTTAGAGTCCTTAGAATTATAGAATCATAGGGCTGCAAGGTCTTCTAGTTCATCTCTCTGCCCAAAGCAGGAGTCCTTATACCATCCTGGACAAATGAATGTCCAATCTTTTCTTGAAAACTTCCAGTGATGGAGTATCCACAACTCTGGGCAACAAGATGTTCCGTTGAGTAATGAAATCCTGACAGTGAGAGCAATTAATTTCTCCTTAATTCCACTTTGGATGTCTTTTTAACAAGCTCCCACCTGGTGCTTCTTGTCCTTCCCCCAAGTGCTTTGGAGAATAAGTCAATCCCCTCGTCTCTGTGTTTAGCTTATTGTCTCTCTCATTCAAGAATTTGGTTTTTTATATTTTTCCTACTCTGCAAAGTCAGCCAGCTGGCTTCCGTACCTAAGGGAAGACTACAACATAGTTTTCCCCAGTTCTACTGTAACACCTTAGTTACTACACCACGCTGGTTGTTGTCTATGCATGAGTGTATCAATATATATATGCATGACTTATTCAAGTAACATACCCAGTCATGAATTTATCTTAGCCATTTCATAATTGGTTGTAATATTACTATGATCAATTAATCAAGAACAAGTAAGGGAAACATGCATTATTTTAGTTGTTCCTTGTTAGCTGTTCTTGATTTTCCAGAAACATTTGTGGTACCACCTTTTTAGACTAAATTTAAAGTATGCTTGGCCATGAGAAAAAATATGATCAGAAAATGAATGACATTGTTTTTCCAACCACAATAAAAAAATCTAAATGTCCAGCCCCAAGATAATTTTCATTGTTTTCAATGGGGCTTGTTTCCAGGTAATTGGGGCTCAGATTGTCCTCAGAATCTTGTCTTATTCTGACATTAGCATGCCAATGGGTGTGGTGACATCTAGTGGCAGTATTTTGGAAATGTTTTCATGTCTATCTTTCTCTGTGAAAAGTCCTTTTCATTCAGAGCATTTAAATTTGATTTCCCTCATTTGCAGTCCAAAATAATGCAATCCACTTTTGAATTATCTCCAAGGAGCCATTCATGCAGCTTCAAAAGCAGTCTGGGATGTGGGTTGAGGAGATATGAGCTAGCTTCAGAGGTCACAGAGTTTGCTTCAGTGTACAGTCAGTTTTTCAGCACAGCCAGTTTGTCATGACAACATGGACCCACTCTGAAAGGCTTTTGTGGATTTGAACCTCATAGCTAATAGCTAATAGCTAATAGCATTTTAATACTTACATAACTAGCAGCTCTCAATTTCCAGTTTTTAATAAAAAGATTTATCTAATAAAATGAAACTCTACTGCAAGCTTTTTGTTATTTGGAACCAAGAGAGGAATGATTTTCTGTAACTTTTTAATTTTAAATTATCTATTCACATTCTCAACTGATTAGATTGATTTATGTAACATTAGGTCAATGTCATTTGTTAGCAACCTGATAAATAGACTTTTTCCATGTGTGCTATCCATAGAATTTAAACAAATTATTTCTCTTTTTTATATAAAAATCATTTAAGTGAGTAATATTTTTTATTTTTATTCTTATATAAAAAGTAACATTATTCTTGAGTACCTGCAATATTTATTAATTTATATGATTATAACAAAATGTAAGTGTAATCCTTGTTGTTTTATGAACCAAGTTCTGAAACCCTGAATATTTTCTGTTGTGAGATATAAAACCCTAGTTCATAACTTACACTAAGCCACTACCATGTAATTTGTTTAATTTTGAGATAGCTTACTGTTGGAACCACCTGGTTTATGATTGAACATAGTAACAAAATAACAGAGTTGGAAGGGATGTTTGAGGTCTTCTAGTCCAACCTTATAGTCCAGTCACCAGACGTCGACACTGATACGCATACACCACACACACACACACACACACACATAATACCGAAAGTTTAGTACACAGCACCTGGATCTCTGAGCCCTGCATTAATAAGAATTGAAGAAATGAGATAAACTATTAATACACCTGAAGAAACACAAAGCAGAGAGGGATTATGGTCATTATTAATAAATGCTTCTTTATTTGCTGGTCTATGACCAAATAAAAATTGATTAATGCTTCTTTATTAATTACAAAGACTCTAAAACATTTACTTTTAAGATTTTTGTCCCAGATTGTTGTATACAATCTAAGATCAGGGGGAAATGCTGAAATCAATTTTTATGGGCCAGGAGCATCTTATTGTGAACATAGCAAATAACATCTGATCAAAACTACTTAACTTTCCACTGTGGGGACCAGTGTCTGAAGAAGGAATTGTGGAACTTATTTCAAAAATATAATCTGGTAAGGTTCCATGTCAGGATAATATACCCATCAAACTTCTGAAAAATAATCTAGATTAAAGAGGCCCTTTACTAGTAGCCTGATTTATTACAACAAATAAATCTGGTTTAATCTCCTTTGATTGGAATGGGGCTATACTGTAATAGTTCCTCTTTATAGGAAGGGAAAGATGAAAGTCCCTGTTAATTACAGCCCCATTACTTTGTTATCAATCTTGGAAAAACTCTATGCTACATATTTAAATGAAAAATTAGCCTCCTACCCTAAGGAACACAATGTTTTAACAAACGTTCAAGCAGTTTTCAAATCAACAATTACCCAGTATTTTATACTAGTCTACCTGGTTTGAAAATATTATATTTTCCTGAAGGCAAATTACTTGCTGCCTTCATAGGTTTTTAAGGTTGCCTCTGATTCTGAGAATAGAATCAAACTTCAGTTTAAATTAAAGGCATCTTACATATTTAATACAGGTATTATATCAAGACAGTATAATGCAAGTGAGATGCAACACAATGGATTACTTATAGGCAATATAGTAATAAATAAAATGTGAGACAAAGTTGTATTCTAGCTCGAATGCCAGAAATATAGATGCTATTCAATGTAGATGTAAATTTAGAGACTACATGACTTCATCTTGATAGTTATTGTCTATTATTAGCCTAAAGGAAAATTTGTGTTTTACTATATAAAGTTGATGCTATTAGATTGGGCTTGAAACATCAAGACACCAGCCAGATATTGCAAGTTAAATTAACTATGATAAAACTAAATATTGGTTTCTGAAAAATGTTCAAAAGTCAGATGAAATATGTTGCCATCAAATATTTATAGTAGAAGTGTCAAAAGTTTCCAATTTCCCAGCATTTTGTCCTTGTAATGGAACTACCTTGAAACTACAAACCATATTTTATTGCATTGTGAATTTTACAAGAGTTTTAAGCAGGTTATTATCTATCCTAATTAAAATCAAGACAGGAAGAGTTATTTCTGATTATGTTAAAATTATTACAATAAAAATCCTAAAATTAAAATGGTGACATAAAAAAATTAACAATTGCTATCAAAACAAAGTCTTAATAAATTGAGCTTGAGATTTTAAACGTTTTATGTGATAAATAATATATACCAATTTATTTTATGTGGTAAACTGTTTTATGTTAAAATTTTAAGTTATATTTATATTTTGTTAGTCAGGTCTTTTGGTTATAAATAAATATATAATTATATCTGTTAATGATTTGCACACTAGCTGTCCAGATTAAGTCAGAGACACTAACACAAACTTATAGTCTCTTATATATAAATGTAATTAGCATTCAAACTTAGAGCAGCCTTTGTCATCATCCAGAACAACAAAAACAAAACACAAGATTGTCAGGAACATAGGAATATCAGGACGCAAGCTAAGCAGTATACAGAACTCCCTTTTATACTTGAATAGAATAGAATAGAGCTGGAAGGGACCTTGGAGGTCTTCTAGTCCAGCCCCCTGCTCAATCAGGAGAACCTATACCATCTCAGATAGGTGTTTGTCCAGTCTCTTCTTGAAAATCTCCAGTGATGGAGCGCCCACAATTTCTGGGGGTAAGCTTGTCCTCACTGTCAGGAAGTTTGTCCTTAATTCCAGGTTGCTTCTCTCTGATCAGTTTCCAACCATTGTTTCTCGTCCTTCCCTCTGGTGCTCTGGTGAACAACCTGACCCCCTCTGCCTTGTGGCAGCCCCTCAGATACTGGAATACTGCTATTATGTCTCCCCTATTTCTTCTTTTCTTTAGACTGGCCAAACCCAAGTTCCGCAGCCGTTCTTTGTATGTTTTGGTCTCCAGGCCTTTGATCATCTTAGTTGCTTTTCTCTGAATTTTTACATCAACAAATCATAGTGTAGCTTGCATCATGCATGAGTCAGCACTCTCAGTCTAACTACTCACCTACAACTGTGCGTTCTGGCCTATTGTACACCTTATTGTTCCAGCTACTAAATTCAATATCCTAATAATATCTGTCAATTTTTTTGAATTCTATTACAGTTCCATGTCCATAACATCCTGTGTACGAAAAAAGGCAGCTACTGTAAGAAGCTTCCAGAATGTGGATGCTATAGCTATGTTGAGTAAAACTTCTATTCAGTTTCCTACAACATACAAGATTCCCCACCTTTTTTTTTTTTTAGTAAACACAGCTGCAACCAAAGTGGCTATTTTTCATAATATATTGGTGTAAAAAGATTAATCTAGCCAAGGACTAAATCATTATAAATAACTATGATTTGATTATGCATCAGCCATATATTATATTCTCTTTCTCTTATTCTCCTTACAAAAGCGTTTTTGTAAGAGGCTTTTTTAAAAGAGACTATGTTTTTTTAGTGCTGCCTGATATGCACAAATTACCATTCAACCATATCATTGGTTGAATATTGATTGAGAGACTCTGTTTAATGTTAGCTTTTTTATTACTTCAACATCCTTTGGGAACAGAAATGCCCCAATCTGACAGCAAATAAATCTGAATCAAAATTACATTTGTACCTTTCCATTATGCCAGAGGTCCCCAACCTTTTGGGCACCAGTGACCAGTTCCATGGAGAGAGGTTTTTCCGCAGACTAGAAGGTGCGTGGTTTTGTGTGCTGCCTGCATCCCATGGATGGGGCTTTGCTTGTTTGTGCGGACCAGTTGTTGGCATGCCGCAGCCCGGTACCGGTCCACGGACCAGGGGTTGGGGACCCCTGCATTATGCTACTTCAGACCTTATGGGAGAGTATATAATTAAATATTCTGCACCCTGCTAAAATGCAATACAAATATGAATAAGAATAAGATTTTCTAATTTGGATAATCTGGTTTGTATAACAATTAAAAATCCTATGTTTTAGTAATTCTGCAATTCCTTGAAAATGTCATATTTGTAATAGGAATTCGAAGAAAAATGCTTTGTGTGAATGAATCAAACACTGCTGAAACTTCATTTCTCATACGTTTTTTTCTTTGAACTGATTAAACATTCATGTTTCATTTCAGTCAGGCAAAAGCAATTAAATTATATGCCCAACAGGTGAGCAGATGTTTTGGGGTTTTTTTTCTCAACATGGCACTGAGAGATGAATAACACTGAATGTAGCTTGCTATTCAGAAATCCTTCTTGTGTTTCACTGTACTACTTTTGGTAATCCAGTTCCCATGTATTCTATGTTGTCTGCTTTTTTCTTAGTTTTGCATCTCTTTGAGATGCATCTCAAAGGGAAATAATGTCACTAATATGGCAGTGGTGTTATTTGAGATGTTATTCGCAAGCTGTTGGAACTCATGGACTTCAAAGTGCAGACTTCTCTCAAAAATATAGTCTGGATTTTTTTTGAAAAAATCTTAACCCTGTAAGCAATAGAATTTTAGAAATTCACGAAGTAGGTAAGGTGCATTCTTACTTAATTTGTACTGCTGAAAGAGATTTATGTTCATTCTTAATTTTCTGAAGGAATTTGAGGAATGAATTCTTCTGCTAGGTTAAAACTATATCGCTGCCTTTTAATTATATTCCTTATGTCGTAGACATTTCATTAGAAAAAATATGGCTTCTTTGTCTGTGTCCTTGCTTATTGCTTTTTACTCAAACTGCTGGTCAGATGTTCTGTTTTTAAAAGAAAACATCAAGTACTCTTTTATCAAATACTTAATTATTCCTTTTTATAATTTTAATCTGGGGTCTGGCCTACATTTCCTGCTTGCCCTACAATGAGGCTAGGCCACCTGATATTTTGGAAGGGAGACCATAGAGACAACAGACCTGTAGTCTGTTGGGAAAGTGACCTCCATCTGAGGGTTGTTGTTTTTTTGGCCTCTCTTCAAGTACTGCTTCCCCCTTTCTGCTGATGCAAGCTAGGTAGACAATCTAGTCCATCTGCTATGCTTTATTTCTCTGTTTCAACTTCTGCTAGACTGCTCTGAAAGATTGAGCCTTTGTTGCTGTTATTTCTTTCTTTAGTTCATTAGTAGAACAATGAAATGCCCTTCATCCCTCCCTCCCTCCTTCCTTTCTTCCATGAGGTGCATTTGTAGCTGTCTTTCTATTGTTCTTTTTACTGGATACAATTGACATCAGAGCTGCTGTTTCCCTCTAGTGGTAGAAAGGACTGTCAAACTGTTGTGATTGTGGTTTGGGGGTTTTTTTCCCCTTCATCAGTCCTCAAAAAGTATATCCACAGAAAGAAAAGCAATTGGTGCTTGCTTTCTTGTCATGGATGGGAGGAGGAAATAAGCAAGGGAATTATAACTTGGGAGGGGGAGTTCAAATTTAACTATATGTACTACTGTTTCATCCAAAGGATGTCATAATATGTTGTTGAAGCAGTAAATAAAACATATCTGGCTTCATGGAGATCCTTTATAGTTTCTACAGTAGTTCTGACATTTCATTCTATCTGAATTATTCCACTATGGAATTAAATGTTCACTAACATGATTTTATGCTTATCTATATAACTTGAAAGGACTTTTTTGAGAAAAGCACAACAGAAATAACACATGTATTTACTGAACCTGAATTTTTGTGTATTATGAGTTGTGTTAATATAACAGCAATATAATAACATGCAAACATAATGTGCACTTTAGTCAACAAAAATTGTCCATCACTTCACAGTAAAGGAACTGGGGTTACACATTTGAGTCATTTCAAGTGGTTTCATCACACAATCTTGCGCCTGACCTGACACTGATGTTAACTGCAACCTTGTTGAAGGAATGAATGTAATACATTTAAATTTAATAAATAAATAAATAAATAAATAAATAAATAAATAAATAAATAAATAAATAAATAAATAAATAAATAAATAAATAAATAAATAAATAAATAAATAAATAAATAAATGGGAGAATGTCTATAGTCTTTTCAAAAATTCCCCTCATGACTTTATTAAAAAAAACACTGAAAGTTTTATTAAATAGCTTTTTTCAGCAGCTTCAATTTATTGCTATCATTCTACGACTAAACGTGATGCCAACTGAGGAATCAAATTATCCCTTCATTTTCTCTTCAGAAAGATCAAGAGATATTTGAGTAGAGACAGAAGATACATAAAGAAATGGAAGATGTAGATGGCACCTTCCCCCTACAAGGCTAGCAAAAATAGATAAAAAAATCTCACCGACATGCTGGAAATGTGGAAGGTTTCCAGGGACTTATTATCACATGTGGTGGGAATGTTCAAAAGTGAAAAATTTTTGGCACCAGATAAAAAATTGGCTGGAAGAAATACTGCTACAAAAAATTGATTTAAAACCAGAAATCTTCTTATTAGGGATTATTAATGATAAATTTAGCAAAGCATCTTTCTACTTATTATTGCATATTTTAACGGCAGCAAGATTGGCATATGCCCAAAAATGGAAAAGAAAGGAAGCCCCCACTGAAGAAGAAATAATAAATAAAATTTTGTCCTGCGCTGAAATGGACAGGTTAACTCTAGAGATCAAAAATAAAACTGAAACAGAGTATTATGAAATTTGGAAAAATTTGTACGATTGGTTAGAGATAAGGAGGATCGCTGAGATGATTATTGATTATTGATTGATTAGTAGATAACGCAAGGATTTCCTAGTAGCATCTATATCAGGACACAACGGAAAGATATGTAAATACAGAAGTTTTTTGCAGAAGTTATATGTACAGCTTGTTATACTCTGTCCTGTTATAGGTATTTTAAGTTTCTGTTTTTCTTTCTGTAATAGCAGTGCTATACACAGGGAGGTTGAATTATGTCCACTTTTGTTTTTAAATGTACATTTAATCAAATCTATTTTATAAAAAAAAAAAAAAAAAGAAATGGAAGAAGGACTGAAAATCCAAACTGTGTAAGTAAAGTCTATTTGCATAATCTTACATTTAGTAATTTGTCTGGACTATACAACTCCCTTATGCTTTTGGATAAACTGTATACTGTAGGTAGACCTTGCTTCATAACTGCCCTGGTTAATGACCATTCAAAGTTGCAAAGGCACTGAAAAAGTAATTTTACAACTGGTCCTCACACTTATGACTATCACAATATTCCCATGGTCAGGTAATCAAGATCCAGGTGCTTCACAACCAACAGGCATTTTTTAATCATCATAGGGTTCTTTGGTCACATGATTACTTCTCAGCTGACTTCTGACAAGCAGCAGTAACACTGCCCGTTATCATCACACAATGTCTCACTTAATGATTTAAGGTGATTCCCTTAATGACTGCAGTGGAAGTGAGGATGTAAATCTGTCAGTTTCACTTGACACTTGGTGTCTCCCTTGACACTTTGCAACAGAGTCCCTGTCTCAATTTTGGTCATACAAAAACTACCTGTAATTTTAAAATATTTCACTAATGGCAGCAACAAAAAACAGGATAAAAATCAAGCATTTCAAAACATTATTAATATTTGTTATATTCCTGGAAGGAACCATCTGGAATCAAGACACACATTCATAAAGGTATAAATGAAGGCAGGAAAAGCAAATTTTATTTGATTTATATTAATTAAAATTATATTTAGATGACACTATTACTGTCAGCCACATATTTAACAGAGCAATTCACCAGGATTTGTCTTTTTGAGACATTTTCTCTTGCAAAGTTACATTAGTCTGCCTTGAAGCAGTAAAATGGCACATGGACTTGCATCACTAAGCTTCATGAATGTGGGGCTCTGTGTCTCATTGCTTTTATGTCAAGGGTTTCTTTGCATGCACAGTGACCCTATTATTAGCCAGCATAGCAAAGTGATGTGGCTACTCTAATCTGCTAATTAGAAGTATTGTATTGGTTTGCAGTTTTAAGGGGCAATTTATTTATCCTGCCTTACTTTATAAGTAACACAAGGTGGTAAATATATCTAATATTATTTCCTCCTTCTATTTCTCCACAACTACCCTGTGAGATGGTTGAGATGAGAGAAAGTGATTAGCCCATCATCCAGCCAGATTTCATTCCTAAATAGGAACTAGAACTCATAATTTCTTGGTTTTTAGCTTGGTGACTTAACCACTAGACCAGGGGTGTCAAACGGGCCGGACACATCATGCGGAAGCTGCGCCCACCCCTTTGCCGGCAATGGCAAAACTGTCCCGATGTGTTGCGCAATGTCATGTGACGTCACGAGTTTGACATGTCTGCACTAGACCAAGCTGGCTCCCTTTATGCAACCTTAAGTATTTAACATTTAACATTTTTCTTCACCTGCCACATTAAAATTAAAAAGCAAAATACTGGAATGGTATTTATGATTCTAGCACCTCAGTTGTGCTTCTTGTAGTAAAGGAAGAACTGCAATTGAGTGGTAGGGCACAGACCTTGTGGGGGGGAAAATAGGAATGATCTCTGGCTTCTTCATAGTGGGATGGAAACAATTCCTTTTTGAAACTATAGAAACAAGTGCAAGTGTGAACTGATCATGAATGGGTTACTGGGCTACAATTTGCAGATACTGTATGTCTGAGAAAAAATGTTTCTTGAGTTGCTGTGAAAAATTATGTATATCAGAAGTTGGCAATCTGGTGTCCATCTAATATTATAGACAGCTACTTGCCGTCTCTTCTCATAAAACATGTTTGATATCGCCTGTCGTGGACCACATTGACTGGGGCTGTTGAAAATTAAAGTTAAGAACTAAAAGAAATTAAATTGCCTATCCCAGGTGTATCTTTGTGCTATTGGTCCAAAGGGAACTTGTGGCATATTCCAATATCTAATCTTATTGCTGAAAGAATTTTGTAGGTCAATTTCTTTTGTAGTTTTCCATAATAACACCAGAAGAATTTTTGCCTGAAACGTGATTTTGACTTTTTATAAAGGGACCTTCCAAAACTATTTTCTTCTTTGACTTCCTCTAGAAAGTAAAACAAATTTGATATATTTATTTTCCCCAAAAAACTATCATTCCAGGTGAGTCAGTTTTACATCCATGTTGATGACAACATGGTAATGAATACAGTTGAAAAGAGACAATAGCATCTCTCCATCTCCTATTTTTGAGCAACCTAGAGACATTTGGTTGGCGACTGTGAGCAACAAAATAGTGGACTAAGATAGGTCTTGGTCTGATCAGGCAGACAATTCCTATGTTCCTTGGTGCACGTATCCTCTATGCATGCTCCTATGGCCTATTGATTTTTTTTTTAATCAGGATACATTTAAAATATAGATTCAGTGTTGATTTTAGCTAGTTTTGTTCACTTTGGAATACTATTTTTTTTTGCTGAATGTTAATGTTATTCATGCAGTTAAAAAGCATTAGCAACGTTGGTTGATTTGTTTGTTTTGTTTTCAGAAGCCAGCAGCACCCTCACAGTATATATAAACATAAACATTAGCAAAGAACAGCACATTTCTTTGGCAGGCAAAGTAAAAAGTCAAATCTGTTGAGTGATGATGCTGGAATATCATTTCTTACAAATTAGCCAATGAATTATTTTTTTTGTTGTTTTTTTCTTATCAGACAAAGCATATTCTGGGCATAAAAGCTGCTGCAGCTGAATACAACTGATTATTATATGCTCAGTGATATTGTATCATTGATCATTATGAATGTTCTATATCAAAGATGATTGATACATTATATTAATCTGATGAACTGTCAGGTTACCTAGATAATTGTAATTAGTCTCATACACTTCTTATAAATTCTAAGATAGCTATGTAAATGTGTAAAAATGTGTATTTAGTTGATATTTTTATGACAGTGTTCAAAGAATATAAAAATAAACATAGAAAAAAGTAATAGATTAGCTGCTCCAAAATATTATATTACAAGCAAGTGCAAAGGAAGCATGAGAACAAGGTGAGTTCAATTTTTGTGGATATATGTTCTGCAATAGTTTCAATTTAGCCCATACAAGAAATCAAACTAACATCTGCACACAAGCTTCACTGTAGATGGCAATCTGACTTACTATTCTTTTACTATTGCTCAGGCTACTAGTATTTTTATACGTGGTACTATTGCCCTCTAATGGTTAATGATTTGTTAAAGTTAAAAAAAAAATTCATTTAAATATATTATGCATTTTTTCACTTTATTGGCATTTTCCAGACAATGCCCCAGGTTTTTAGAAGGCTTACATTTCCAAAATGGCCCAAATTGTTTCACTTATAATTGATTTTAAAAGACAAAGCATTATATAATTTCTCCTTCAGAGAAATGTTATCTAGATAGATAAGTAATGCCTATATTGGATCCTGTAGTGTAGGGGAAAGTGCAGAGAGATCATAAAATGGCATGGGCAAAGCATTGATAATCAGCTGTAAGAGAGGTGGTTGGAACCTGCAATTTGGTTACCATGGAGAAAGAAAGGTAGGCTAGATTTCCTTTCAGTTTCCAACCTAACTGAGGACGTCAGGGTGAAGGGATGTTTCTGGAGGAAGGCAAAGAACATATCTGATCAAACATGTGTACGAGATTCTGTTAAGATTTACCTTGTGGCAATAAGAGCGGTAAATCAGCTGCAGGAAATATGATAGAAGATGGCAGAGATATAGTCCTGAATAAAACAGTGTGAGTGTGTTTAAGAGAGATCTGGTTAAAGAGGTGACATCATCTCTCCCCACTCCTTCTGCCATGTTACTTCAGTGTTTCTCAAAATTTGTATCTGTGTTATTGGTATTGCATCAGTTGAAAGTGTTGCATTATTTGGACACAAAGATAGTATTATATCTTTTCTTGTATGCAGTTTTCCTCTATATGGATAGAACGTGTGCAGATGAATGTTATTAACTGTATACTCAACCCTTGTCTCTCTAGTTTTCACCAATGTTTGATAAAATAAATTGTGGTAACTTTCTGGGGCTATCTAACAGAATTTGATTTAATTTTCCCTTTGGTCTACCTGGGTAATTTCCTTAATTATCAGCTACAACTTGGTTCAAAGATGATTACTGCAGCAAGGAATGCTTTTGCACTTTTAAGGTTAGTATTCCAGCTGTATCCCTTTCTGGGTCCATGAGATTTGGTGACCGTAAGCCACATCTTGTTATACCCATCTTACAACATGCTCTATATGTGATGCTTCACTTGAAAAATGTATGTTTGATGTAAAATCTGAATTCTCTATAATGTAATTAAGTTTATGGTTCCTGTACTTTAAAAAATATATGAAGCAATCTTCTTGCTAAATCTAGATTTGATTAGTCCCTGGATGGGGAAGTAATGTATACTATAATTAAGCATACAGGGCTGTTAAAGGAAGATGTGTTCTTCCAGAGAGTAATTGGCATATATAAATCAGCATATTTAATTCTGATCATATCATCTTTGCATCACGGTGTTTTCAGTAGCTCCACATTATGGTATTCCTGTCATTAGTACCATTGTCATTAAAATCATGCTAATCTCTATTTAAAAAGGCAAAATTTCCTAAACATCTTTTCCTGTGAGAGAACACATTCCACCTTTCTGGCAAGTTAAGCAGGGCATTTGTGCACCTTTTCGAAAGTGATTAAGAAAGAGCCCACTACTCTCTGCTATTCAACAAATTAGCTCAACTTTGTTCAGACTTTGACAAAAGCCTAGAAAATAAATGGCTTTATTGAAAAATAGAGATGTGCTTGCTCTCACATGGGATTGAAAGCACTTATGAAGCATGCCTATACTTACTCCCAAACAGTAAAACTTTCAGTCCAGGTTAATAGTAAAATAATTGATTCAGAAATAGATGGCTTGTTTACATATTTTAATGTAAATGATTTGGCACATATACTTCCTGAATTTTAGAATGTTTTTGTCAACTTAGATCTCCAGTTGGATTTCCTGATAACCAAATCATTTGAATTTGAATATTTTGTCCTCTTTTTATGGCGAACCATAGAAGAGCAATATAATATTTCTTTATTCCCTCTTTCTTCTCTTTAAAATTAATCTCCATTTTATCTACTTCCATTTCTTCTGGGCTCTGAAATGAAAACATATGAAAGTTTAAAAATGCAATAACATAAAATCTGAAAGTTATAGAGTCAAGGTGTTCTACAACAAACCATAGATCATGACATTAATAATATAATCTGGATTCCTAGCTGTTAGTACATCTTATATTAAAAAATGGGGCTTCACGAACATGAAGAAAGCAATTATTTGAAGCTGCCATATCTTAATGGACTTACTTCATCTATTACTTGCATTATCCACATTTACTTGTGAAGTAAGTACAGTAACTCTTCCTTGGTCAAGTTTTAATTATTAATTTATATAAAGAAGGACTACAGACAAGACTGATCTGCAGCTAGACTTTAGATAGCATTTTATTTCATGAATTTACCCCTTTACCATTAGCAATAGGAAAAAAAATATTTTGATCTCTTAAAAATCTCTCTCCATATTCTTGATTGCTTCATTTTTAACACTTATAGTATATTACTATCACCTTATAAATACCTGAATGCATTTTTTCAGGTTTAGTATATATTTTAGAATGCGGGCTTCTTTTTCTCCAGGCTGGTATATTATACGCTGAAGCACACCTCTCTTTAAAGAAAAAGAAAGAAAAGAAATAGTTTTAATTTTTCTCTTTTATAACTTTGACTCTGTCATTCTCCTTAAGCAAATGTACCAGAATTGTTATCATATTTTCTGATATTACATAATAAAAAATCCTATTGAAAACTAGCTTTAATTCTGTGAGAAAATGTATTCTCTATTTAACCTGAATTTCTGAACAAGATTTTTGAAGAAATCTTCTTGTGTACTTAATTCATTTATTTGAGTGCATTTTTGGTTAGATATATATTTTGCCTATTCTTCAGGAATAGGCAAAATATATATCAAACCAAAAATGCACTAAAATAAATGAATTAAGTAGATGGGGATCTCCCTTCCTTTTATCTCTACAATGTGCGACATGGATTGAGTTGAGAGAGAGTGACTGGTCCAAACTCCAAACCTACATTAATTGGTTTCAGTCTCAGGGTTACAAATCTGGGCTGGAAACATCAGGATGATCTCTCGATGGCAGCAAAAACATGGTGAACATTTTAAGCTTTAAACTCCCAGTAGTAATTTGGATTTTGTAGTACAAATCATTTTTTAAAATACTTTTTTTTATGTTACAAAGCTATACATGAAATATTTTAAAAATAGAAAACATGTGAATACAATTTAAACAATTCAAACAAGAATGTACATTAAAAGCCTATATAATACAAACTAATAACTAAGTACATATGCAGAAAAAAACTTACAAGGAAATGGAAGTATTCCAGATTTTTTTATATTATTCAAAGTTATTTTTATGAAATGTTTAAATTGGTGATGATATAAGATGGATGGTTTAGCTTCTGTAAAAAACTATTGAAATTTACTGAAGATGAGAGGCTGCTATGGCATCCAGATCAAACAGAAAACATAAAAGCTTTACTGAACATGTTGATAACTAGCTGTTTTATGCAATTTATATTCTTTTTGTAGTCTTACAAAAATCATGAAAGTTTCATTAATAATTAAGAGTAACAAACTTTTTGCCCATTTTATTTATTTATTTATTTTAAAATTCTTCCATTTTTAAATAAGGGTGTTTTAAATCAGCAATTGTTCATGAGAGTTCAAATTAAATCAAAATTTCTTTCCCAGCAGTGACCCAAACCAACTACAGTATTCAAAATATCACGGAAGTTTTATTCTAATTGGAACCAAGCACTTGCCAGGATTTCAAGGATGCCAAGTAATAATTCTCTAATACGGCCTTCAGTATTAGCTTTCTTGAAAAATATATAGGAAGGCACATTTTAAAATATGGTATATAAATAAAATTCATTAAGTGTGAAAAAAAATGTAAAGCATGTTGTGCTACTGCACTCTGAACAAAAAAGCACAACAAATAAACCAGATGCAGCATAAAATATTAGAAAAATAAATCTATGGCATTGAAAATGTTTATTAAGAAATTGCTACATTTCAGTATACAAAATAACAAGTATTAAATTTAATATAAAACAGAATTGTGATATAAAGTATGAATGCAACAAAAACTATTTGAAAATCTTCTTTAAACAATAAAATATCTTCCTCTGAAAAGTTTGGTTTTAATTTTACTAATAATATTTGGAGCAACAAATTTAACAAAGTGAAATAACGATTTCTAGAAATATCAAAATATCTTAAACAACATGGAGTATATTTTTCTAGTTTGTACAAGATAAAACTACCAGCTTTAGGAAGACACTTCTCAGAAAGGATGATATTGCTGAGAGTTACAGAATATAAATCTCTAAAAGCTCATAATAAGATTCAATTTTGGTGTTATGGACTGCTACAGAGGAAATGTAACATTTTTTTTCCCCTGGACGTGACGATAGTAGAGTATGTTATAATTAGTCTGAATTATCCCAGTCCTCTATTACTATTACCAATCCTTTATGCTATCTACATTTTTTTTTTCCTTTTAAATGTTATTTACCATTTTTGAATTTTTTTAAAAAAAAAGATAAAAAAAATAAAACTAGTAAATGAAGTAACAAAATGAATAGGGAGATTAGAAGCATGATAGAATTAAGATTAAAATTACATTATGAAAACAAATATTTAATAACAAGGCAAGAGGTGATAAATCTGAACTGAAACTTTCCCTGTATTCTTTTATTTCTAGAAAAAAGATGATTAACATCAATGAAAAGTAATACTCAACATCCCTACATGAGCTAAAGAAGAGGAAAGAATTTTGCAACTGAGTTTATTTAAGTTACCTCTGATTTATTTAATCCTGGTTTGTGGACCAAGCCACAGGCCATAGTTTGCAAACCACAATTGTTGCATTTACATGATACACTAAGACAGGGATGTCAAACTGCCGGCCCGCAGGCCGGTTGCATCATACGGAGGCCGTGCCCACCCCAGCTCCAGCAATGCAAAAAAAGTCACGATATGTCGCGACACGTCACGTGATGTGGCGAGTTTGACACCCGTGCACTAAGGATTGGGGCAAATATTTCATATACTAACATTTAGACACAAATCATAATAACTAGAGCAAGAAACAAAATAAATGACATATTAATGTAAAGTGAGATTTCAAAATAATCACAAACAATATTAAAAAATAGTAATGACTGCTACAGTTTGCCTTCTTAGTAAATATACTTCAGTGAACAGCACTAACAGTTAGGCATTTTTAATAGAAAATTAACATAACAGCAGAATTTTTAAATGACCAGTTGCTTGTAACCACATTCCTCATTGCAAAAACTTAATTGCAGAGACATTGTATAAAAACTGGAATCATATTCATTTAAGTAACAATTTACTTAAATCATTTTAGATAGATCTTCCTCAAAATTAGTTCCAAAAGCAATTTATGCAGTTAATAAAATGTAAATCTCATTGTTTCAAATTCATGTACAAAACAACAGACAGAAGATAAGACCATTACTAATGAAACAATACTATTATTTAATTAGCATATCATCTCATTAGAAAAAAAAACTGACAGTCATTTCAGAAAGAGATCTTATGAAGCTAGATGCTCACCTGTAGATAAATTCATTTTGGATTCTTTGGTTACCCCAATTTTAGCATAGGTGAGATTTTGTGACCTTCCAGCCATTGGAGCACTCAAGGAAATACTTCTCCCATTGGCTCTCTGAGAAGGAACATAAGAGGCATTCTCAGCATTCTTGATTTGATCATTTTGTTGGCAATTCCCTTTACTTTTAGAGTTTGAAGTATGCATTGCTGCAAGAGATAATAAAACAATCAATATTTTCCCCCAACATGTAAGAAGCTACTTGGGGCTCAACATATACTGCAAGGATGGAAAATGCATTCCAATTTAGTCATCCATGAACCCACAACAGACCAGCACTTTGTGGAGGACTATAAATTGTTCATCACTCATACCAAAAAATGAATTACACTGGGTCTTAATAGAGAGCTCCATCTTGTATCTGATGATGGAAAATAGTAAAATAGGGCAGACTGTGCTATTTGAAATGATTCAAACAGTTCCTCTGAAATACCTTTTGCTGTCAAAGGGGTAGGCAGATTTTTGGAGTCCTCAGATAGCCATTTCTTTTTCTTTACTCCCTTAAAATGATGCTTCTTGATGCTTTCTGTATGGCTGGTAGCTAAAAAAAAAAGTCAGGATTGTGTTGTTCAGTTCTAGAGTGATGATTAGTAAGGAAGCCAATAGATAGATCTACCCACTCCACTAAGCCATTGCTTTACATGATTTGGTGAATAAACCACTCTAGTAGGCTTATGCAACTTATTAAGCTTCAAAGAAATCATGGTTTGGCTTATGTGGCTTGGCACACTCTGAATCAGGATTATTTGTGGCCTCTGTTCCCATGTTAGCTCATGATCCAAGAATTCTATTCATAATTTTAACAATCTTTAAACACTCTTCCAAGAGATATAATGCTCTGATATTTATAGCATCAATATTACTGCATATTTTTTATTTATAGGTATTGTCTTAGTGGTTGTCTTGACTATTGCTATTCAGTTCCAGTTCCAGTTGCCAAACTGGCAAATAAAATGACCTACAAATGCAAAAATTCCTAGCAGAGTCTGAATGTTCTTAAACTGACAAAAACAGTTCACCCCAGAGCAAGGTCAAATCATTGCGAATAGCTGCAAGTATAATATATATATATTGTTCTACTCAATGGCTAATAAGCATACATGTTTCCTTCCAAAAAAGGCAAAGGCATCCAGAAGTCAGTATAACTAAGCACTTGCTCAAATCAATATTGAATAGAGGACTTACTGTCAATCTTTAGAGCTCTCTCATTTTATTGCTATTATAATAGTAGTTCAATTGTTACTTTTCTTTAGCGTTTTTATATATTTCACCCAAGTATATGAGCAGTGGCTAGAGCAAACAAAAGCAGGAGCAATTTCCATTTCCCTTAATATTAGCACACAAGTGACCAGGGATTATAGTGAGCTAATGATGATGCAAGTTGAATAAAACAAAAGTTATATTTGTGTCGTAGCTAAGTTAGCCTTATTTGGCCTTATTCTACAATATTCCTAAAATGGGGCACAATTGAAAGATCTGAAAGGCCTAGTTGGAGACAGATCAACCTGGAGGTCTATCTATAGGATTGATTTGATAGCACATACAGTAATTAGTTAAACCTAATCATACTAGTACAGTACTATGATAAGCTACCAGGAACTGTAAGAGAAGCTTGCCAAAAATCCCCTCCAATATTAGTACAGAAGTGTTTTTAAAGAACAATATAGTAATGATTGACATTCTGAAAGAGCATTCCTTCCCTGGAAGTGTCATATCCTCATCCAGTGATACAATGCCACCAGCATGAGAATATATCAAGATGGTTCCCCAATTATGGCATCACAAAAGCAATACATGGCTCAAATCACTCTTTTGAGTGGGATCTAACCTTTTTTGTAAGACTTCTAAAATTAGCAATTTCTATGGGGTATATTTTAGTAAAAGCCCTTGCCAGAATGTTTTAAGAAAGCACACACATTTATTTTCCCATTGAGAAAAAGAAACATGAGACATGAGTTCTGAATACCTTTAACGTTTAAACACTTTAGCATGGTAAATTGTTTCTCTCCATTGAACATTTTGTTTTGTATCCCTTCAACAAATATATTTCTTTGTGACAAGTAACAATCACCTCCTATAGAGAAACAGGTATATCACAGAATTATCAGAGAAAATGTAACAATAACAAGAAACATACAAAAGAAATAAATAAACAAAAAGTATTCAAGATGTCTGCATTTTCCCCTTTAAATGGAAAAGCAATGAATGGCAAAATATGCACATGAAACAAAGTTCTTTAAACTAGCAAAATTAAATGTAGTTTGATGGTATGATCATGGATGGATCCTATGCAAAGCCCAAATGGCAATAACTCTTCCATGTGCTTGAATCATTGTGCTGATATTGCAAACCTGTAAGGAAATGTTTTATTGTTTCCTTTCAAAGGCCTTCTGCTTATTTTAAACAAACTATAAACACATGCCTCATCTAACATGAAAGGAAGAGGTTTGAACATTTTGGAATCAATAGCCATAGTTAGTTGATATTGCACCTAAAATGCTCAGCATATAGCTACTAGTTAAGTGTCATTTGCCACCATCACTCAAATGATGCTACTTCTTTGCTGCAATTGTACATTCAGAAGAATTGCCTACAGGGAGGAAACAACCCACCTCACAAGGTTTTTCTTTTGGGTAAAATAAGAGGTGGGAATATTATGTACACTGCTTTGAGTTATATAGAAATAAAGGGAGGATGTAAATCTAATCATCATAATAAGAACAATAGAATAACATAAAGTTGTCCTAATAAAGCAGGAACTTGGCTTATAAGGAAGCCTATGTACATACAGCTGTATACTTTATGTAGCCTTCTCTTTACAAACAACCACAGTGAAGGTTTACAAAAGGCTGACATCCAAAAGCAAGAACAAGAAGTGACATGAAGCTTATCAGGAGTGCTCACATATTAGACATTTGGGGCATTGCATCTGAAAGGGGCTAAAGTTTCTTTTATAACTGTATTGTTTGTCTGGGAAATAACACCACAGTATTGTAGTTACTGACTCTGTACAAAGTACATGAGAACTCAGTTGCTTGAAAATAATTGAATGGACACTCTTCATCTCCATATTCTTTTTTTTCTTACAGATGATTACACCAATATCCTTGCTGGGGGCTCTTATTTCTCAAAGAACTATTCAGCAGCTTCTCCCAACCTGCCACCCAATATTATCTTGCTTGTTCTGATGGAGAATCCTTTTCTGTTGTTCTGAAACCTGCCACATCTCTATTCAGGAACAACAGTGCAGGTGATTTTATAATATGTTGATTCAAATCCCAAGTCTCTCTCCCTCTCCTTCTCCCTCTTTGTCTCTATTGTTGGTGGTTTCAATAGAAAAGGTGCAAAAATTGCAGCCTGAGAAGGTAAATGTAGCTTGCAAACAATCCCAAAACTTCTTTAAATGAAATTAAATAAAGACAGATGGCATTGCTTCATTAAATTGGAAAATGAAAAAAGACTGAGCAGAGTTCCTGCAAACTAGGTAGTTTGTGTGTGTGTGTGTGTGTGTGTGGGTATGTATCTGAATGCAGGTTTCTGCACTTATTTCATTGTCAGTTATAAGAATTTAAATGTAGAAATTGTATTTTAAATAATTACCTCCATTTTCAAAGGCACTAAGTTCAGATTTAGAGCAACTGTCTACTGAGACTGTTATTTTTGTTTGCCTTTCTATAATGTTAAACTTTGATGGAACTGCGACACCATCACCTAGAATGGTGAAAGAAAAAATTTGTTATTAAACTGCATGTAATAGGAATAGTTTTCTGTAGGAACAGCTATTATCATAGCATTAGCTACTGTTCTATAAGCTTTAGACCCCACCTATTGGCAATATGGGGATCATAAGTATGAATTACTGAGTTCTACTTATCATTTTTTTCTATAGTCACATGGATTTTCTTAGGAACAATTAGTAAAATATGACTAATGAATATTTTACTTAATTCCATGACTGAAATATCTGGGGGAAAAAATGAACATAATCATAATGTAAAGTGTTTTTAATACTTTAAAAAGCCATCATGTAGCACTTTTCTACACGTAACTAATTGCATAATGCTCAATTGAACTTGGAGTAAGGTTAGGTTCACATATTATAGTAAATTGTAATAGGACTAATATAACTTTGCATCAACCCATCTAAATATTCAATATACTTTAACTGGACAAACAAAAAGACTACATTGTATTTTTTTTTTACATACAATGATACATAGGAAGCTGTCTTATACCAGATCATATTATTTATTTATGTAATTCAGAATTGGAAAAATAAAACATGTTGACTATCAAGTCCCCTTTCCTGGCCTCTAGAACCCAATAGTCAGAAGGTCCCAAGCCTAATAGACAGGAGGCTCCAAATCGCCTTTCAAACCCACAGTCTCTAACCCTCCCCCCCCCACAAAAAAAAAAATCAGCCCATTTTGGGCAGTATCCACTTATTTTGAAATAACATGCTGTGCAAAGCCTGCTACAGCCCTTAGGCTGAAATAGGTTACACTCTTGGCACAACCCAATATTTTCAACTCTGACTAGCAGCAGGTTTCTATATTTAACACAGGTTTCTACTCAGCTAACTGGCAAATTCCACATTGTGGCATCTTTTGGCACTTTTAGTTGGCAACTCCAGAGATTGAACTTGGATTCTATCTCTAAACAATGTTAATCAAGATTTTTAACAATATTTCTTATCTTTAAAAAGATAAAACATTTAAGTTTCAAAATTAAAAACTTCAACTGTTCTATTCCTTGCCTTCTTGTAATTCTCTGCATGTTTCCATAGGTTTAATGAGCTCATTCTCCAGCACTGAAGAATTTTTTGTTAAATGGTTTTCCTGAGAAGTCTGAATTCTATAATATTCTCCTGTTTCATCCACAAAAAGACAAAAGAAAAAAAATGCTGTTGTTATATCAGCTAAAAAAAATGCACCAATGTTCTTAGCTGATATAACAATAAGATTCTTACCAGATTTATAGCACATTTCCTTTATTGCTTTTTCTTCTTCTATATCTTCTGGTGTCTTTGACAATAAATAAGATGCATCTGTATGGAGCAATTTTAAAAGTTATTTCTAATAACATTCTTTCCAGGCTTTTTCCTGTGCCATATAAAGAAAATCTGAATTGCATTTATATTTATAATACAAAATAAAATCTTTCTTTTATTGACTGAATAGAATTGTTTTAAAAGGAAAAGCTAGATTATTTTTTTCTAAAGAATTCCTATTCTCCACTTTCATTCTTTCCTTCCCAACTGGACATAGGAAAAAAATAGATAAAGAGGCTCAGGACATTTTACTGTGGGGCAAGTACTGGATTTATGAGTTTGAAAAAGGGCCACATCTGGCCAAAGTTGCAGAGGAAAATATTCCAGAAAAAAAAAAATCTGCTCCTATGGAGAAGGAGATACACATTGGACTGGTATGTTACTAACTGTTCCATTCTAGGCCCCATTCTCTCTGAGTCACATGTCCCAAAACAGATTGTATGCAACTGGCCCTAAGCTTTCCAGTGCACACATACAAACAAAGGCACAATGCAAGTGGAAAGCAAAAGCACATGCATGTACCATGTTATTTTGTTACATGGAAGAACACAGAGATCTTCTTAATGGCCATTGCTGAGAAGAACTTGGAAAGAATTCCAGAATCTATGCTTTCTATGCTTTCTCTTCCTTCTTAGTCTTTCCATCTCAACAGAATGTTGGAGAGAATATGTAAAAGGTCTTGAGATTCTGTCAATCAGTTGAATAAGTCTCTGAAAGCTAGTAAAAGAGGGCCAAATTTGGATTAATGGGACAAGATGACAAAAGAAAGTTCAAAGTAAAAAAAAAGGATAAAATTTCCTGGGGACTATGGACAAAATATAAAACTTTTTTTTTCTTTTAACGACCCTGTAGTTCCTTGCATCGAAGTCGGGGTGACTGAATGGAGTTGAGCCTTTACTGGCCAGATGCCCTTCCTGACGCCTATGAGGAGTTCACAGCAGACAATTACTCATTGCGCCCAGAGAGAGAAATATCTGCCACTACCTAGGATTGAACTCACAGCCTCTTGAATGTGATGTGAGAGCTCCACTTCTAGGCCACTGTGCCGCTCACAAAATATAAAACAATAATAATAGAAAAATCCTTATGCAACCCTTCAGAGAGCACTTGGGGAGTTCTTTCAGAATGCTTCATTCTGAGTTCCATTCTAAGTTATCTTCTCTCTTTCTTTCTAATATTGTGCCCCAGAATTGAACTCCTTTTAAAGGGTTTGGAAACATTTCAGAAACCATATTCTATTCTACATGAAGTATATATAATAAGCTTTTATTTCTCAAAGTTTGGATTTACAGATGAAGCAGACATTCTAAACCCATTTATCCACTTTTTTAAGAAGAGAATTCATTTCCTTTTAAAACTATATCTCGACATTTAACAGTAGGCAATATTTTAGATGTATATAGGTAAGCAAAGAAAAAGAAAGGCAAGAATATTCAGGTTGGGATTCAGTTTTCATCTCTTTATAAAAGACAGCATGTAGACAAACATGAATGTCTGAAAAAATATTTACATTTTTCTTCTTGTTCTTCCTCTTCTTCATCCTCAAGATTGATGGTAATAATAAGTGGAGGATGAATAGGCCTTAATGAATTCTCCTGACCTTTTGTGGAATCTTGATTTTGAGCAGCATGCAAAATTCCTTCCTGAACTTCCCCTTGCAATGTAGAATCTATTGGACGTAACTTTAAATTCAGTATAAAACTTTTGAATTGAGACTTTGAAGTGTTTAGCAGACTTAACTCACTCATAAAAGTCAAAACAAAATTTGATAATTATATTTAGAATGTATTCGATCACCTGAACCATCAACCAAATAAATAAACCGATTAACTTAATATTATGCAATCCTATTCACAATGACATAGGAGAAAATTTTTACATGTTCAGTTGGAATAACTTTCTATTAAGCACCCGTAGGATTTCAGCCTTGGTTCATTAAGTGTTCCAGACAGTTAATACATATTATTCTAACTGGCTTCAGTGAAATTTATTGTGTCATATGTTTATGGCAACAGCAAAGGAAATAAACTCTGAAAGAAAAAAAATGCCTTGAAGGAAATGTCTTTTTAAAGATGTTATTCACTCCCCAAAGTATACAAAATTAATTGCATATTGCAAAAGGGCAACATAAAATGAAAGATCATGCTAAGCATTGGTTTTCAACTATGTTCTGACTAATCATACATTGTACTAATCCATAATCCATGGTTTATAATTCATAATGACTAGATCCATGATAAAGCCCCCAACTAAATGAACAAACCCATATTATTAATATTGTAATGAGTAAAAGGTCTATTGCCTTAGTAGTCAATTATTTCTTTGTCTGAAAGGAAAACAGTCCTGAATTTTAGATGATCCTCAACTCCATAAAAAAGGAGTAAACCAAACTCACCCATACATACAAAAATTCTGTGCAATGGCCAGATTCCTCATTTATAAATTTAGAATTCCTGTTTTTAGCTAAAAGCAATCCTCAAGTTACATACTCATAAACATAATATAAAATATAAAAACACCTTTGAGTCCAGCTTAGCTCCTGGGTTGACCTTGTCTTCTTGAAATATTTTTCAATTTCCCATTCAATCCTATAATTTCCCTATAATCAACCATCAAAACGTTAATTGCCTCCAGTTCTGATTTTTCTTTGGAGCCCAGAGATAGACAAAAATAGATATACATGCAGACAAAATGAAATCAAATGATTATAGTAGCATAAAATATAATAATTAAATGACTTGTAAGGGTAGTCCTTATTTAGCAACCACAATTGGTTCCAGCAACTCAATTGTTAAGTGGCCCCTAAGTGAAAATCATGTGACCACAACTGTGCTTATGATTTTACACTGGCTTTCCTTTTCTTTACAGCATCAGAAGAATATACTCGCAAACAGCTGAGTGAGCCCAGTTGGTAAAGAAGGTTTCCAGAAATCAACTCATGAGGAAGCCAGATGGAAGGGCAAATCTTGTTCCCCACTCCCTTATCCCTTGGAATATTCACCCCAGTCCTGGGATAATTAGCAAGAAAAGAATATTTTTTTTAAAGAAATACATTCTCTGAAGAGGAAGGAACTGCAAGAGAATAAGCAAGCATACAGTGGGAATATATATAAAAAGGAATGCATTGTTTGTCTAGTGACTCTAGCCCACTGCGGATGTGAGCTATGAGCTACTTAGGAAGCAAACAACAGCCTTTAGTGAAAACCTGATTAGGGTCTTCTCATTGTCAGGCAGCAGCACCAGTCAGCCTGAGGGTTCTAATCAACTTATTAAGGCTAGAGAGCTAAGCTTGTTAACTTTTTAGGGATATATTGTTCTGTGGAGAAAAGCATCTGAGGAAGAGATTACTTCTTTAGGCAATCTATCCTGTGCCTCAGGCACAGGATAATGCATACTAATTCTGCAGAACAAGGCATACCTGCCCAGAGTCACTAAGTTGATAGACAGCTACAGAAATTAAATAAATAAGTAAATAAAATAAACTGAATTTAATAATGAATGCATAACTGAGAGAGAGAGATGTTGCAAAGCTTATAAATGCAGACATTGGTTACAAAATTAGTTTTTCATCAGCATCGTAATATCCTCTAATATTTCAGGCCATGTCATAAATTTAACAACTTTAACAGCTCAATTATTTATGTATTAAATTTGTAGGCTGCTGGACTCCCAATGACACTTGGTGGTTCACAAGTAAAACTACTAGGGCCAAAAAAATAATAATAATCATACAATTAGTTAAAACCATAGCAGAAAAAGATCTCTGTGAAAAGAACATTTCTGTAGCAAAAAAAGAGCAGAGCCAGAACCAAAAAAATAACTAATAATTAAAATATATTGCCTGTAAAGCACATCTTCAAAATTAATTGATTTCCCATCTTCATATAAGCTGCTTTTTACATACACAATACATGATCACCCATAGAATCACAGAAACCTGAATTTCTTCTTTTGAAAAGAGACAAAAACAAAGGAAGAAACATATGAAAGAGGAGGAGGTCTAAAGAACCAGGATGTAGGTGGTATGAGAGAAAGGGGTACAGGTAGTCCTTGATTTATGATCACAATTGAGCCCAAAATTTTTGTTGCTAAGTGAGACAGTTAAGTGAGTTTTGTCCCATTTTACAACATTTCTTGCCACAGTTGTTAAGTGATAGATTGCAGTTGTTAAGTTAGTACACAGTTGTTAAGTGAATCTGGCTTCCCCATTGATTTGCTTGTCAGAAGGTTGCAAAAGGTGATCACATGATCCCAGGACACTGCAACCATCATAAATATGAACCTGTTGTCAAGCTTCCACATTCTGAATACATGACTATGGAGATGCTGCAATGGTTGTAACTGTGACAAACAATCATAAGTCAATTTTTTCAGTGCTATTGTAACTTCGAACAGTCACTAAATGAATGGTTGTAAGTCGAGGACTATCTTTAGTAGGAAACTAAAGGTAGGAACTAAATTAACAGTGAGGAGATGAGGCAAAAAGAAGGCTTAAAGAGACAGCAAAGGGAAAGAATTACAACATCTAACCTAAATTCCCATATTCTTAGTAGGTTAACCTGCAAGTACATCCTTAGAAGGGAACTCTTATTCCTAGGGAAAGCAATGTAACACCCTCTCCCTAATTAAAACATGAGACTCTTCTCATCAAATAAATATGGCACTATTTTGCAATCAGTTTCCTGAAATGTTTGCACACAATTAATATATGCATCAAATCTTTCCTTTTCTTAAGCTTCTACAACTCTAGGAAATCCTAAATCTTTTGCCTTTATTATAATCTTAACATGCTTTATTTAGGCAGGGGATTTTCTTCTCCGCCATTTTCCTACCTAGCTAAAGCTAGCATGGAGGAAATGACTTTTCTTTCTAAAACACAATTCACATGGATTCCACTGAGAATAATAGTAAAAAAAACACCTCTCATGCAATTTGCAGAAGAGATTTATGACATATTCCATATGTAGATCTTTCTTCTAATATTCAACTGCCTTTTTTATTAAAGCACAACTTTTTCCTCGTGTATTTTTTCCATACAGAAAATAACATTATATTGGAACCATACTTTTAGTATTGCCATAAAATGCAACATTTATCTTTTCACCATTTTATAAACATTTATACCATTTTTTAAAAAGGCAAACAAGAAGTTCCTGCATTATGCAGTACATCAGTTATTCATATTGCCTCTCAAGCCCACTTTCTCTGAATATTATACAGGAAAGAGTGCTGAATACTTAACGTATCTTTGCAATACTTATTTCAGGCAGGCATTACAGAATATAAAAGTACTGTTCCAGACAACCTAATACAACAAAAATGTCTTCTTGGAATATAAAAACTGTTTTTCTCCATAAAAGTTTAGAGAACTGTACCAGAGCAGGCAAAATTAGTTTAAGCATCTTAGAACCCTGGCTGATGGGCATGAATCAAATAAGTGCTTCTCAAACTTTTTTCTTCATTACTCAAAATCACAGATCAGAAAGTCTTACTGAACTTTGAGGACCTGTTGCAATTCCTTCAGTACTGTTATAACTTCAAACAGTCACTGAACAAATGGCCATAAATTGAGGACTACCTGTATTATACAAACAATATTCATTGAACATATTTAAGTCATTTGGACAAATTACCATTGGTAATTTCAATGATTTTCCTCTTGATAGGAATAGAGATTTTCAAATATATTTTAGCACACACGACAACCTTTACATCAATTTTATGTCTCTGTTGTGATGTTTAATGGATTTGTGGATGTCGTTATCGAAATAAAAAACACTTTTACCCAATTTTGGGTAATTTACTCAGGTTTGGGAAGCACTGATTTTAAAATATCAGTAGTAGCAATAAAATGACAGTGAAACCAATTGATATTCACTCTTTATTATAAATAGGCAACTATATCAAAGCTCCCAAGGATAACTGCTTCATTTAAAAGGACTGTGTAAATTGCATCAAGTACACTCACAAAAATAATGTTAAAAGTAAGTAAGATGTCTCCTGGAACTAAACATAACTTTGCAGAAGTTCCAGAGATTTCAGATGAATTTGAAGCCCTATAAATGTGTCCAAGTTTAGAGCCTAAGATGCCCAAGACCCCAATCTAATATATAGTTACAGTCAATCAAGGCAATTCAACTTTACTTAGCTGAATGTGAGTTGCTGTTGAACCTTGTATCACTTAGTCTTATATTCTAACCATTGTATCTAAGGGTTTGTCAAGATGTAGGCCTCCCCTAATTTCATTCCCCAATCAGCACAAACTTGTGGCAATTCAGAAGATACATAGAAGAAATTTTCTAGGAGGAGATTCCCTCTGGAATTAAACAAAAAACAGACAACCTTGATGTCCTTTCTGATCACATAACTAGCATCCCTTGGAAACCCAGTCCAGTGCTCAGCACAATATTTGGAAGTGGATGCGAAAGCCAAATTACATCAGGAGAACCAAATGAAGACCATACTGTATTATGTTAACTTCATTTTCCTGCAGGGAGGAGGTAGCAATGATCCTCGAAACATTACACTGCCTAACTACAGTAAAATATTGATTAGCTACTGATCAAAGCACAGCTATCCATCTCCACCAGTACAAATAAACCATGTTTCTAATAAAATGCGATACAGAACAACCAAAATGGCAATTACTGTCAAAAGAAGCAGTAAATAGGAAACTGATAGGAACCCAATCAGTACCGATGAACATAAGAACTATCTTGCTTTAGGTCATTTAATTGGCCCACTAAAACATTTCTTCTCTGCCAGAAGGGAAGCACCTCACAAAAATGATTCTAAACCTCTCTACCAAGAAGATTAGATTGATACAGACCATGCTGGCCTTCTATAATGGCTTAAATACAAAATTGTATCACTGAACCTGAAGATTTATATATATGAAAGAACCCATGCAATGATTGTCTTGATTTGTTGTAGTTGAGTTGTTTATCTTAGGTGCTGAATATGCATATATTATTCTATTGTTATGTGCTTTATTTTTAACAGTCGTTGAGTGGCCATATAAATTCAAATCATAGACAGACAGACAGACAGATGGATGGATGGATAGTTCAAAAAGTCTGAACATAGAGAAGTGAATTCTAGATTTAACAAAGTTTTGGTTCCCATTAACTTTAATACTGTTATCTGCAAAATTCTTAATAGTTTTAAGGGGCACTGTATTAATTATTATATTAATAATAATATGCTGTGAGAACAGCCTTAAAAACAAAGATTGACCCCATTCTAATCAGATTATGACTAAGAACTTTGATTTAATACATAAAAACTAATTTCTTGTAGGATGTTGCTCATTAATAATAATAGAAGTGAAACATATGTAATTGACTTTATTTCAGTTCCTAGAATATGGAAAAGATACTCACCATTACTAGGGGGCAAAAAAAGTCCATTAATATTACGAGGTTTCCTGTGATGGAAGACACAACTGATCCTCACACAGCCTAAAGGCTGTGTTTCCCAGAAGCATGAGATGCTGTTGTATTTTTGCTATAGAAGAAAACATGGATGGTTCCATATTTAATGATTCAATAGAAATTGTCAGGAAGGAAATCCTGCAATTCATAATCTAAACTATGAAGAATAGAAATGGAACAAAGCATTAAAAAAAAAAACTTTGTATTTTAACATTTGCAGTTTGATCCCCATTGCTATATACTATGTGGTTTTGCTGAAATTGTTTGGATTACTTTCAAATCTAAAGATTTGATTGGCATCAAATAGGTATCAAACAACAATTAGGATTCTTGTTTATTATAAGTACTATAGTTGCTGCACAAAGAGTCTTCACTGTGGGGAAGGACTGTTTTATATTTCACACTAAACAACTGCATATTAAAATTTCAACCACATCCAAAAATGTTTCACTTAAAGAACAATCTAGGTCCAAACAGTTAGTACTGCTATAGAACCTTCTTATAGCACTGGGTGTATTGATGAAAATGTTAAAACAGGAAAACCAGTGTCTATTTTTCTTCCATTAATATATTTGCATCACAACTATAAAAAGCATCTGGAAAGAAACTATTTTTTCCTAATATCCTTTGAATCACAGTAAGTGTAAGCCAGAATCTACAAAAGTTTAAGAACAGTTTGACATTAAATTTAATAAGGCAAAAGATAGTTTGTTTCTTGGCATCACTTCAATCTCAGCTTCAATTTGAAGGCATGGTGCCCACCCCCCAAGCTACTTATGACCTGGATTCAAAGTTGCAATAGCTGCCCCCTGCAGTCACATGACTGCATTTTGAGCACTTGGCAACGGGCCTGCATCTATGCAAATCTTTAGCTGATGAACGTTTTGTGTGACTGGATGTCAGAAGAACACTCTATTTTTTAAATGTGAAACTAAGATGTCATATCCCAATAGAAGAGATTTCAATGGAGGAGAATAGAAGAGATGTGGAACTAAGATGACATATTTTCAATAACGGTAGCAGAGGTTAGAAATAGGTGGTGAATTTTTACAACAGATCTAGTTCAAGAGAGACCACTTCAAAAGCTTGTTATTTCTACCTGTATTTCCATATGTCTAAATTTGCAAAGTTGATGGGAGCATTTTCCCTCTCTCCATAATGAGCACACAATATCACTGCCAATGGCTTTTTCACAGTGACGGAACCTGCACTTTGATCCCTGGATATAAAAAAAAGAGAGGTTTGAAAACTTGGCTACATAGCATTTTCTCTGTTTAAATATTTTAAATAATTTTTCAGGTTACAAAACAATTGAAACAACTCTTTTTAAAATAACAGAAGACCAGCAAAACAGAATCAGAAAAAAAGCCAGCAGAACTAATACAATTTCTCAAAAAAAAAAAATCCATTCTAATACTCGTGGAACTAAAGAGTTGATTTATTGTTGGAAAACACTGGATTTGAATCAAGCAGGACAATCAATAATCAGATTTCATCATTATGCAACATCTTTCTCCAATCATATATATCTAATTTTAGAAAGCAGGGAAGATGACAATGTCAGTTGTAAAGTCTGAGTAAACATGTGGAAGAAGGCAGACCTTAGCCTATTTAGATCACAAGCAATTTACTATAGTTTGGCATTATGATTTTGTTACTCCTGCAAAATATAAATAGAAATCCCAGAGAATCTACAAATTAATTTATATATTGTCAAGTAAGCTCATCAGCTACTATACAATGTTCACTCGTGAACTGAATAAAATTAAGTAATAATCAGAAGTTCCATCATGGATAATAACTAGAAAATACACTGAACTTCATTAACAGCAAGATACTTTATTGCTATATAGCATGCTACAGATATTGCATTTCAAAGCAAGCAAATAAGTAGAAAAAAATATTTAGGAATCTAGGACCAAGCACAAAATTAGCTCCTCACCCTCCAAATTTAGAGGTGGTGAGAATAACATAGAATTATCAACATGGTGATATGATTTCAGAGGACAATTTGAGGAATTGGGTATGAAAATGTTTTGGATTAGGTCCCACAACCAGGAAACTTTGAATATTGTTTAATACCTATTTTATATCCAGATCTGAAACAGATAGTCTGTCTTCATGAGCACTTATGGAGAGTTTGGTCTAATGGTTAAGGCATCAGGCTAGAAACCAGAAGACTGTGAATTCTAGTCCTGCTTTAGACACGAAAGCTGGCTAAGTGATTTTTGGCCAGTCACTCTCTCTCTGAACTCAACTCAATTCACAGGATTGTTGTTGTTGTGGGAAAAAGAGGAGGAAGAAGTGTTAGGGATGTGAACTATCTCGAATTATTTATCAAAATAATAAAGGCAGGATATAAATAAATAAATAAATAAAATAAAGGGCATGAGGGGTCCTTGATGCAGAGTATGAATTTTGCATTTCAGAAGTCTCTGTTAAGAAAGGACTATATATTGCTTCTGCTGACAGTTGTTAATTGTCCAGGAAAGTTTGTTTCACAGTGAGAACTACTGGTGGAAAATGACTTCAGTGTAACTGGGGATTTCTTTTGAATGGTTTGAAGTGGGTACTTCTGGGAGTGTCAAAAAGATAACCGAGGACAGCAGTCAAAAGCAGAGGCTTCTGATTCTTTAAATAATGTTATCACTGTTTCCCAGAATGACAGCAATATTTTCCCATTTCAGATAACAATTTTTACTTTCTTGTAATCCAATCTGAATGCTGCATTTTCACATCTTCCATGAGTACTGGGATAAATCTCTCTTTCTGATTGCTAAAACTCTCCTGAAGCATTTATCAGTATTTTTCTACTTTATTTCTTTTTTACTGCTGCATCGTACCCCACTCCTTACCTGTGTTACCCTACTTATACATATAAACCAGAAAATTATCCTGTGTTCAAAACAATCAAGAGAGCCCACCTATACTGGAAATAATTAATATATAATCTGCAGTCTTAGAACAACAGTTTATAAACTTCTTTATCTCACTGGATAAATCTAGGATCATATACTAAGTCCTAGAAATTGACTCCAACAGTAGAATTGTTTATTTATATACAACCCAATGAGAGAGAGAGAGAGAGAGAGAGAGAGAGAGAGAGAATGGTAGTTATAAATCTAATAAAAGGTCATAGAAATGTTGTCTATTTTTTTTCTATTTAGAGTGAAAGGGGGTATTATAAATGTATGCTGAAATTTGCTAATATCCTTGGAAAATAAATTATGCAGGCATCAATTTTTAGAATTCTGAATATCAATATGTCATTCATGAAGATTACATATAAAAGAATTTACAGGCTTAAAAAGGGGGGAAAAGAAAAACATGGAAATTATTGGCAGATTTAAACATGTGAGAAGCAGATAGAGGGGAAATAGATTAGATTGAGAATTTAAGAGAAATCTGTGGAATGTAGATGTAACTTTGGAAGAATAAAGGAAAGTTGCTGCAGCCATGGCTCAATCTGAAATACTACTGATTGCTGAAGGAATTTCAGTTTCCTTTTGATGTGCCATAGAATTATTATTGAAAAATCTCCAATGGTCATTCATTCCAAGGTAATTCAGGCTGCAGTTTGATAAGATAAAATAAGATGAGATGAGATGAGATATGAGATGAGATAAGATAACCTTTATTGTCACTTTTCTGTGGCACACATAATGGCACACATAAAAATGAAATATATATACAGTGAAAGTAATTGCAAATGACTTTCAATTAAAAAAAGAAGAATTTGACTGTGCCTGCAACAGTCTTCCTGGCATTTCTTACAATTTGGAAAACTGGGAGGCACATGACAATATAATAGATGCAATCCATTATAAATTATGCAGTATTTACCTTCGCACAGGTTGAATGAACATAGAAAAAACAGTCATCCCCAACTTCTGTCATTTCACCTCTTGTGCTTCTACTCCACTGTCTTTAGAAAGATCTCAGCATAAATGTTGGAATTATCAACATGTATGGGAAGAATATTCCCTTTTGTTCTGAGTACAGCTGAATTCAGGATCTAAGTTCTATTTCCTCTTAAAGGGAAACCTCCAGTTGATAAGTTTTAATCAAAAAGCTTCTTATACTAATTGTAAAACAGACGGTACCTTCTTAAGGTTTGCTGAAGAGCTCACAAATTGAAAGTGGTTGCTAGACAGTGCACAAATTCAAACTTCCAGAATTTCTTTCATTGTTACCTTAGTTCTTATGACATCATCACAAAGGACATCATATGACCCCTCAAACTGGGAAAGCTCACTTATCTTCATTGTTCCTAAGTGCTGGAAAACAGGAAAGAAGATAGCAATTTCCACATGGTCTACTCATCTGATTATTCCAACATAACATAAATGTATGAAAGAAATAGAACTCAGTTAAGAGAATTTCTGAAACTCATACTCAATGGGCAGAACTGAGAATGAGACAAGAAGGAGAATAAAGATCCTCATCCTTTCTATATCAGTAACTCCCCATTTGCCAGGATTTTAATTATTTAAATGATTTGGTTTCTAAGCTTATCTGCCATCATATATGCTATTAACACACATATCAATCTATCAGATCTTTATTATGGTCATAGCATAATACATACGTGTGTAGTACAGAGCCTGTTATTAATGGCATGTGCATTGCTAAGTCTTTGAATAACTACTAATATTGCCAGAGAATGTTTGGCTATGGGATAGATGCTTAACTGCAAGAAAGTAAGTATAGTTCTTTGCTTATTGTTACTTTGGCACAGTTTAAATGCAGGTTCTGAAAAGCTCATTCTGGGGATATTTGGGTTGAGAAACATAATCTGTTAGAGAGAAAAGCACAGACATATTGAAAAAAATAACCTAAGAAGGCCAACCAAAAAGGTTACCTTTGATTTTTCCACTCATGTGGGAGGGAGGAGGATTTACTGAACAGTGGCAAAAACATTTGCAATATAGTTTACAGGAACTCCTAAAGCAGATTCACTCATGCAGTGCAATGTACTAGATGTTCATAAAGGAAACCATAAAGATGCCATGTGAAAGTAAGCCAATTGGTTTTGCTATATAATAAAATAAATTAATATTTGCAGCTTGCATTAGTTCTACGTATTTCTATAACAAAGAATCTATTTACTTAACTATTCATGCATTCATTTATAACCCATTTATAATCAGTTCTTAGTGGGCAACAATCAAGAATTAACCATAAAGTTTTAGATAACATAAGGAAAAGATTCGTTACAATATATGAGACATGAATAGAATAACAGAGCAGTACACTATTTTTGCTGAGTAGGTCCAGGTCCCATCACAATATTTATGTCATTAATTTGTAAATTCACATTTGTTTAAAAATTTTATATTTAGAGTTCAAGAACTGGCTACTTTTTTTCAAAGAAGGGAAAGCATTTGAAGAGCATATTAAATATTATTTTTCAAGGAACCTGAAAATAATCATGAATGTGAGAGCCAATTTGTCCACTAGATTAATGCATCAGGCCAGAAACCAGGAGTCTGTGAGCACTAGGTTTGCCTTAAGCATGAAAGCTGGATGGATAACTTTGGACCAGACACTTTCTGATCCCAATACACTTCAGAGGATTGTAGGGAAAATAGGAAGAGGAAGAAGGATTAGGTATGTTATGTATTTTTGTAAATAACTCAAGATATAAATAAATAAATAAATAAATAAATAAATAAATGAATGAATGAATGAATGAATGAATGAATGAATGAATGAATGAATGAATAAATAAATAAATAAATAAATAAATAAATAAATAAAATTGCTGATTTAAATGTAGCTAAGTATACAGGAGCTACTCCAGAGATAAATGTTTAGAAATGGTAATAATTAAACTTGTAAAATATTGTAAATAAGAAATAATTAATTATAATTATTTTTATTATTTCAAAGCAATTTGGGAAGAATGGTATTAATGCACAGACAGAAACTTTACAAGGAATGTTCATGAATCAATGGCTTTACACTTAAGACTGCTTTTATATCTTATAGAAGCCATGTATAATTTTTCAAAGAAGGTCTCTGTATAATGAATGCAGCATTTCTGAATGTCTCTTCAGATAAAAGCCTAATTCTGTGGAACAGTGTCACCCTGAAGATTTGGATGGCACCAACTCAGTTACACTTACAGTTTTGTAAGGCACTGAAGACCTGGCTCTTTCCCCAGGCATTTGGATCAGGTAAATAGATAAACTCAATGTGCCATTTTTCTGTGCCTGCGGCTAGTTATCTTTGGGTGCCTGAGAATTTTTCTGTTTTAACCCTTGTAAGTGACTCGATCATTTTTATAAAGTGATAAATACAGACATTAGGTACTATTGCAAAATCAATATTGGCCATTTCTGACAAGGAACGAGTGCAAACATTCACATTGCTGTTCCTGAACTATAATTCAACTACTGTAGACATGCCACCTTTGGGCTGAAAACATCAGGACCACTGGATGGCAGAAAAGAATTTGCTTTGTATCTTTATACTGCCATCTAGCATTGGATTTGGATTTTTTATTTAGTCCTATACAAGTTGCCACCCTAAATTTCATTGTATCAAAGAACAATACAATGTAAAATGCAAGCAGGTGAATTCTAAAAATAATGTATATTCTTCATTGATAAATGATAGTAACTGATATTCCCAAATATTTAAAGTAATTGGAAAATGATTCTCAATGGCAGAATATTTTGATATGAAAACCAAAGTATTAAAGGCTAACGTATGTTTTAGTATATAAAACAATAAACATTCTTGATTTTATTGCAAGGTACATGATTTTTAATTTTTTTCTCTTATTAAATATTAATAATCTCCGATTGCACAAATGCATCTGTATGAATTCTTCATACGAACCATTTTTTTAAATCTGTGAAATGTTTTAAAGGTTAAACCATTAAGATCGAGGTCAGTTCTTAACTTCTAAAATATTTAAAGCTGTAACAAAGAAGTTGTTATTTGGGGCGCGTGTATTACGTTATCTTTTCCCTTTCAGATTAACATCCTAGTCGTGCTGGCTGGGAGTTGTAGTTTAATACATCAGGATGAGCACTTGGTTAATAAAGGCTGATTGAGGAACAATGGATGAAAACTGCTGTCAAAAGAATTCACCTCCTCTAATTCAACGAGTAAATCACTCGGAAGGATGTCTCTCTCCGGCCTTGGACTACATTTCCCAGAAATCTTTTCAGTGAGACTTACCCCCGCCGCGTCTGTCGCCGCTCAAGGAGGCGGCCTCCGGGTTGGCTAGGAAGCGGCTTGCAGCAGTTGAGAATTGGAGGCTTCCCGCTTCCAGGAGGCGAAGGGACGCGTTCTTGGGGCCATGAGCCGCCTGGGCTCGGTGCAGCAGAAGGTGCCCTGCCTCTTCGTGACTCAAGTGAAGGAGGAGCCCTCGGCCAAGCGGGAGCGCCAGGTACTGGGGTCGGAGTTACCCGCTGGGGTGAAGGGGAGCCACGGGCCTGTCAGAAAAAAACTGGGAAGTCTCAAGCGAAGAATCGGATATTGATTTTTCCGGACCATCGCGGGTCTTAGTAGAACCAGACACGAGCTTGACTGCGCGAAAAACAATCTGCTGCATCTGCACCGAGAATTATTCGCGCCGGTTTCTCTTGCCCAGTTTTGCAGCACGGCCACGTGAAACTACCGTGGATATCCGGCAGGGAACGACTTTGCATTAAGAGGTGGAGTCGCTTCATCTCTTCCAAAATCTCTGCCAAGTTTGGTTATCAATACACAGGAGGGCATCCATGTGAATTATTTAGTTACTTATGGGCTTTTTTTTAGGTGCAAATACTTTACAAATAGCGAAAGGCGTGAAATAGCCTTCACAGTTCAAAAGGAAGTTGGCAAATTGGAACTTACTTCCTCAGATTTCTACCTCTTTGTGGGACTAGATTTTTCAGGGAGAATAATGCATCCTGGCTTACTCTTTAGCTGGTAGAATATTGCTCCACCAATCATTTCTGCTGATACAAGACTTGCAGCTATCATCCGTTGATTTAATACATTTATTTTATAAAAGCTATTTGAACAAATAGATTTTTCAGATTTAACTTTATCCCAACATATTATTACAACAACCATTCCACCTCCATCCGTTTTTTAATTTTCTGCTAGTTATGCTTCTAATTTCAAACAGACTCAGTTTGAATTTACTGGGGTCATCCTATTTTTTTTTTAAAAAAAACCTCTTTGATAGAAATTTTTAAAGTGTTAAAGAAGACTACATTTGCCTAAAAGTTTACAATGACCATTTTCTTTTCAGTCTTTTAAAGTGTTGGCCACCAACTCAATTAGTAAGAAGGCTTTAGCTGCAGATATATACAGTGCAGTCCCAACAGAAAAGGTGGATGGAACTTGCTGTTATATAACTACATACAAAGGTAATATAGAAGAATTAAATTAAAATGTTATTGGACTAGGTATTATGTATATGAACAAGTAGCATGTACATTTTTGTAAATAAATAATTCAAAATGTTAGGATGTTCCTCTTCCATGTACTGAAAAATGCCAGACAAGAAAGAGGGTCCTGCTGCTCAGCATAGCTCTTAGTTTCCTAGTAACACTTCAATTTGAATAATATAATGTAGCTGTCAATTAGTCATGTGGCAGTATATGCTCTTCTAAGCCATAGAAGTTTGGCTATGAAGGTCCTGAATGTTAATGTTAGATGGGTACCTCTTGGTACCTTACCAAGAAATTCCAAATATAGCCATATCTGAGAGCTTTATCTTGCAGTCTGTTTACTTGAAGACCATTATACTCAAACAACACATCTTACAACCATTTTTTTCTTCCTGGCATTTTCCTACAAGTGCAGGGTCTGCTTTTTTTTAGACTAAATGTAAATTGTTGTTAAACACCAGGATTAGATAGTATTTTTGAAGAATTGGAGAATTGTTTAGGTGAGAATATGACAAGTGAAGTAATCGTAAACAAGGACAGAAATATCCAAGTATATCCAAGCTATCCATCTTTTTAGACATTGATTTTTTTAATATGCATGTTCACTTCTATATAAAATTTCATTCAGTAATAATTTATAATACTATTCTGATCTATTATAAGGATTTTGAGGACAGAAACTAATATTGTGGAACTGATATTAGTTAATATTCTATAATATGTCTGTAGCATGCCACCTTAATATAAAAATATTTGTCCTTAATTAACCATTATTGCATTTAATAACAAAGATCATAATCCAGCTAAGCATATTTAAGTCTAAAATAATCAGGATTATTATCATGAATTTCATTGAGTTTAATAAGCAAGGTTTACAAACAAACATTTCATTTCAGCAGGATTGTCTAATAAAATATATTGAATTTTTGGGGAAATTGTTACCTTGATGTAATGGAAGGATTCAGTAGCTCTAATGATTTTAAGAAAAATATCTGTGAAAGTGTCAAACTTTAATGATAGATCTGGAGATAATTATATAAGATATACAGTGGGGCAAAAAAGTATTTAGTCAGCCACCAATTGTGCAAGTTCTCCCACTTAAAAAGATGAGAGAGGCCTGTAATTGTCATCATAGGTAGACCTCAACTATGAGAGACAAAATGAGAAAACAAATCCAGACAATCACATTGTCTGATTTGGAAAGAAGTTATTTGCAAATTATGGTGGAAAATAAGTGTTTGGTCAATATCAAACGTTCATCTCAATACTTTGTTATATATCCTTTGTTGGCAATGACAGAGGTCAAACGTTTTCTGTAAGTCTTCACAAGGTTGGCACACACTGTTGCTGGTATGTTGGCCCATTCCTCCATGCACATCTTCTCTAGAGCAGTGATGTTTTGGGGCTGTCGCTGGGCAACACGGACTTTCAACTCCCTCCAAAGGTTTTCTATGGGGTTGAGATCTGGAGACTGGCTAGGCCACTCCAGGACCTTGAAATGCTTCTTACGAAGCCACTCCTTCGTTGCCCGGGCGGTGTGTTTGGGATCATTGTCATGCTGAAAGACCCAGCCACGTTTCATCTTCAATGCCCTTGCTGATGGAAGGAGGTTTGCACTCAAAATCTCACGATACATGGCCCCATTCATTCTTTCCTGTACACGGATCAGTCGTCCTGGTCCCTTTGCAGAGAAACAGCCCCATGCTTCACAGTAGGTATTGTGTTCTTTGGATGCAACTCAGCATTCTCTCTCCTCCAAACACGACGAGTTGTGTTTCTACCAAACAGTTCTACTTTGGTTTCATCTGACCATATGACATTCTCCCAATCCTCTTCTGGATCATCCAAATGCTCTCTAGCAAACTTCAGACGGGCCCGGACATGTACTGGCTTAAGCAGGGGGACACGTCTGGCACTGCAGGATCTGAGTCCCTGGCGGCGTAGTGTGTTACTGATGGTAGCCTTTGTTACGTTGGTCCCAGCTCTCTGCAGGTCATTCACTAGGTCCCCCCGTGTGGTTCTGGGATTTTTGCTCACCGTTCTTGTGATCATTTTGACCCCACAGGGTGAGATCTTGCGTGGAGCCCCAGATCGAGGGAGATTATCAGTGGTCTTGTATGTCTTCCATTTTCTAATTATTGCTCCCACAGTTGATTTCTTCACACCAAGCTGCTTGCCTATTGCAGATTCAGTCTTCCCAGCCTGGTGCAGGTCTACAATTTTGTTTCTGGTGTCCTTCGACAGCTCTTTGGTCTTCACCATAGTGGAGTTTGGAGTGTGACTGTTTGAGGTTGTGGACAGGTGTCTTTTATACTGATAACAAGTTCAAACAGGTGCCATTAATACAGGTAATGAGTGGAGGACAGAGGAGCCTCTTAAAGAAGAAGTTACAGGTCTGTGAGAGCTAGAAATCTTGCTTGTTTGTAGGTGACCAAATACTTATTTTCCACCATAATTTGCAAATAACTTCTTTCCAAATCAGACAATGTGATTGTCTGGATTTGTTTTCTCATTTTGTCTCTCATAGTTGAGGTCTACCTATGATGACAATTACAGGCCTCTCTCATCTTTTTAAGTGGGAGAACTTGCACAATTGGTGGCTGACTAAATACTTTTTTGCCCCACTGTATAACAAGATCAAAACTTAAAAAACCCATTAATTATGATAAAGATGTTCAGTGAACAAAAAAGACAAAAAAACAGGGAGGAATATAGATAGAAGAAAATTTACAGATGCTTATCCATTGCACTTATTTCTGATGTAAGCAAACTTTTTGTGAAGATGTTACTAAGAAAAATAGTCATGCATAGACTCTAGCTACCTTAAGATAATTACAAAGCAAGAGAAGTACATGAAATGGGTTTACCTTTGTTTCACTGGATATAGCAAGATCTTTGATTTTGTGAATCATGATTGAATATGAAATATATTAAAACCAACAGTACATGTGATCATTCTTAGGACACTTTACAGTGAACACAAGAGCTACTATAAGTTACTGAATTTGGAACAACAGTGGTTGAGAATAAGAGGGTATGTGACAAGAATGATTCTAGTTTCCATTTCTGTTTATCTTGTCACTAAATATAGGGATGAGAAGACTGAAAGGTATGATAGCTAGAAGTCAAAACACTTAACAATTGGAAATATGTAGATAATACTTTTGATAGTCAGAATTGAAGCACACTTAGAAGACTCAGGAAAGCAAAAATGTAGAGTGAAAAATCTGGGTTATGCTTGATTGCTGTTATTTCAGTTCAAAATGGTGCAACCACTTATAGAATCTAAGTATGAATTATTTTTTATTCAGTGATACCACATGTTTGCTTATTTCTGGAGATATATACAGCTTCAACAAGACCTCAGATTACCTTGTTTATGAAAAAAGCATCAAACTTTCAATCTCATTGTAGGTCATCCCTATCTTTGGGCCCGACTTGATAGAAGACCAAACAAGCAAGCCGAGAAGAAGTTTAAGCAGTTTATGTACTCAGCAGAACACTCAAAAGGTAGGTGATTTTTCTGATAAATATATATTGTAAAAGAAAAAAGTGATAATGAAGGCATTTCATGTTAGGTTTCCCTCTGTCCTTAAAGAATTATCTAGATTCTAGAGAATATCAATTCTTGATTAGCAGTATGTTAAAATGTTTTGATCAAGTTCTGATGTACGACTGCCCTACTAAAATGAATTAGTAGTTTGAATGTATGATATGCCATATGTTAAATAAAGTAGTTTGAAGATCCTTTGATTGTCATTTTATCAATAACAATGAAAATACACTTCAAAATCTTTAAATGGGACAGCAAAAGTAGATGCAGATTAGCAGGTCATATTTGCAACGTAATAGCAATCAAAAATCGACACAAAAAATCAGAATTGCCATTGCCAAATTGCTACTCATTATTTACCCTAAATTGTAAACCTGTTCAAAGGCAGAAGATAGTTAGAATGGTAACTTTTACAAAGGTGGTGTTCATATTCTTGCCTACAGGATTTACGTGGAATATTGAAGAAGATTTCAGGTCTGTCCCTGAATGCTGGATTCCAGCCAAGGACATAGAGTACTACAATGGAAAGCCTTTTCCTGATGAAAATGGACACATTCCAGGTATAAAAATATTATTTAATATGAGAAATTCTATTCTAAACTTCTAAAGTCATCTATTTAATCTTTCATCTTTAGGAAAGATTTTATTTATAATGTTAGTTATAAATCATTCCTATAAATTTGTTTTTAAAATAGTCTAGAAATTATTTAAATGAAGTCAGTAATAATGGTATAGTATCAAGTAAAGGACATCCAAATGTGGATTGTGATTGAAAACTACAAAGTTAATTCTGCCTACTTGATCAGAAGAAAAGGAACTGCGTGCTCTTCTTTTTCTCTTTTCTTGGGAAAATCCTATTTCTTCCTCATCTTCAAAATATATCATGAAAAATATTCCTATCTTTCATTTTGAACTTTTCTTTCATGAACTTCCAAGTTTATTTTTCCCTCTCAAAAAAGGAAATATTAGGTAATTTTGTTTCCTTTATCATTTTATCAGTGATGTTAAGACCTCCCTTCCATTTTAAAGATAAATTATGTGGGGGGAAGGAAAACTAGGTGAATTCAGGTGAACTGAGCAAAACATCCTATCCTCATCCGCTGTTCTCATTTAACAGCTTCCCATTTGGCAATAATACAAGCAAAAGAAACATCAATATGTAAGCAGCTACCTGGAAAATATATATTCCCTTCCTGAGAATTGTTCACCACAACTTCAGAATGAAAATTGTTAATGGCCTAAGGTCTGCATTATACTAAAAATAGATTATGATTTATTCCATTCTTTTCAAATTATTTATGCTGTCAACAATTATACTAATTACAAAAAAAATTGGTAGAGGCAATCTTACGTTTATTTGCCATAACCATAAGATAAACTTTCCCCCGCCCAGGCACTCTTCAGATATATGGATTTCAAGTCCCAGAATTCCCAGCACTGACTGCGCTGGTTGGGCATTCTGAGGTGAAATTCACACATCTGTAAAGCATTCAAGTTTCAAGAGTTGCACTAGTTCTTACAAGTTTCATATTGTTGTGATACCATTTGAAAAAAAATGTAGGTTAACAAATCATGCGTTAATATTTTCTAGCCAAATTGAGAGTAGAATATTAATCCTTATCATGAGAATCCTTTTGTTTTTTTACATACATGCTCATATATTCATAATTCAAAATTTTTAACTATATACTGGCCAGACTCACTCTGAAAGTGAGAGGGTTGTTCCTAAAAAGTGCATTATAGTGGGCTGTTTGCTTTTTGTTCTTAAATTATTGATGATGGGGTTTCTAAATATTACAGTTTTTGTAAGTCATGTATTTCCTTGACTTCTGAGTAAGTAGGAGTACTTAATAGTGAATACCTCTGGGCTCCAAGTGAAAAAAAACCATGTTTCATGATTTTTTGTATTTCAAAATACAAGAGTAAGCTATGGAGTTTTTCCTTTTTGAATGGAAATAAACAGAATTCCTCTGTTGATTAGTGGTAATTTTTCAATCATTTTTTGCATACAATAAAATTTATATTTATCTCACTAATATTTTTATTTATATGTCAGGTCAGTCAATCTCAAGTCAATATTGACATTGTGTTTCATAATAATCAGGTTGGGTGCCAGTAGAAAAAAACAGCAAACTATATTGTTGGCATTCTTCTGCTGTTGATTACGAGTATGAACTTGCTCTCATTCTGAAGCATCATGCTGAAGAACCTGATCTTCTAGAAATCTGTCCAGTACCTTTAATTGAGATTACAGAGCAGACGCTGGAACTTATTGGAACAAATATTAATGCAAATCCATATGGTAAGTACTTCAACTCATTTTTTTAAAAGTCAGACAATAATAGCAAAACCATTACACTGAAATTACAAATGTAATAATGTAGAAAAGCAAAACACAATAAATGTGTAATGAAGTTAATTAGAAAGGTAATCCAATGCTTCAAAGTGTGAACATGGCATTTGGAACTGTTTAAAGTAGCACGGACCTTTTAAAGGCCAGCCATATATGACAATTTTAAAGAGTTGCAGACGGGTGCTATGTACATGCACCAATGAATTATGAAGCAACTTTTCCAAATTATTTTCCCAATTTGAGTATTTAGGTTATTTTCTGGAAGTATTCAATTTGTAGAAATAACATGTGTTGCTCTATGACTTTGATGAAATAAAGGATTGTAATAAAATATTAGACAATTCAATCCAAGTGACCTCTTAGACAAGATAAATAAAAAACCTAGATACATATAGTGATAGAAGTAAATATATTATGGAAGCAAGTATTATAATATAATAGGATTTTGGAGAAGGATTCAGATTAATGTGAGGAGTTCTTATAATAAAATAAAATACACTGGTTATAATTTTCTGAATATTTTAATAGGTTTAGGAAACAAGAAACATCCTGTACACCTTCTTGTACTACATGGAACATTTAAGATTAAAAATGCACCATCAATAAATCGCAATGATATATTAACTTGGCTTGATGGATGCAAAGAGGGGAAGATAGAAGGAATTGTGTGGCATTGTCCTGATGGAAATTTAATCAAGGTAATCCTGCAAGTTTCATTAAGGAATTGTGATTTTTCTTTTCTTTAATGTTCAGAAAGCCTAGTGTCCTGGAGCTTATTAAAATGTTACTCTTGCCTCCAAATATACATATATGCCAAGACTGCGCACATATACAGAGAGTTAAGGAAAGCGCTGAGAAAAGCCTTCAAAACATAGAGTATATATCTATCTTTCAAAGAACATAGCTGCTTTAATCCTTGTGGTAACATGCTTTTTGAAGTTACCTCTTTCAAATATTTTTCATAGTCTTATTTCTTTGCTTGTTTCTACGGAAACATTTCTGCAAGTATTGTCATTAAACAAAGCTATACAGATTATACTGTGTTAAAATCAATATTTTAACTGCTTTTCTTTCTTTTTTAAATAGCTTCACAGACATCACCTTGGCTTGTCCTGGCCAATTGCAGATCCTTCTTTGACATCAAAACCAGTTACTGTCACTTTCTGTAGAGCCAAGTACAACTTTGAACCAAAGACTCTTTTTCATTATTTTTCAAAGTTGGATGGACACAGATTTAATAGTCTTAGAGATATAATAAGTGACTTATGACCGGGTCTCTTCAGAAAAAAACATTGAACCATCTGTATGTCTGCTTCTTGATTTATAATAAGCTAAAGATATGTAAAATGTTGGTTGAAGTGTAATATAAATTGTATTATGTCTATACATGCTTGACTGTAAAATTGTGTGTGTGTGTGTGTGTTTATGATGCACCCGGTCGGCCCAAATATGGGAATATATCAGCTTCCCTTTAACTCTTTGTTAGCAATCCAAATTTAACACACACACAAACATATGTACATATATACATACATACATATATAACTACACAAAGTAGTAGAAGCTATAAAGAAAACCTTAACTTATCAGCACTTATTGTTTCAGTCCCTAAATGTGAAATACACAACATGTTTTTATTCAAGCAGTGAAAGTTAAGTATTAGTCTCACAGGTTCTTTTAGTTTTAAATGTACAAATACTTCATTTTTAAAAAAAACTAATAGTATGTCCATTTTTGCTGGCACTGTAAAATATTTAACCTTAGTAGATTCTATGTAGTGAAGGCATAAAAAAAGAAGGAAACTTAGAAATTATTATAGAAACTATATAACCTCAAAGCAAGATCTTGTAGTTTACATGCTGCTACCAGTATTGGAGAACATAATATTTCAATATCAGTCATGAATAGTAAGTAAACCATTTTACTTAAAATACATAGAATCAGTCTGATTCTTTGATTCTATGCATTTTTATAGAAAGGAACACTTGCACTAATTATGAACAGTTAAGGAAGCAACTCCCCATTCTGGCGTCTCTTTTAAAATGTTTAGATAAGATCCTTCATTTATAAAGAGATTTTAATTATCTTAAATAACTATAACATTTGTAGTAGAACTTTATTTACATTAGGATCATGAACAGATATCTGCTTATGCAGTGACTTATTCTTCTATGGCCCCTTTGGGGCTCCTAAAATCTGATGTAGAACATCTAATTTTCTGAAGCAGATATAAGGAAACACAACTCCAGTCCTGTCAAAACAAAGTAGTATTTTATTGTATTCAAGAACATCTAACTAATGAAAAATGATCTTGAAGTTTGTAACACTTTTATTCAACATAACTTATCCTAATCATTTTAAATTAGGAATGTATTGTTTTATTCACAATTCATATATTCAAACACAGAAAAATAATAATTCTAATAAATTAGCACAATTTAAAAAAAACAGTAATTTTACATTATTATAATCCCTTTAATCTTTTGTCTTTGAATCTGTAAAAGCATTAAACCAGATTAATCAGGTAGGCACTTGAAAGAAATTGTATAAGAGTTACACACAGCAGAAATAACCCGCATTTTATTGACTTTAAAATAAGTGGGGAGGAAAATACCTGACTCATAAAGATGTTTTTCTTCATTTTCTGTGTCAAATATTTCATTCAGTATTGGCAAGTTTCTTGGAAATATTTCTTCAAGTATTATTTAGTCAATAGAAATTCTACCTGGAATGTCTACTTGAACTCCAAATTTTTCAGAAACTGTTTTCAATTTCTCTTCTAAGATAATATTCTTTTTAACTTCTTCATTATAGTTATATTTTAGATCTTCGATTTCCTCAAAAAAGGCTGGATCAAAGTGGTCTAATTCATTTTTAAGCTTTTTGATTTCTTCCTAATGAGAAAAAAACTATATATTAATCCTAACACACATACAAACATAAATATGCTCAGCACAATCCATTAATTTCAACAGATATAACGTCTTTACATTTTTTCCTATATTCAAAATGTGTTCTTGGTTTTTTCATGCCGTATGAATAAAAACATACATATATCTGCATTTTAGTTCCAATCTGATATTATAAAAAATGGTTTCTAGTATAAAAGATTGATTTAACTAAGAATTAAATAGTTTGTATTTAATACATTCCTTACAACATCAACTTTATTTTGCCTCTACTTTTTGCAGTTACAATCCAATATAAGAGAAATTTGTCTTGAAAAGTTTTAGTTTGCTTAACTTGAAAAGTGACTGTTGTAATATTTAGCAATGAAATGCTGTATAATAATTGATTTCAATGCATCAATATTTTCTAAGCCTATAGACAGTATGGATATTTTCAAATAACCAATGAATTGAAAAATTACAGTACTTACATGAAGTCGCTGCTGTTCCACATCTGAAGATT